>CM036568.1:3046767-3349267 GCA_020745775.1 Theristicus caerulescens | reverse complement strand
AGATCGTTTGTAAAAGCCTGCTATTGTATAACAAAAGCCAGTGTGCATGAGCAAGGTATGTTTTTAAACCATTACAGCACTGAGAACTCAAAACAGATTTTCAACAAATCACTGAAAGACACTTCTGCAACCTAGGGACTAAATCTCTGCTAAATTTCAGATTCATACACTCTCATCACCAAGCCACCAGCACTACCTACAGGAAGGCCACAATTCTGAGTAAAATGTACGCGCTCACATACTCAAGAACAATACCTCATTTTTTAATCAAACTTTCTGATAATGTTCAGATCTTGCCTGATGCAGAACATTTCAACACAGGAGGTAACATTTGTCAAAAGTACAAGCATCTGGAAAAGGCTTTTTGGAACTGAAATGCTCCAAACCACAGGCGTTGTTATAGGTAGCCATTATTAGAACTTGCAAAGCCAGAAACGAGTTCACTTTACTCACTCTGACCTATATTCCTATGTAGCCATTTTAGCCTGTTTCAACAGGAAAAGACAGTTACTACAGCACTGAGCAAAATCAGATATACCCAAACACTTTTGTGCTCAGATCTTGGTACGGTGCTCATCAGCATGGCAAATAAACCACGTTACAAAGAAAACAATGCCATAACTGGCCAGTGGGCCAGTTTCCTGTCGTCTTCCCCTGAGGCAATCAGGCCTTTTTTTTTTTTCAGTCTCATTTCCTAAGGAAACGAGGATCTGTAAGATCACATTGTCTGCTGATGAGTCCCTCCCCCTAATAGTTTTAACCCCTTGTCCATTCTCTACATAAGTCTTAGAAAAGTAAAAGTTTTGCTATTTTGATGAAAATGCATGCCTTAGCAGAAAAAGCAGCAAGTTCTGCCATGGAAGGAAAGACAGGTACAACTCAACCAGACAAGCGGCGAGCGCATCCTTGCACAGCCCACCTGGAAGGGAGCACAGGATAAGAGGAGCAGAGTTAAGGGCCAGTTATAAAGGAAGGCAGGAGAGGACTGGATGTTTGCAGCGGAACTTAGGTTCATAGGAAAGTAGCGAGAATATTGGAGTGAGGGCTATAAAGGTTATGTCAGCGATCAAAGAGCATTATGGTGACAAGCGGACATGATGAATGGAGTTATTGTGATAAAGGAGCACAGGAAACAATACAAATCTGTAGAAAAACAGGGTTTAGTTTCATTAGTTCCACTGTTCTGGAACAAACTCTTATTTCAGCAAAGCTATACTCTTTTTTGTATCTCTCTTTCTACCTTCCCTTCACTGCCCTTTTAAACTACTTTTTTTGTCCTTGCTGGTTTCACTGTGGCTATGGAAAAGCATCCTTTGCAAGCAGTAAGACACCAGCAGACTTGAATAAGAAAATGTTAAATTATCAGTCATGCATGTAAACATAAGAAAGGTTACATTTATGTCACTGACTTCACTCCTTAATGGGATGTGGAAATTATGTGCAACTCCATCATGCCTCTTTTCACTATCTTCCAACTTTCATAAACATTTGCCCCCATCTTCTTAAGAAGAGCTGTCCTTTAAGGATCCAGCAACCATTTTAGGATCTCTAAGGGAGCATTACCACTCCAATTTAGGAGCAGGATAAACACGACAGTAAGATGCTTCTAACTCACCATGTGACTACAGCAAGACTAATAATACAATGCAAACCGTGAAGAAGTCCTGTGACTAGACCACAAGACCATACTTCCCCTTCCCCTAGAAATCTATCATTGTAAAAGCGGGAGATCAGCTAGCATTACCCATTTGGATATGTTAAAGGCTGAACCAGGATAATCTGGAGAAGTAAATACTAGCCTAAACAAAACCACACAAAACGATCGGGAAAATCTTCTAATCTGAGTTTGCGGTATCTTTTAGTACATAAAACAAAGGCAAGTTCTTTATGTTTTCATAAGAGCAATAAAGACCCATCTTAATGAGGCAACACTTCAGCTAAAGCACAGCTAGAAGATCCTAGTGCAATCTCTTATTTCGTTCATTCACACGACATAGGAGAGTTTCATTTGATACAGTTCTCGGTTCTGTAGTGGGGTAAGACTGAACCATCCACCAAACAGTTAGCAACAACATCAGAGATGTAGCTGAAGGACATACCAACAGGTTGGACAGAAAAATGCCTCTCTCAATTCTCTGTCACGTGAATGGGAAGCATAAATACAATATTCTCCTGGTAGAGCTTCAGAACTATGATGGCAAAGAGCAATCCCCAGCAGGTGAGAAAAATATCTGTTGGGAAAATAACTGAAGTTTGGAAGTTTTTCCCTTGGGTGATATCAGTAACCATTCTATCAAACAGGACCTATCTATTCTTATTTTATTCCTAATATCATGGCATCCAAGAACCATTATTATTTGCTTTTCTTGGTGACTAATGCTGAAACCACCATGGCAAGAGGAAATAGAAAATATATTAAAAAAACCCTCCAATGCAGATTTTAGTGGCATAAAGCCTTCTGGATATGGATGTAAATAACAAACTTATTTATTCATGCTCCTTAAACATATTTATTTTTTTCTTCATTGTTTGCTGAGCTAAGTAAATGAACCATTTTCAAACTACTGAGGTTGGGAAGGGAAGGTTGGAATAGGGCGAGTGTTATACAAGGCTTTGCCCCAAACAAATGAAAGTCTTTGAGTGAATTATGGTCTGACTAGTTTCTTTTTTAAGACACATCAAGGCATTTCAGTATGTGTCAATAAAAGCCCACCTGGAGGAAGAAATTACAGAGCACTGGAAAGAACGCCAAGATTACTCAAGTCTTTGTGTTTTCATTTGTTTTAAATCTGTGTGTTGTTAAAACAAATGTAGAAATTAGCCATATGGGAACTTAGTTTTGGTGCAATATCTTCATCTGTCACCGCATTTGGAAAAAAGCGCACAGACAACAAGATCAGTGGCCAGGGAGGGAGGGTGAGAACAGCACACAAGGAAACAATGCTGAACATATGCACAGGATTTCGACCTCGCAGCATGGTGACTAATGATTATTTCATAAATATTGAAGCTGTGATGGATTATTATTGCTGAAGGGGTACATTTTTAAAGATCATCTAACAGTTATTGTATAGAAAGGTAACTCACATCTCTCACTGGGACAACCTGCCCTTAGACGCAGCGTATCTTACCCAAATGAAAACCACACACTATTTTCAATTCAAACCTTAGACCCAATCCATGTAAGACAGGGGCTTAATAGCTTTCCAAACTCTCATTTGGCCTCAGTTATACAACCAGCTGACACTGAAAATAATTAATGCCCTTTAGGACTCGCATCTGCTCCTATGGTTCCATGTCAAGGTTTTTAATTGGGCTATTTTGGCATTTGGAGACAATGGCAAGGTGAAATAACCTTTCTTTAATATTTCTGAGGTCAGAAGTTAGTCCTGCCAAAGGTCATCCTTCAGGTTCACAAATGAGTCATTTGTATCACCTAATGCAATCTGTGACTTGCAAATTGCACTGGGAGATGTTATAGTGCATTAATTAGTCCATGTGGTGAATACTGAATTCATCATTACCAGTGAAGCCTGTGCAGGCGTGCCAATACTCGTTTTGGTGGGTTGCAGTAGCTGATTATATTATATATTCTCCTTCAAACTGTGGCCTTTAATATCAGGCCTTGCTTGCTGCTAAAAGCAGAGACAAGGACAAACCAGTACTCTCCCACTGAACAGCGCAACATAGAAATCTTACATGTCAAGAGTTCCCTGGGTGTGCAAGAAGCCACCTCAGCCCATTCATTTGGCTTCTACTTCACAGATACTGTCACCCAGTACTCCCACAACTGACACCATTGCTGGATTGCATACAAGTCAGAAGACTGGTTGAAACTTTAGAAACTGGGCTGTCTTAGTTGTCCTCTGCTCTTTTGAGCCTAAAGACTAATTCCATTTTTTTTTTTTTTTTTTTTAGGTTGGCTGGTTGGTTTTCTCCATAGCTGTGAGGATTACAAGCTTTAAAAACAGACAGACATAAACAGTAGTTAACTGCAATTCTCAAGTGACTGCACGTCTACAAAAGCAGGACCTTTTGGAAAAGCACAATAAAGTTGTAAAAGCAGCACTAGCATCTTCCAGCGAGGATCTGGTTATTGGACAAGTGTCCCAAGTTTCCCAGATTTTATTTCCAAAAGCCATGTGTTGCTATCATCTTGTACAGGGCACTGAAATTGAGCTAATGTCTCCAGCAGCTTGGCACAGGGCAGAGCCACTCTCCTCAGGCCCGAGAATCTCTCCAGGGGCAGAGGTGGGGCTGCTCTGTCACCCCACAGGCCTCCATGCCCCAAATCTCCCCCTGCACTCATGCTCCGTGGCGGGTGTTGTGTTCCCTACGTTCCTTGCAGCAGCCTGCCCTGCAGCCCTTCCACATTTAGGGTCCGTCTGTGCCCAAAGATAGGTCAATACCCATCCCAAGACCACTTTTTAAAAATCAACATTCTGTCGAGCTTCCTTGTTGCAAAGAAACCTTGCAGAGAATTTCACCCTAAGTCACAGTCTGATCTTTCAGCTGGTTGGCAGCTATTGCCTATAATGAAGGGATTATTAATTTCTGTTTCAAAGGGATAGAAGATCAGGATATGGACACGGCATGACTGTACCATCTGTGCGGTTGACATATATTGATTCATACCATCTTCCCATCTGTCCTTGACACTACAGAGCATCAGAGGTCACAATCGACTCTTTGCTGGAGTTCCCCCAAAAAACAAGTTTTCATCCAGTTCCCTGTCAAAAAACGCTTCAAACCACTTTTACAGAAAATGGATCACCTCTTCAGTGTATTACGGAAACCTATATAGAGCCTATAGTTTGGCCTTCTAAGTGTATACCACACAAGAGGTATGAGGACCAATATTATTAAACAACGACAAACAGGAACTTCAATGTCCCTTAATGAAAGGCTCAGGCTAACATATCACTCTTGAAACAATAACGGGTTGAGGAAGCTACGAAAATTACTAAAGCTCTAAAAAGATTTACATACCTATATTGCGCTAGGTACAACAACCAATCAGAGCAGAAGGCTGAGAAATGTGAAGTTTGGTTGCATGTGCCTATGGAAAGTGGTGGGGAAAAAATGAAAACCTGCAGCTGAGTAAATCATGAAATGTATCAAAGTCTCTGGAGACGACCTAGTTTTGTTTTCATGATAGGTATCATTTTTTTTCCTGTCATCCTATGCAAATTGCTAATAGCTAAGAAATGAAAACTTTTGAAATGGCCATTTCTGGCTTTTGTCAGTTTAAATATTTCATCTGATATAGCCCACAATATAACTGGAAGCACTGTGTGTAATCTAGGCTGTTTAGCACTCATGCAAAACTGTGTTTTCAGTGAGTTACAACTGTCCCAAAACAGCCCTGGGTTAAAACATGTCATGCTTTTTTCTCACTCCAAAGAACCGGTTGAAGAAATTCCAACCAGATTTGAGCAAGCCTGGAATTTTAAAAAGTCTGTGGTAAAAGGAATGGCAATTACACAATGATTTTTTTGTTGTTTTTACTGTTGTCACAGCAATGACTGCACAAGTTAATCCTCAAACTTACACTTAATAATAAAATTTAGTCTTCATGCCCTGCTTTCCTCTTTGGGCTATCTTACCAAGCTAAACTAAGTGAAATTACAAAAATCCTCATACCACCTTTTTTACATTTAAAAAATAGGAAGGCAAGAGAACAACATGGTCTGCCCGAGTATCAAACCTGAAGTTGTACGCCCTGGTTTGATTTATGGCCATGGTTAACACTGCTAAACTCTACTAGTATCAATTTCGTTACTCAAAGCGTTAGCATAATCTGAAATCTCTCTCCTGTTGTTGGAGTGCAATAGTGAGTATAAGTCACAGTGAAAGAGCTCATGCTGGATCCAACTTGCAGTGCCAACATGGCAACTTCACGTGCTCAGCCAACAAAAACATGCCCAAAAAGCCATGGATTTGGCCAGCTGGGAACTCTCAAGAGACAACAGCACCTTGGCAGGTGCATCTCTACCTGGTTACCCATCCCCATGTGCCAGGACAGCCCGTAGCAGCCAAGGACAACTTGACGTATTTTACAGCAGCTGTGTAAGCTCTCCAGATTTTTTTTTTTTTTTAAAAACAACCCAGCCAGCTCCTGAAACTCAATGATAGCAACGCACTACTGTTGTGGTTTATACCTGATACCTCCCATCTGCATCAGCTGTGCTCACCCAACTGATGAATTTTATGAATTAACTTTTGAACACATCCATCCCGCACAGGTTGATGGTGCTCTGGGGTTTGCTGGCTGCCTGCCCTCACTTTCGTCTGTGCCAGACACCTTCCTTCGCCCCTGCCTTGCGTGTGCAGGGCTACGCCAAGCATTTCTGCACACATCTTTCCCTTCGCGGTAGCACCGCACACCATCCCCACAGCTCCGCCATGACGCGGCCACCGCCTGCACGGAGCACAGGGACACGCCAGAAGGCCAGCAACCGCCCTAAGAACATAAAAGGCCTGCTCGCTTGGGGGTAGGGGGCATTTCTGCTTCAGTGGACTAAACTGCGGAAAACCAAGGTGGGGGGGAGCCAAAAAAACAACGAAAGGCAGGGATGGTAACGGAGGGAAGGGGGCTGGCAGCAGGCGAGGGGGCCGCCACAACATGGCGCCTCAGCCAGCCCCGGCGGAAGGTTCCGGTCCCCGTGGCCAATGGGGCAGCGGCGGCGCGAGGCCGCACTGCGCTGCCACCTGGCGGCCGCCTCCGCGCACTGCGCCCGGCCGCTCGCCGGCGGGGGCCGCGTCCCTGCGCGCACACGCACACACCGGGAATCCACACAAAAAAGCTCTTTTTTGTCATCCCTCCGGTGCCAGGCATCCGCACCGGAGAGGGCTGGAGGGGTTATGCTGTCTTGCCGTGTCTCTGGGCAAGAGAAAAGACTCTAAACATGGGCCGTGTGGGCAGAGGCTGACTCACTCACAGGCTTCCTCACCCACGTTCAGCCTCAGGGGGCCTCGCAGCACAAGGCCAAAGGCTGATAACGTGAGGTAATGGCATTAATATGAGGTAAAATATTGCCACATTATTGTTAATCTCTTAATAAATGCATTGGAAACTGGGCACCATCCATTAATAGCTGCCCAGGAGTCGGGATAGTAGCGGACAAGATTTCTCCACTGTGGCCTGTGCAGATAGGAAAAGGATCTAGTCAAGTTGCAACCCAGTCAACTTAAAAGTACACGTACAAAATAAGGCTTTGGGATTTACAGTTTGACCCCCTGCCAACTGTTGAGGTTTTACAATCATGTTCCTCTTGTGTGCTTCCCCCCCCCCCCCCCCAAATCCTTTTTTCCTCGGCTCCCGCTGTGCCATACCAAGAAACAGGGAAAAGCAAAGCCTTGGTCCATCTCCCATGAAAGCTCTGTGTAATATCAGACACTGTATAGGGCTCTACTTGTATTAAACAGAGAACCTATCTAAAATGAAACCTTCTGAAAGTACTAGGTGGTTAAGTACCTTGAAAATTGTGTTTCAAGGATATATCAGGGGATTTGTCTTTGCTGAAGTGGATGAGAAGCCAGCCCTTTCAACATATTTGCTGTAGACATCACAAGAAATCAAAGTCCTGGAGCCTATAGGAGCTGAGACACCATAGTGGCTGATCAGAGCGCAGGGATTTACAGTCACAACAGTGACTGACAACGAATTTTGGTGCTGGGCAAATCCCCACACTGACTAGCAAACAGAGGCTGACAGACAAGCAAAGTGCCCTGAAGTACAATGCTAATGAGACTGACTGAAATTACAGCAAATAAACCAGCCAAATAGCAGAGAAACTGTTAAAAAGAGGTAAACACCAAACAGGTCAGCTTCTGTTATTTTTCATACCTGTCAGTGCATGTTATTTCACTTTGTAATAAAAGGATAAGGAGACCTTTGTAGTTATTTTACTGAGGTCAGAGAGGGTGACGTGCATCTTGAACAGCCTTCATAACCAAGCAGCAGGAACATTACTGATCAGCGCAGAGCTCACCTGAAGGGAGAAGCCTGAATTTTATTATCATGTACTTTTGTAAATCTGTTATAATGCCTGCCAGTCTGGTCTAGCCGTTTGGGTATGGCTTTTACCTGTTTGTGTGTTTATTCTGCACTTGCTCTGTTCCATCTCCTTAATGCAAATCAATGTGTTTCTGTGTGTTGTTTTAAATAAAATACATAAGCAAGTGTGAAAATACAGATTTCTGTGAATATGAATTCACTTTACCTTTTCTCTACCTCCAGAGCAATAAGGCAATCCAGGAATCAACTATCACTTATCCCTGAAACTTCCTGTAACCTTCCTGTCTGGGCACAGACAAGATAACCTCTGCCCCAGAAGGCTCGCAGTCTAAAATGCTTCGTCCCATATAACCTCAGTGCAGTAACCCTTTCTGCATCTTCCTTCTCCATCTCTTTGCCATGCATGCTTTAAGAAATAATCTGAAACACTTCCCTACCTTCCTTTTTATTGATTCAAAGGGAAGCAATGACTTTTCGTGGTCAACAAGTGAATGCAGGAGAATCACAGTAACTAATGCTTGCATCTGGGACAAAACCACCTCCAACATCTACCTGCTTGCTCTAAGCCAAGAAGACATTCCTACAGCATCTCACGAGCACTGCTTCATGAGACAACAAAATCAGGCGACAAGCAGGCCAAGCAACCATAACAACGTTTTGCCTCCCATGCAGATCTTTGAGCAGTTGCAACTGGCAGCAACTAAAGCACATAATTCTCTGCTAAGTTACCAGAAAATAAAAATAGATAGAAGCCCCATTACTTAACATATTCATCCCCACATCTGGATGATAAAATATAATTCTTATGGCAAAATATAATTTTTAGGCGCTATGTTCCCTATCTGCAATTACATCAAAATCACATTAATTGAGCTATAACACTGTCAGGCCCGGCAGCTGGGAGGCACATCCATACATTCTAAAGAGGTGGCCATTAATTCAGCGCTCCGTAGTGTGGCAATGAAGCTGGGATGTCCGTTCCCCAACATGATTTACTGTCTTTCAAGCTGCTTAAGTGGGAACCTCTACAAAAAGATTTAAGTTAAGTGACTCTTATGCCGAGCTGGAGCTCATTTATTATTGAATTAAGTTTTCATTTCTTTTAAAGGGAAAGAGAAATACAGTTTTATTTGAAACAAGGTAAAACAGTTCAAAGAAATCAACTAGTACAATTCAGAAAGCAAGAATATGTATCTGTGGGTGACAGTGGCATTTTGGTTTTGCATTAGTGTAAAGGCAAATTAGAAAATTATATCTATACTTAGAAATGCACATATGTATATGGTTTATGTACATGTCTGCTTTTAGGCATACATATGTATTTATATGCATACAGATATATATAATTACAAATGTAGATACAGATTACATGTATCTAATACATTTATGAGCCTAGATCCTGAAAATAAACATATGCTTAATTTTAAGCCTATGAAGTAGCTTACTTGATAAGGCAGTGGGACACTGTAGCATATAGAGCTTGCTACAAAATTTATCTCTGTACATTGTATTTTGCCTGTTACCTTAGCAGCTTTTTTCATATTATAGCACTTCTCTTTCATTAAAGAATGTATTTAATCAAGTTCAAGTTCAGAAAATATATTGTGATTTATTTCTTTAAAAAAAAAAAAAAAAAAAAAGAAAAAAGCTTACACTGACACTCAAGCACTTTAGTTAAATGGGGTAGAAAGGGTGGATATTGTTTGTGTCCTGTACTAAAAACTGGGTCTGACAGAGAAACAGAAATTTATCCTACTCAAGCAGCAGGTACACAATTTCTGCCCTGAAATTAGAACATCAGAAGACAGCAATCGATGCAATATTTGGCGTCTGTCCTCTAACCACATGAAGGAAATATATTGAGCTAAATTTTCTGCCAGCTTAATTTTATTGAAATTAGTGGAGTTTATCCAACAAAATACTTGGCATCTTGCATTTGATGGGTAAAATGTGCCAGTGCAGGGAAAGGGATTTTGAGGGAAAGCAGTTACTCTGCATGCTTAAATTGGCTAAATATTTCTGAATAAAATATACTTTAAAAATAAATAATTAAAATTTGCCAGGACCCCCATAATAGTGTCATTTACACTCCAGTCACATGAGTCTACAGCGCAAGACCCTTTCATAATTAGGAACGTACACTATATAAGCTCCCTCCCTAATTAGCAAATTATGTTGAAAATAGCATCCTGCTAATTAACGGTTATTATGGCATTTCTGAAGCTGAAGCTTTAATTATCACCAACCTAATGACTGTGTACAGAAAAAAACAGCTTTTTTTTTTCTTAAATTATCAATAAGGGCAGGAGATTATTATCAGGTGAATCTGCTGACGGCTGATTAATTTGTTTGATGCAAAGTTGCTGTGTTTCATATTATTTTATCGGAGTTGCAGGAAAAAGGTACATAATTTGGTTTCATTAGCAACTACTGCTATTTATCACCAGAAGATACCCCTCCCTTTTTTGTTGTTTGTTCAATTCCCTCTGTGTTTTTGCCTGCACCAGCATCAAAGTCAAGAGCAGGAAGTTTTAATTAAGTGACACTAATGAGGTCGTTGAAAATGATACTTCAGCAATTCAGCATGCTGTTAAATGTGTTTATTCTATAATGTCATCAAAGGTGATTGTTTTCTCTTGTAATAGATAAAATTCATTACCATAAGCATTGTACTTTTGAGTGTTAGAGATACAAAATGCGAGTTAGTCAGGTGTGTCTGTCGCACATTTCATCTCATCTACCTCTGTAAGTGAATTTGCATCTAAACCTACCCCTTAAAAAGGAAATGTAGCATGAGCTGTAGTTGTAAGGGGGTTTTTGTTCAGAAATAGCTAGCTTTGAGTAACCTACTTGGTTATGATGATTGTAGCCCTGCTCTTCTGGCTGCCAACCCATTCATGAGTGCATCCTGAAATTCTCTGATTGCAGCCTATTTTGCAAGTCCTACTCAAACAGTTTGAATGAATCACTTCCAGCTTGCAAAAAACCTGTAAACTAGTGGTACAATTAATACTATGATTATGCAAATCAAAGAATTGTTATAGGGCTGTGATCATGATAGGCTAAGGATATAGTAAGGCAAGGCATAGTTTGCAAGGAGAGGTTGTAATCTATTAGACCTCAACTAGGCTGATCTAGGTGGAAGAAACATACTCTTCTTCGGGTCTGAACCAGGAGCAGGTATGAGTCTCTGCTGCTCTCTTCCTCACTGGGGATTTGGCCTTGTAGAAATATTCTTTGCTTGGCCCCACATTTGCACAGGAAAAAACCCTAGAGACGTTTTGTGAGTAAGATACGGCTCCTACAAACGCACATACACACAAGAAATACTAATCCTGCAAGCAGTGCTAATGAATAGATATACTCATGTCTATACCAGTTGGCATGAGTACGGGCTAAAATTCACAAAGGGTCCTAGATCTTCCTTTGGTGGAGACAGGTATACGTTTAGACAACATTTATATCAGTGTAACATCTGGTCCGATCAATCCTCAAATTGTTTGATTCCTTGACAAATACATTTCAGAATTTAAAAAAAAAAAAATACTGATCTTAAATTCATTTTGCAGAACTATGTTCACAACAGCAGCTGACTCTTAAGTAGTAATCTCAACATAGTAATGGAGTGGTAAGCAGACTTAAATGTGCTTCATCTGTCCTAAAGCCTTGCAGTAGGTTAGACGCGGACATTCAGCTTTACTCAGAACATAATATAGACCACGGTATTTCCTGGCAACCTGCTTCAACCCCAAAATTTCACTCGTATGATTAAGAAAAAGGTCAAAATGTTACTTTTCTGCTCTTGTATGCTGAAAAATAAGGAACTAGGTACATGTTAATACTAAGGCCAGTAAAAATATGGCTCGCATTTTCAGTGAATGTGTTCTTTTTAAACTATTACAGTTCTAAGATTATGAAGTTTCCTTATTTAGAATAACATGAAACTAAAAAACTAGAGAAATTAGCTCTATGGGAAAAATCTCCCTTTTCTTCACTGAAGAATGGAGGCAATAATCTGTTTCAGTTTAAATCAAATTAATTTTTAAAATTCAGTTTGCTTCCAAGAAAAATTTTTTAGAAGTCAGATGAGGCGAAACCAAACAAACTTCAAATTATTCAGAAAAGTCAAAGCACCACAAATATTTTTCAGTGGAAAAAGTCCACTGTTTCCAATAAATAGCATTTGGACACTGCTCAATTGCTAAGTGAAATACAACATGGCATATGCAGGCCTAATACTGGAAATCTTTACTTACAGTTCAAATTTAGAGCTGCCATTCAAAGCTTTGGTCTCTAGTCAGATCCCATTTTAAACACCTGGCCCATACTGTATTGCTTTCCATCTGGCTGGAGGGAGAACGCTCTCAAACTTAACCAGCGTAAAGCTGCCAAATTCACCTCGTCCTTTAGCCCGTCCCTGCAGGGTGACAAAGATGGCCAGGGCCATTCGAATCCGTCAGCCCAGGTGCAGCCTCTGGACAGCCCAAAGAGCACAGCGTTCCCCGACATGATATTGCAGGGAGATGCTTCATCCTGGGACTATGATTTGTGTCTTACAGTGCAAAGCCACTCACTTCCCACAGTTATTACCCCTTGCATTTGCTAACACTGCGATGTGACACGTCAGAATATACTGGAGATAAGAGTCTCATCCTTCATCCTTGAAGTCAATGGCAAAACTCCTATTGGTTTCAGTGGGGCAGAACTGGACCTTTAATGAGGAATAAACAATCCCCAAAGTGATTTTTATAAATAATATTTACAGTGGCACCATCCAACGATCACAGCTGGTTTGTAAGACATGAAAAGAATTTTTGCCTTACAGTCAGGAGCAGGGAATTAGAAATTGCCTGCAAACTCACCCACCCACCCCCACGCCAGGAGCCATAAATCATCATTTTGTCCACACAGAGCGAAAAGCAGGAATCGCAGCAAGATGCAGGGAGAGCTGCCCTTCATGTGGACAGCAGGGGACACGTCGGGGTCACATCACCCCTAACCTTATCTTTATTTTTCCATCAGGCTCTGTGACATTTGTCCTTTTTCATTCAATAAGATGCAGGACTATTTGCCATTTTCAAGTAACCACATTATACAGTATTTCCCATTGACAGGCACGTCCCCTCAGCACAAGGTGCTTTAACTCTTTCTAATAGGTTTCTTCCTGGCTTCTGTTTCCCGAATGGGATTTTATGTTTTGTTTGCTTTGACAAAAAGAAGAAAAGGAAAAAAGAAAGAAACATATCCCCTGGGAAAGTTAACCTCAAAACATAACATTTCTAAAGCAGGATAAACCACTATCATAACTGCAGAGGACAACATAATTACAGGCAAAAACATAGAAAAACAGATGTACTGAGCAAGCAGTCTTGGCAGTCCAAAGTTAGAAGGTCAATAGGTTGGGTTGCCTAAATTGTATGTTTTTAAAGCAGGCATTAGGTTCTTTCTGCGGATTAGCCACTTCAGGATCTATATTTTATCTGAAATCACAGGCACCTTCTCATCCAAAAGTCCAACTTCTCTAGAATTATAAAAGATGACACAAAAGTTTATCCCACTTAGTCAAAATGCTGGGGAGGAGCTGCGTGTAGAAGCTAACAGTTTGCATCTCCAGAAGGTTCCTAGCAGCTTCACACAATGCTGTCTCCTAGTCTGTAACCGAAGCTTGGACCCGCGCTGTCCTGTGGTCTTCTTAAGGGGCTCATCCTGGCGTCAGCCTTCCAAGTGGGAGAGGACATCCCATCCTACCCCTTATCTGCCCTCCGCAGATTGAAGTTATCCTCATGGGGCCAAGCACCTTGGTATCTGAGCTCTGACACATTTTTCTTGAGAGCTGGAGGATGTACGCACCTGCTCTTCCCATGATGCTTCAAATTTTCTCACCAGCCCTGCTTATCAGCAGTGCCACTGCCGATTTCAGTAGACTACAACTAGCAAGGAAGGGCTACTCTTTCCATTTTACTGATAAGAAACTAAGGGCTAAGGAAACTGTGTAAAAGAAGGTATCCTGGCAAAGCAGGACTTTGAAGAGGAGCCTCTCAAGTCACTGATCAGCATCCTTATGGCTCTTAGCAACTTTCCTCCACCTCCACATCAAACGTGTGTGGCCTCCCTGCACATAAACATCATTGATGAGCCCAGCCTTCAAGGTAAAGCACTTTTGCAAAGGGGACAGCCCCAGGCTCTTGAATAGAAGACAAGATGAAATATTTCGCGCAAATCCTTTGGTGCCTGCTCTAACCAGTCCAAACCATGCTCTTGCTCGTAATGGGTGCTCAGCTGCTTCATTTCAGGATGCTGCTGCTAAAAGCAATGAGAACAGCGTTGTATCACAGATGCGTTTCAAGGGCATCTCCAAGTTGCTAAAGCATTTTTAAAATCCCATGACTTTAACACAATAAGCAAGTTTACATCATGTGCTCAATCTCTAAGGTAAAGTCTGGAGAAGGGATCCCTCTCTCCCATGGCACAAAACCTGGTGGAGCAAAGGTGCGCGCACACTCAAGAGAGCTTCATTGCCTCTGAAGGGCTAAGTGCCCTCCAGCCATCGCCTGGCTCCCCTCCAGCCCCACCTCTGCCTGCCACCTCCACCCTACTGAGAAAGGAGAAAAGCATCGCAGAGGTGCATTCACCGCGGTTAGCTCTTCGCCCACACACAGAGTAACCATGGGTCATGGAGGAGGCAGGATTTCAGCCTGAATGCAAACACGAGATGTTGACCAAGAAAATGCCCCACTGGGGTTTTTTTTCCCATGTGATTATAGGCATATTCAGATTCTCTCAGAAAAATGACGCTCTGTTTAGTCATTGCAGGGAGGAAAGCACCACTGGAGGCAGCGTCACTGGGGTGTCCAAACCACATCTTCAAAGAGGAAGAAGTTTAGTCATTTGTAGCTGACTTCTAGCATATCACTGTGCTCATGTGAGTGGATCCACCTCTGTGGCAAAAATCAGACAAAGGTGGCCAGTTCTGGTTCTGTTCTTTCCTTAGCTGATATTTGACATGTAGCAGTCTCAAATGTGAGCTTACATCACGTACTGTAACACAAGAGATGATGACAACCATGGGGAGAAGCTTACTACGATTTCTTAGTGCTCATTCTGTGCCAATCCATCCCTGTACCCTCCTGAAAAGTACCTGATTCGCATTAGCAACAACTCCAAATGATGACACTGAGCTGGACATGGAAAAGTAAATACTAAGAGAAGCACAGCTCCAGAGCATGGTACCAGTAACCAGAAGCTTTCTATGGCAGCACTTAACAGCAGCCAGTAAATACATCCCATATGTAAGTATCGTGACACTTTCTGAAGGGCAGCTGATGCACGTGTGCACCCAGATGTCCCTACCCAGAACGACTGTCGATGTGATGACTTCCAGAGGAACTTCTGAGATGCCGTAAGATCGCTGTACTGCTGGTGGACAGCAAATTAAAGATGCGATATAGCTACAAAATGATCAGTGAGTTGGAGCCAGATGTACAAAGGTGGCATGCAATGATCAAACAGCACTGCTGGGTGTGCGCCTACAGCACCGTGTTCTCCTCAGACAGCAAGATTAGACAAGAAATATTGGCAAATTAGAGGGAGATAAGAGAAAAGTGACAAAAATCTTCAGTGATATTCAAGGGAAAAATAGATAAAGTAAAGTACCAGATAAGCTGCAGACTCATAGGCATTCATTTGTTTTCTGGTGATACTAATTGAATTTGTAGGCTTCTTTCACAATTAAAAAAATAAACCACAGCCATAAAAGCAGCAGTTTCATGAGAATGGAGGCATCAATATATGAACTCTTAAGCAACATTGGAGCTGCTAAGAAAAGTTCTCCGAGAAAGACTGTAATATGTTTATCCTTATCATCTCTGACTGCAGTTCCATGGCTGTGCAGCACTGCAGAGCCGACACATCCTGCAGCCTGCTCGCAGGATGCACACTGTGGCTACATCCCAGCCGTGGGAAAGCGTAGGCTACACCCGTTGTCCCCCAGCCGTCAGGATTAAAGACCTGTAGGAGCATTCTGCTGCTGCTCCCCTTGCCCATAGGAAATCAATGAGTGTTGAAGTTTTATTCTGACATGCACACAGAACATATCTGTAATATGGACCCCGAGACCCAGGCAGGGCACAGAATTGCCTCACAGTGGAGACACAGCCCTGCTAAAGTCAGCGTGACTGCCAACAGTCCTTCAACACGCTCCAGATATTCAAAACTCAGGTCGGGAACAGATTCTCAAGTGATCAGTGCTAGGTTTTCAGCAGCACATTTTACATTGACAGATGAAAGTTTCTCAGTGGTGTCACTTCTTGCAAATATTTGTACAAGTTTTCCATGCACCTTGGACCCAAAGTAGATCTTTAAAGCAAAAAGACAACACTCTGCCTAAGAGAGCTACTGGGTCAAGGACTCTAGTCCAAAATGTTTAAAACCTGGACTCAAATCCTTGATCTTAAGCACTAGAACCATGATGATCTGTCCACCAGAGCAGTTTGCTACCACAGAGGAATCATCTATTCTTGAAATTATTTTCTCATAAAAAAAAAAAGCAAGCATGTTGAAAACTTGTTTTCCTCCTGAAGTGGAAGAAAATAAAATGGGGAAACCTTCGCATTTTTGCAGACTGGAAATTCAGTCAGCACTACTGAACTTGCACAGTTGTGTCCAGCGTTTCCAAGGAACCAGCAGTTCCTCAGTTCCTGTTGAAACTCTTACGACCCCACTCCCAGAAGCCTGCAGTATCAGACATATGCTCAAAAATGCACAGCTCTTGAAAAAATATGGTACAAGGCATGGATGGTGAGTCTTTTTGGAAGTTCAGGTCCACCCATCAAAAGAACGTCACGAGCCAGTCCCAGGCCAGACAAATGCATGGCTGGCTCCTGTCTAATTGCTTCATGTCTTAATTTCCTGCCCCTCATTTTCAAGTTTTATTTTCTCTCCTCTTCCTGTCATGTGGTCTCAGCTTGCAAGAGACAGGATACCATTTGCATTCACAAACTACAAGGAGGTTGTTACTGAACTGTAAAAATTACGTCGTCTGACATTATTTTGGCTGTATCAGTACTGGGTTGATATTCAAAGTTGAAGCTTATTATACAAGATGCTGTTTGGCCCTCTCTTGCACTTGGTCTCCATCTAGGAAAAGCTAGTCCATAGGCTGGGAATATAGAACTCAATCAGAATATCAAAGGACGGCAACATGAAGAAATTAGAATTCCTCTACATGGGAAAAACTTTCAAATATGAAACATACATTAGGATGTATTCAGTATCCATGTTTTATTCTTTATTAATTGTTTCAAACTTTAAGATCTGTGTTGCACTTATACTGTAACCATGCTCCACTTCCACAATTTCCAGTCATATTAACCTTACTATATGTAAGACAAAGAAAAAAAATATTAACGTATTCTATTAGTTATCTGCCTAATGCAGCTGTGTTACTAATCCCCATACCTCAGACTCCAGATGCGCTGTATGCAAACAGCACTTGTCCATAATGAGGCAGATTTAAAAATCATGGAATGTTAACAGTGAAAGGTTGCAGAATACTTTTCCAATATTAAATAACATGATTTTCAAGCTTTTTTTTCTGAACTATAAGGACTAGAAGTTTTCATTTATAAATAAGGATTGGTGACACTGCAGCCAAACAAATTCTTTGTGGTTTAGCAAAAACATAGATTTTAAACTGAACATTCAATACTGATAAAGGGTGCTCTCTGTGACTGAGAGCACCAAAAGTAAGAACCTAGCATTTTAAAATAACTCTTACAAATATGGGTCGTGCTTCAGTGGCTTGAAATGCCTTATTTGTATAATTTCTCCCACTGGGTGAATACAATTTTAAAAGGAAATGAAGCATTGTCATATAAGCTACACACCACCTATATACACCTTGAGCTTGCATGTGAGCATTATGAATATTATCAGCAGCAAAAAAAGCAGCCAATGCTTTTCCAAAGGAAGAAGACATTTTTTTGTTTCGTTCTTTCTTGATCTATTGTTGTGACTCTCCCTTTGATTGACAGGTGGCATTCTTGTCTTTATGGATGGAGAAGCAAAGCCCTTGATGGTTATCGACATAAGGAAATGTCATGTCTGAATATGTTTCAACAGGACCTTTCCCCCCCCTCACTTCTTGCTCCTTCCCCTCACTGAATTTATTATATTTAATGCCATGAAATCTCTCAAATATGAATTCATAATCCAAACACTTAATTGCAGTTGGGAACCCAAACCTGGCATTTAATTGCCATTTGGTATTAAAAGTCACATTTGCAACAAAAGTGTCCTTACACAGCAAGGTTGACCAAGTTCCCTTTTCCTTTGCACCTATGCAACCAAAGCACCTCTTGGCCTTAAACCTTCAAGACAGTGGTGGAAACGTGCTCTTGAGTGACGGGAGTAGCTCTCTAATCGACACATCATTGTACATTACGCATCAGGCATAATTCATTCAGAAACCAGAAGCAAGTGGGTGGAAGTGGTAAAATAGCTCACTTTGCACTGGGCTGCAACACGAGGGCAATTCACTCAGATGCGGTGCTCGGTGGCATTGCGCTCAGTCTTTGCAAAAAGGGGTACCACCTCCATTTACATCCAAAATAACTCTCTGACACTCCGTCAGCACAAGGCCTGACTCAACATCAGGGCTGAGTACGGGGACCGAAGGAATCGTGCTCTTCCACAAAGCATGGATTTGGCTGTGGTAGTCTTTGTGGTGCTTTATACCAGTGACACTAACCAGTACGTGCCATTAGTCCATCTCTGCTCCTTCCGCCACAGCGTATCAGTAACGTGGACCATCCTTCCTAACCATCCTAGGTCTGGCCCTAAAGGCCATCACTACCCTCCACCACACTATCCCAGCAAGGCTCACTTCTATCCTGTACAACATGCCTTGTTTAAAAAACACTGTTTCTTCATGCTGCGCACAGGCTTCAGAATACCTCTAACACTTACTCCTCTCCCCCTCTTACACCTTTCCTCTCCTTGCTTTGTCATGTCTGAAATTAATTTGTTATCCTCCATCTCAAGCAGGGATCGTATCTTTTTATCTGCATTGTGAAGTGCCCAAACAGCATAAAAATTGTATCTTTGGTGATGTCAAATAATAAATAACAACAATAGGGCAGACTGGGAATACTTTGTCTGGGATAATGCATCATTGCTCTCTCTACCATGACCCTAATTCATCTGCATAAATTTCCACATGTTTTATATGCATTAGGCTAACATTTTGACCACTAACCACAGGATGAAGAAATGTAACATAGGAGCTAGTTTTGTGCAGCCAAAATTAGGTATCTCTAATTAAAAAATAAAGAATAGGAAACTACTCCCCAGAACACATCTGTCCCTTGAAGTGGATCTGTGTCCCATCCCAGGTGGGGAACCCAGAGGCCTGATTGTACTTGTTACTCCATGAATGGCTCCCATCTTGCAATGAGCAGATCTTAGCCTGGTGAACTGCCCTTCCTCTGCCACTTTTGCACAAAGAGCTTCACAGCTAAGTAAATTTTCAGCTGTTTTCAAAGTAAAGCTCTCTGTCTTGCTTCTACTTAATGAGCAATGTTTTGGGGTCTAATATGTGTTGCAAATGCCCCTCTATTGTGCTCTGAAATAAGAGAGCCAGTCCTTCATCCCGGTCATCAGTAGCTGTGGAATCACTAAGACCTCTTGCAAGGTTTAGCACTCAGGTTAATGTTTCATTGAATCGTGTTACCCCACCTGGAGAGCAGATGCTGCGGGTGGTACCGATGGTACCTGTCAGAGTTCCTGAGCACAGCTGAACTTTCCTCCCCGGCTCATTGTCATATATTTCCTGACTTTTTAATCCATATGCTTTCAGGCATGCACAGGGCAAATGTTTCTCCCAGAAGACTGAATAAAGAATACCCAGGTAGTAAATTATATTACTTCTGGCCTTCTCTGCCATTGGATTCAATCTCATAAATGCAAAAGGAACATCTAAGAGGAGAAGAGCCTGCCTGGCCTCTTCCTCTCCATAGTGGGAGTACAGAAAGCAAGTTCAGGGTCAGATCTACGCGGCCTAAGTCCAGTCTGTCTGCAGTTACAAGTTTTGCTACAGATGCCAGAAGAATCCTCCAAACAGCAGAACAAAGGAGAGAGGCCTGAGCCAGCTCTGAAACAATGACATTACTTCAATTGAAGGAGTATTTGGAACGAAAATCACATGCAGGATGCATGAGGATTCCTATTTCTTCTAGTTAAGTACTTCTGGTTTTCGCTCATCTTGTCACTGAATGCATTTCTACTCCTTTATAGCCAGCCAAGCTATAAAATTCAGCATGAGCTTGAAGTATACTACATGCTAATTCTGTATCGCCCTAATAATGCTCAGATTTACTGGGATCTATTCTCTCACTGATGCATATTTGTAAGTACTATTAACGTTAATGGGAGTTACCAACTAATTAGAAAGGAGAACAAAATCTAGGCTATAGGATGCAAATTAAAGTAGTGCCTATGTCACTTATCTTCCCTCTGAGGAATTACAGAGTAGAGCAAAATCAAGGACAGCGACTCTAAATTCTGTTGACTCTTTCCCTTACATTTTGCACCCGTGGACCCACAACAAAACAAAATATCTGAAGGGAAATAGCTAGCCAGGTTATTAAAGTCTATTGCGTAATAGCAAAATCCCCAAGCTGGTTCTCAGACAGAAAGATTTGAAAAGTTCTCCTCTGGCTCACTTAAACACACTCGGCAAAGAACGGTTGCGAGGTATAGCTAACAATTAATATTTTTAACAAGCTGGTCAAGAGAGTGTAGCTCAGTGAGTCTGTGCATTAAAGGCATTGTTAGCACACTGCTTGGCTTTTATGAGGTGAAACAATCCAAACCTACTTCAGTGCATGGAGAGGTTTGGAGAGGTTTTATTTTCATCCTTAAAGTCCAGGGTGGCTTTGGCATAATAAAGGTCATATCTCCCAATCATGGTAATGTTCACACACAGCAATATGAGCTCATTGCAGAGAGCTCCAGCACTCAGAAATCCCCGGTTAGAAGGTGTCACCGATTAAACTATCGCATTTCAAAGGCTTCCATACAGTAAATAGGAAAGAAAAGAAGAAAAGGAACCGTGGCCTTTTGTTATTCAAAAAGCTACGGAGAGCGATAATTAACCCATTTTTGTTGAGAAATCATTTGGACAAAAGTCAAGGGATTGCCACCCTGTCAATTGTTAAGTCTAGATAAGGACATTATATTCCACTGTACAAAGAGTGACTGAAGATAGTGAATAGAAAGTAGGCCACTACTATGACTTTCCCTAGTCCATCGAAAAAGAGGTCTATTTTTTTCCACAAAAGAGGTAATATAGTAAAAAAAAATCTCTTCCTACATTAAAAACATAACTACAGTGCTTGTTTTTGCATTTTGTTAAATATTCAAAGGTACCATGCAATTAGCATGTCATTAATGAATAATTAATTACTGCTAAAACAGCCTTCAGATTTTTTTGCAACTAAATTATTTAAAGAGCAAATATCACAATGGAATGCAGCCCCCCCACCCCTTAACTCTGTATTTTCATCAGTGCATTGGTCTGTAGATGAATAGGGGTTTATTAACTAAGAGAAAAATTATATTTTGGAACATGGAAAGATTCCGGTTTCCCTTCCTGTTCCACTGCCCTCATCCCCTCAAAGGAACCCGAGGACAAAAAGTGATGTGGTCCTTGTTAGCATCTGCTAGGAACGCATTAGTTAAAGTATCCGAGATGTGCTTCAGAACACAAGATTAGTACATTTCCTGGAAAAAAAAAAAAAAACCAAACCAAAATATGTTGAAGACTAGTCCTACCAGCACTTTACAGCAGCGTACCCTAAGACTAAGCAAGTGCAGTGCACTTTTCTTAATCATTCATCACCAGCTCTAATGACAGTTACTGTAATATTAAAATCTCCCCCACTATACAGCCAAGAGTTAAAGAGAAAGTAATTTGTTGCCACTTGCAGATATACATCACTAGTAAGACGTTAGTTTATATTTATAAGCTGCACATCTGTGAATCAGTTGGCCTACCCATCTGTTAACTGCACCAGTAAACAGTAAGTCTGTGAGCTGCGTATCCCTGCATCCATCACAAATTCTTTCTTTAATTGTATGTTTATGCAACAAACCTCCACTTAAGTGTATTTGAGAATGTTTTGAACAGTGATAATTAGTTTTTATGACTCAATACTACTCTTCCTAACACTGATTCAACACTATTATTTTAAATAGAGACAGCACTTTTCTCCGACAGTGTCAAAGCAGGTTTTCTCCATGGAGCAGAATTTGTCCCTGCAAAGATACTCTGGGAAAACAAATTTCTTCCCACTGTTCCCAAGTTGCCATTATAGTATGCAAATGTGATTCTTCATCTTTTCATAAACTTTTTGTTTAGAAGTTGGTCCCTGTATTAAAATACATTAAAAGCTATCACCTCATCACAAAAAGTTGTGAAAGAGCTTGGGTTGCACTGGACTGGATAGCAGGGGGGCTAAAATTGTCATTTTGGACACACATTCAGCAAGGTGCAGTACAGTTATTAAGACATGCCTGTCTAAGCTCGTGAGTCAAGGAGACTACTCACCTGCTTAAACTTAAGATACCCACTTAAATACACTGCTGATTCCAAGTGCTGTTTCATTTCCAAGCAGATTTATGCTTGGGTACTTCACCTAATTTCTGTAAACAAAAAGCTAATGGAGAAAAAAAAGGAGCCATAAAGTTATACCTCTTACTGTATCTCATTTTACTCAGGAAATATTGCATGCACCTTTTTGCATAATAGGGGATTTCCACTGTGTTTTTTTCTAATGGCTTTACAGTGAAGTTGTGTACAATATGATGTTCAACTTCATAAAGCATTTAGTTACAGCATTTATTTTGTTTGAGGAACTGAAAGCACACTTATCTATGTATCATTGTGCTGATGCAAATGGCAAAATTTTCCACATGATTAAACATCATTTTCTCAGGGTATTCTGTGTCCAACTGCCTGCTACTCAGTAAATGTTTAGATCAATGCATGGTTGATCCCAAATCTTGCAAGCCTAAAATCCTTCCATATCTAAATAAACGCATAAGTTTACTTAAGGCCAAAAAAAGGACTTAGGCAGGATCTGGAGAGAATCAGCTGGGTTAAAAAAAATTATTATTTTAAAAACACGCACATATGCTTGCATAATACTTTAAACAACGGGTTACATTTATGTGTATCTCTTTATTTACTCCTTACCAGGAAAGTGTTTCAGTTAGCAACGCTTGGAGCAAAAAGGGCCCAGCAGTGAATGACGGTGCTCTGCAGAAATCGCCATTGACTGACAGTAGTGACGCCTACTGGCACCATTGGCCCCAGTAGCTGCCAGAAGCTCCCCTGTAGTTGGTCTTCAGCCACCAAGCTGCTCACAAGTCCAGCATCTGTTCTTTGCTTAACATGACTGGGAGCCGTATGGACACAGTCCTCCTCTCTCATTCCTAGGGGCAGACGCCCGCGTGGTCTTATGTCATTTCCAAGAGAAAAAGCCCTGACCTACACAGTGGCTGTCAGACAAACCAGGATCTTCAAGAACAGCAGGCTTAGCAAACCACGATAATAATTTTTAGAGCACGTGGCAACCCAAAGAGAGATTTTTCGCACTAAGTATTGTTGTGATTTTGTATGATTATTACAGATATTGAGAAAAGTCAGGTCAAAATAAACTTACTGAGGATATGCAAAAATAAAGAGTGCAAAAAGAAGGCATCACCCTGTTCCCATCTCCCAAATCCTTTGCCAGTCCAGCACTCCCAAACGCACCAGTCCCATACACCAACAGTTAAGCTTGGCAGATCACCGGAGCTCAGTGCTAAAAATCCTATGTGCTTCCCTATGAAACCGATGACAAGGGCATCAAATTGATGTTTCTGCCAGAACTGGCCAGAGTACAAAATCTCATTCCTGAGCAGATGTCAGGTAGGGCGAACATTCAATCTCCACAAGGCTTGGACAAAAATGTAGGACAACAGCACAGAGGTGAAAGAGGTTTGGTGAAAAGAACAGACCCCAAGTCTCCAGCCAAAATATTTCAAAGCAACTTCTGCCGAGGAGACACAATCAGCTATTCCAGGGAGAAAGAATGTCAGCTTCAGCACACACAAAAAACCTGCCACTAACATCTCCCAAATGGAAAAGATATTATAAACAACATTCACCTCTCTCTCCTCCCTCCCTGTCACAGAAGTGACCATGATTCTTCACTACATACCTTCAAAAACAGTCCTTTGCAGATGAAAAGAAATAAAATCTAACCTTAAGAAGTACATTCAGAGACCCCCTTTATGCCACCGCTCTGTGTTATGGAAAAATGAAGGTAGAAATCTGTTGAAAAACATTTCCCTGCTGTATTGTGATTGACATCTGACAGTGCTCAGTGGTGTCCTAACTTGGATGAATTTAAATGACAAGCTTTCCTTTATAAGTAACAGAGCTCCTTTTACAATAGAACAGCACGATTACTTCATGGAAAGGAAAAAAAGGAAGAATCAAAGTTTTTCTTCAAATCCCTGGGGGCACCCCTGACCTGTCACCAGGCTACGACCTTCCCTCGTTAATCTATGCAAATTGGATGACTCTAATTTGTGGCACCGATTGCTTTGCCACACCTTTAAATTCAGAGATCAGCTATGGGATGATGCCTACATCACACAGAGTTCAGATCACCTTCATGTTGCCAACATTTTTAATGCCATGACAGATGACTTCCCCACCGTTCTGGGACAAGGCGGTCCACGTAGCCCTCCAGACTACTTTTTGATTAACATCGAGACAAAAGCCAGCGGTGTTTTGCCTCTTCGATTGTGATTAGCAGCATTGCTGCTGTAAGCATTCCTAAGCAAGAACCCCTGGGAAGAGTATCAGATCCCAGGTCAAGGCACAGACTGCCAATATCACGGCTTCGCTAACAGTCACCCAATCGCTTTTATGGACATGAAAAAAAAAAAAAAAAAAGGTATTCACTGTAATAAGCACCGGTTCCAACTGAGAGATATTATGTCAAACTCTAAGGCCTGTTTCAAAACTTTCTCCATTCACGTAACTTAATACACTTTGTAAGCCAAAGAGGGCAATATCACAGAAGATGCTCTATGTTCACCTTCCACGTCACACAAAGGCCACGGAAGCTATTTTGTCTGGGGTTAGTGCGGTATGGGAGTTAAACTTTTTGCTTTAAATTGGGTCCTCGTCAAGGATACACTATTTTTTTTTTAACCCTAGCCTAACTTATTTTATCCCGAGTTTTATCCCTTTTCTCCTGTGCAACTCTTGTCTTCATAGAGCTGAAAAAGTAGAGATTTTCACTTATAATGAAAAATGCCTTAGTTATTTCTATTATCCACATATACTTGCATATCTATCCATTCAGAAAGTTACTAGAGAGAAAACTTGAAAACCATTTTCCTGAAAACCAAAAAGCGCACGGGACTGTCATTATTAATAAAACATTCAAAAGAATTTAATACACGGCCTATGTGATCCATTTAATGCATCTAACAATACAGCCTGTGCAATAACCTTATTTGCTTATGCCTTGCAATTCTGACGACACCCAAACCTGTTAACCATCTTTTCAAACAAACACTGAAGGTTGCCAGTTGTGACAGATTTGGACTAACGCTGATGGTAGCATGGGAGTTAGTTAAAGTGATTTGATAAGCTTGTAGCAGCTTGAGGGGCGGTGTCATTCCAAATATGTAAACAACATTGTCAACAACATAGCCCATCAATAAATGCAGCCTCTATCTCACACAGTCATTATTAAAATAAAAAAAAATAAGAATATTGAAAAACAGGAAGGAAGGAAGACACAGAGAAAAAGAAAAAAAAGAAAATAACAGAAAATAAGTTTCTTTGTCCATAGGCACAAATCAATGACATGTAGCATCAGGACTCACTGAAACAGTGACAAATGTGTCAGGAACACTTGTTTTTAGCATTACTGTATTCTTTACAACTATTAGGAAGCAAGTACAAGGTTATTATAGGCACAAAGGCTAAACATACAGTGTCAGACTTCACAAGCTCACTCATGCTTTGTATCAGAGCTTTCACTTACTATAGAAGTGGATTATCCCATTTTCCCATGCTGATCCAAGTGATCTCATTACTTACAGAAGAATCCTGGCATACAAGGATCACTTTGCCAACCATCACTTACAACATCCCAGCAGACTCTATTTTTAAAGAAAAACACTCATATTTTTCTTCTAATGGCTCTTCTATTGAAAAAAAAGAAAATTAAAACTGAAAATAGCTTCCACAGGGATTACAGCCTCTGCCACTGGGGAGGCCAAATGCAATTATGGAGCCAATATTTTTTAACTGCTCCCACTCTGATGGCCAATAAGCAAGTTGGTATTCCCCCGTCTCCATCCCCTAAGCAAATTGCTATATATATCCACTGGCGGGCTGCCAGAGGCTTTGGAGGCTCTGCACCACAAGCATGCTCAGTGAATCCTGGCCATCTGGTTAGCTAGCTGGATCCCTGCCTCCACGATCTGTGTCTTCAGGCAGAACCAGCCCCTGGAGTATCTGGGTACGGGCAAGAACCGTTTTAGGGGACAGTCTGCCTGTGCTGATTGACAAGCGACCCATTCCTTTGCTCCATCCTCAAGAGCTTTTATCAGAAAGTGGATCCCAAAGGTCTTCCAGTGTCTTATGACATACAGAGGCTCTTTCCACAAGGTAGGACTTTCCATAGCAGTCCTCAAGAACAGAACCTGTAAATTAGTGCGGGAAAGTGCTTTAAAATAAACAGCAGCTCTCAAAACAAACCCTAAAAGCATCTAGGCCCCTATCCAACAAAACACTTAAATGCTCATGTAGCTCTAGAGAGGGAAGGCAGCTCACCAAATATGCACAGATGCTTGATAGCCAGATTCACTTTTCACAGCTCTGCCACAGACTCATCTGTAACCTTGTACAAGTGATTCAAGCCCTGCCCTGCTTCATTTCCTCCAGCTGCAAAACTGGGAAAGTCATCCTGAGTTTCATCATTGTGAACATTGTCTTATATATTAGATGTTTACCCGGTGACCAGATACTGGAGTAATGAATTACACAGCGATGCTTGTACATTTAACTACATACATCCAGAGTCTTCCTCAAATGCATGGACCACCCCCCACCCACCAAGTAGACCACTTTGAATTTCATTGAAATTTCCCCTCTAAGTAAAGGTTTGCTGGATGTTTAACTCTCACGGGACATTGAGATATTAAGGTTAAAATTTCATAGGGGGGGGGAAAAAAAAAGATAATTCTATCATGCTTTCTCTAATGGGCAATCCTCAAATTCTGTCAATGTTTAGGGTGCTATGATGGGGTTCAAAGCTAACTTTAGGGCAATTAGCCCTTTAAATTCAATTCAAGGGGCTTTTTACTAAGGAAACAGACCATATTGGTTTGCCCACCTTTTTCAGATGGATAAGAAGTCCTTATTATATATTCACATATTAGAGGGAGAGTGATCCTGTGAGGTTTAAGAAATAACAACTTGGAAAAAATTGATTTCCAAAGGACTGGCTACAGTGTTGATTAATATTCAGAGAGGAAGATCTAGTGGATAGGGAACTGCCCAGGGATTTAGGAGATACGGGATGTAGAAGAGGATCCCAGCTTAAATACAGACTTTGGAGAATTGGTTTCATCTCATCTGCAAAATCTCAATAAAATAGCACGCCACTACTTCAGAGGGGACATAATGCATTAAAATATCTCTGGCAGACTTTATATTAAGGCTGAAATAACAGGTGTTTCATCTGCGATACTCTCTTCTTTTTCTGATTTGTAGCCTATCCAAACTCCACTGATTCCTAAAGCTCTGCCCAAGCTGGTATTAAGGTCACCTTGACGCTGAAACTATAGGATAAAGACATCTGTTAATTCAGAAGGAGCATACAGACTACCACTGCCATAAGAGGCTGATTACTCTAAACAAGAATACACGTTGGCCTACGATCATTCAGGAAAAGCAGAGCTCCACAGTTGCATTTGCCAATCCATAGCTAAAGCAACCTCCCAACAGCAACCCTGGGGAGACAGAAACGCACAGTAAAAGCCGTCCATGCAACTGAGTAACACTGCCTAACACAGTTGCCGAGACCTACTTGAGAAGAGGCAAAATTTACCATCACAGGCTGGAGCAACAATGCCTATTTCCTGCAATTAAATGATTAGTCCCACTTCCAAGCTAAGACTGCAGCCAAAGCACTCACATGGCCAGTGCAATTCCAGAGAGCAACCTAAGGGGCTCTGCGCAGCAACCACTGTGCTTCGCTGCCCCCCAGCACCCCACCACCATGCCCTCCCATGGTGCAGGTGAAGGGCTGCATTTCACAGGAATCCACGGTTAGAAGCCATTGCTGGTACTAGGGGTTTTGCTGCGATCCACACATTGAAAAGC
Source organism: Theristicus caerulescens (assembly GCA_020745775.1). Classification (NCBI taxonomy): domain Eukaryota; kingdom Metazoa; phylum Chordata; class Aves; order Pelecaniformes; family Threskiornithidae; genus Theristicus; species Theristicus caerulescens. Next base: position 3,320,789 of record CM036568.1, on the reverse strand, counting down.
ATTTCAATTTGAGCAGTAGTGATGAATTGATACCAAGCTGTGTTCCTGCCCCTCCCATGGCATCTGAGCAGATCTTACCTTTGAAATAACAAGGGGTTAAGATCTGCCATGAACGTACCACCTACATTTTTAAGGTTATAAAAATAGGATGCTTGCACTTTTCCTAACCCCTCACCAATGACCAGACCCATATGTAAATTTCACACAGTAGTATTTAGTAGCATAATTAATCCCTACTTTATGTTATGAGTAATATTTCCTATTCCCGACCCTGCAACGTCCTTTAAGAAGATCCATGTTCCAATTAGACTAGCCCATCGGCACTCTTTTAATGAGCAGATTAATCATTCAGATGGGTACAATGGTGTCATCACAGGTTTTAAATATGATAATCTACATCCTAATGGTGCTGCAAAAGCCTTGGCTCACAGCAAAAAAAGGTAGGCAAAAATTGGTGATACTTTCTTTTTTGTTCTCTTTCTTTTTCCGTATGACAGAAGACATGAGAATACTTGGGCAATGCAGAAAGCGCAGCAAGAAGGCAGCTCAGAGAGAGGGGCTGCTGAGCAGCTCGATAATTCACGTGCAATAATTGTTTTGCAAGGACAGAGAGATCCTCTGGTCCCTGAAAAACCTTCTGCCATGATGAGGAAAAATTTCAGGTCTGTCTTGTCAGCCTAACACATCAACTCTGCCCTTACAGCCTTTTCTCAACACTTATTTAAAACACATCCAAAATGTAAGACTGTCATTCAGAAATTTATTTAATTTTAATAAAAATAGTGGTCTTTTCAGATCATACCTAACTTCACCATTTCCAAAAGGCAGCCTGGATATTTTTAAAGCCAAAGAGAAGCTATTATATAAATTTAAAAAAAAGGAAGGGGAGCGGGGAGTTAAAGAAAAAAAGAAAATACTTCCAAACTACATTATATGGCTTCCAAACTACATTATATGGGCTCCATTCCATGCAAAAAAAGCTGGTATAGATACTCCCGTTCAAATGCAATCCATGAAGAGGCTCCTACAGTAATACCACCCTCAAAACTAGAAGTGCCAGGATTATAAAGCCAGGACCATACTCCATCCCTGCTCTCAGTGGGACTGTTAAAAATCTCATGTGCTGCACCACTCCTTAATTGTGGCTTTGCACTCATGGGGCTTGTTTTCACAACAGGTAGAAGCTACATCTGCTTTTCCAACTCTTGAGCTTGTCTTAGGAAGACAAGCCCTGCGGAACACCAGCTCCTTTGCAGATGCGCAACATTGATTTACACCGTGGTTGATTTTGATGTAGCCAGAAAAGAACCAGCAACTGTCACTTCACCTACAGGTTGCCTTTTAAACCCAGCAAGAAAAGGACAGCAGCGGATACTTGTCTATGAAAAAGCTACCTCTAAACCATGATCCAGTTCTGAGGACTGTCCTCTTGTGAACAGTCCCCATGAAGTCATGACCAAAGTCTGAGTAATTCTTTCATCACTGTCTGAGGAAGAACTGAGTAGGGGAGAGAAAATTTGGACTTTAATCTACCCACACACAATCTATTGCAGAAGACAACTGTAAGTTCTGCCTCGAGATATCTCAACTTCATTAAGACATGTTTCTGGTAGAAAGGAATCCTTATTTCTTATCATTAAAGCAAAATCTATCCTTCAGCAGCCAAAAACTACTCTCCAAAGTCACTGTCAACAGTGTGATTGTATTTTTCAAACCGCATTTTTCAGCTAATTGTTTTCCAAAGCCTCCTCATTTTACTCAGATATGTAACTGTAGGAATCAGTCATGCTACTCAATTAAATTGTATCTATCTTGGCCCTTCGTCTTTTAGGATCTGATTCAGCTCTCCTTGACTACAAAGACGATTGGATCAGAGCCATTTTACATAACGTCAGTAGAGGATTAAGTATTTCAATCCGGTCTTCAGGTGTACTGCCTGAACTCAGTCTGAAATTGCCTGCATCAGATAGGCCAATACAGCAAACTGTTTGCATACAGAAGGAAGCACTGAAATTATAAAGAGCCGTCTTGTGCACATGCACTTGCTGGGCTTGGACACATTATTCTTACTAATGCACCTTTGCTAATGTCCACATCACAAGGATTTTTTTTTGTTTAGTATAACACTAATGTTAGTTGTCCATTATGGTATCTGGAGTCATAATGGGCAAGGAATCCCTACAGTGAAGAAGCCAAAGGAACAACATTCAGAAATAAATTCCTACATTATATGGTTATGGGAACATTGCTGTAGCAATTTTTTTATTATTATTTTAAAAAAACCAAACATTTTTGCAGCGCATTAATTTCTGCTCATTTTGCAAATTCAAGAAATCATTCACAAGGCAGCACTTTAGAAGCACTGAAGAAAACCAGCATCGACCATCAGCTGGTCCCTGCCATGTTCCTCGTAGAGGGACCCCCTTACGCTCACCTTTTCTGCAGCCCCCAATACTGATAAGCAACGCATGCTTCTGCACCTGACACGAGAGCCTGATTTTAGCTGTCACTCTTTGCTGAGGCTTTAACACTATCTGTGCAACTCTAGAAACCACATCAAATTGCAGTTTTTCCTGATTTTATAGTAATTTGCATAATAGGTCACCGTTAACACACTGCGCTGAAGGAGAAACAGCTCAACTGAAATCTACCTTGAATGTTGCTATTAAAATATGCTCAATTTTTTCCCCTCTACCCTCAGTCCTGTCAGCCCAGGAGTGAATTAAGGAAATACATATGTAAACAACTATAAATAAATGCAAAAAATAATTATAAAATTAGTTTTAGAGGCATAATCCAGTGTGATTCATGTTATGTTCCCACCGTGATCCCAGTTCCAGAAGAGTTAATCAACCATAGCAACCTTCTAATCAGAGCAGTGAACTAATGATCCTATTTCTGAGTAATACCAGTCAGATAAGGCTCTCAAAAGGTAGTTAACATCACTTTGGTGGAAAGGCATGACAAGTGCAAGTTCTAGCAGTGGGTAATGCATCATTCATGCCCCCTCTCGTTCTGACATTTTAACGTTATCTTGTTTTACTGTGTCGGCCTAACACTGCCACTGCTGGCAAATTAAACTGTGAACTTACAAAGTGGGTGGCAATAAATACAAATTATGAGAGTTCAAAAGATGTCCCTGGAGGTGTACTGCCAGACATGGAATGTCTCTGGCTTTTCTGTCACATAGCAATAGACAAGACAAAGTGTAGCATGAGCTGAAAAAAAGAATTAACTACATCATGATGAAAAATGAGATGAAAATGAAAAGAAAAAAGAAAAAAAACAAATAAAAGGGAGATGTAAAGGCAGGACAAGAATGAACAAAAGAGCATACCCTTGAAATATAAAACATAACTCTATTTCGCCTTGCGGAATGAAAGCTATGTAAATTAGGAATCAACAAATGCCTCTTAGAAATATAGACCAACTATAAAATGTTGTCAATGTTATTACAAAAGTAAGCAGCTCCTCCTAAAGAAACTACCACACAAAAACAGTAGCAGCATGATGTTACAGCATTTGTATCTCTAGCAGAAATTCAGAATATCCCACTGCACTTACCCACACTAACAAAGATTTCACATTTTGCATTAATTTAAATACATGGGGCAAAATCCTACTCTCATAGCTAGGGGGGGGAAAAAAAAAAAAAAAGATTAAGAGAACTGCCTGGGATGACAACAAGGAAATCACAAAACCCAAAAGCTCCTTGCACAGCCTTATCCCCAGCCTTTTCTATTTTGTGTAGGGTGCAGGGAGGTAACGGGCAGTGGGGTTCCCCCTCGCACCCCTCACCACTCTCCGGGGGCCGGTGACCGACGAGCCCCACAGAGCCGGTACCCGACTGCACGGTGCATCAGTCGCACTGCAGATTTAACACAGACAAACCAGCAAAAAAAGTTAACATTTCTTCCTTCCCTCAGGAAGGGAAAACTTCACATGCTGTTAATGGGGTCAGAAAAAACTGATTTTTAATATACCTAAGCCATGAAGCTTATTCAACTTGGTCTAACACCACTAATGAATCTTATAAAACATTTTATCTTCCCCACCCATGTTCAAAAACCACTCACATGAGGCTTGAAAATCACAATAATATCTTCCCAAAGTGCAGATATCACTCACACCATATGCAGCACAGCTCTGTTTATTTTTCCCTATAAACCATTGGTTTCATTGAAACTCATTAGCATCACCTGTGTTAATTACACTAGCAAACCAATCAACAGCTCCTTCTTAATTAGGTTTTCTTTATTAAAGCCGGAAATTACCAAGGAGACAAAAGTCAACTGGGGAAATTATGTGAAAAGGAGTGTTTATGCCAAATTACCATACAAAATATAATAAGGAAAGGAAACTCAGTTTGTTTACAGGAATAACAAACAATATTAATTTTCAAGGTCACTGGCACAATTATTAATTACCTGTCTTACATTTTATTGTGATAGTTTAGTCTGCAAAGGCGGGGGTGGCTCATAAAAATCCCACAGAGTGTGGTTGCATTGTGTTTCAGCTGCCATGGTCACTGCCTATGACATGCGCAGTGTTTTAGGAAGTTACTTTCATGAGCATTTCCCAGCTGGGTTGGCACGATGGAAACTCTGTAAGGTACATAAAAAGCTCTGAGGTTTGACTGCTCCCTCCCTTAGAGAGCTCCCATGGGAAGGGAGAATTCAGCCAGTGAAATCTGGGTTGCTCATCCCTGGCGGAAGGCATTTTGGGCTCCAGGAATGTACCATGAGAAGTGCTGCGGCTACAGATCCTAAGACCCCACAGAGATGCCATGCCTCCTCCTTTTACATCCCCTGATACCAGTTAAAATGACTCCCACAGCTCCAGGGAACAGAGCTGGCATGGGCTGAAACAAGCCCCACTCAACGTAACTGGGTTTTCTGAGGTCCAGCTGGGAACGCCGTGAAATCAGCCCTTCTGCAGAGGAAGCCTGCTGGCGTACCCAGCTTCTGCACCTCCCCTGCCAATAACGGGCTATCAGGCTTTGCTTGTGCTCTGTGGGTCAGGAGCCAGACCCAACAGCATCCTGCTCAGTCTGGTTGGCATTGGGTTGACGCCAAGATGAGGTCAGGGTGCTGGGCCACAGAGCAAACGTTGTGGCTGTTACTATAGGAAGTTTGCCAGCTGCTTTCTCTCTGCATGCCCACCTACCGGGACAGTCCCCTTTGAGCATCCTTCACCACTCTTCAAGTTTTCCTACGTGCCTACACACACGCATGCTCACACTCATACACACAAGTTAGTGCATCTACTCTGTAGCTCCACAGCTCTACCAGGATCCCCAAAGAATCATTAGATGTTACCATTGAAGCAGTTGTCTATTGACAAGCCCCCAAACTAGCAGCTGTGATGAAACATTTCAAGACATACTGCATCAGGAAATCATCATGTGCTAATGTTTTGGATCCTCTGAAGCTTCATCTTCTCTCCAGATTAAACACCTTGCACATATACTGATTTTTCAGCTGACCAATATGAAAGTCAATGCTCGAGCTCTGCATTCTTGACCTGACATGTCAAAGGGAACTACTGAAATAAGCCATTCATGAACTGTAGATTATCTGCTGTCAATTCACCTGGAAATCCAGTCTCAGCAACCTATTATTTCAAAGTTACTCACTGTGCTGCACAACAGTTCAGTGTCACTTTCTAAAAATGAGATGCCTGTTGCACTGTTTGACATGTCTACGACTTTACAGAACTTTATTTTGGAAACTCCTTACTGATTCCATAGAAAGCTCAGATCCTGCATCGTCCTCATCATCACACTTTGTTTCCCAAATGGCCGTGCACAGGTCTTTTTGAAGTTTACTGCAGTTAGTTCAGGGTAACATGCATACATGCTGCTGTTACATTATGTCAGGCATTTTTCTCTTGTTTTGTGATCACTTCTACACTGATTGCAAAAATATATGTAATTTTTACTTAAATCTTTGTGGTCTGTCTTAATATTTTAGTGCATACATCCTTAGTTAATCACCCATCAGTTCTTTTCAGCCCTGCTAATACTTGTATTTGGGAAGAATAACTTTCTGGAGTTTTACAAATATCCAATGTCCTTGAAAAAAACTAGTCTACTTCTCAGAATAACTCTCCTTTAACCCAGTTATCTATTATACCGCCAACGTCTCAGTCTGCAATAAGTCCATTTATTAACCGTTCAAATGCACATACCTTAGCTTTATTGCTCAGATCTATTACATAACGGGCAATTATCTCATTTTACAGATAGCTGCTTGTAAACTAAGATAATGTGTTTTTCCCATGAGCTATTCTTGTATGGATTATGGTTTTCTGTATTTTTTGTGTGTCTTGATCTTACACTTTGCAGTCCCCTTTATGGCACCACTGGAAGACACGGCGATCACCGGTGCCAGGACACCTGCAGCATCTGCTCTCTGCTTGTGCACTATCTGGCACAGCGCGGCCTCAATGCTCATCTGGTGTCCCAGGTGTGACCGTAGTACAAATATTTCACTTTCTCCAATTTCTTTGCAATGCCACTTCATTCCAGCAAAATTTGGAAGCGTTACAACCCCTTCCCTCCAGCTCTGTGAGGACTTTTTCCAAACGGACACTTCCTTTGATTCTTTCCCTTTGTTTCCTTACTGAAGTAGATAATAAAGATGTGACACAGATTCAGGAGGGCTGGTGAGAGCCTGGGTTACCTCCTAGCCACAGTCAACTGATGGAGGAAAGAAAAAGGTTATACAAGGCCTCAGGACTGACCCTTCAGAAAACCCTGTAGAAGCCATAGTGCTCACAAGGAGGAGTGGGGAGTACTGGGAGGGAAGTGGCTGCCCTGACGGTGTCTGTACAATCGAGGACATCTCACAGTCTTTGGCAGGAGCTTTCTCCTCTCCCCACCACCTGTGGGCATTTTCCCTCAGCACATCCCGGTCCCTCCTCTGATGTGCTGACTCTAATGAAAGCAACACCTACAATCTGCATTCAAATCATGTTTTCTGGTGAGCCAGGGTTCAGTCAGATGCCATGTCCATCCCTGCTTTGATTTTCACCATAGGCTGCTGGAGAAGAGGCACTCTCCAGTCATCCCCTGAATCTTCCTGACTTTCAGAGTACAAGAATAACATGGTCTGCACATGCCAAGAAGCTGGCTGGAAGAGCCCCCCAGGTGAACATCCAAACTCCAGAGAAGTTGTGGTGGCTCTTTAGGCCTTCTTCACACTGTACCTCATGAGGGAATGACTTGTCATTGCAGAGAAGTCCCTATTCAGCCTCTTCCATTCAACGAATGCCAAAAATAATCCAAAAATAATGAGAGGTTGCCTATTATGTCACCTGCTGTACCAAGCTCTTGCAAGATAGGTAATGTCACGCGGTGTGACAAGGCTGTCTCAGGAAAGAGTTATACATCAGCTGCCCTTTAAAATGGATGATTTTAGAAAAGCATATTGCACCCTAAAGGTGGAGTATCCAATCACTGGATCATTTAAGACAGACCATCACATTCTGTTTTAGAAAGAGACAGGCATGTGGAAATGTTCATTTCTTTTATGTTAGTTGGGGGGGAAATAGCGCAGAAAAAAAAAATACCCTATTATAGAAATGCATCATGGTTGCAACAGTTCCAAAATGAGTATTTAAAAGACTATTTTTAAAAAAAGTATATGATTTCCCTGATAAACCATAATGGCTCTTTAGAACCCATCATGGTCTGCTATAAAAAAATCATATTTAAAACACTTTTAAAATATGTGTTATAAAGACTTTTTTTTAAATGAACATTATTTACCCAGAAGGCCATAATGGTTCTGAAATGTATTTTGTAAATCTGTATTCAGGGACTTTTTTTGTTAAAAAGGAATTTTTTTGGCCCAAGAGATCTTAAACAGCTTCTATGGAACTATTAGAATTTATTGTTTTAATAGGGCTGAAATGAAGTTTGGAACATGTTATTGCACATAGAGCAGTAATGTTTTTCAGGCAAAAATGAGAAAGAGGAAAAAGGAAAAAAGGAAGAAGAAGGGGAAGATGGAAAGGAAATGGAAAAGGGAGACAAGAAGATGGGAGATGAGAAGACAGGAGAGTTGGGCCCACACGACTAAGATGCGCAGGAACAGAAGAGCCACAGTCCTGGTAGCAGACGCAGTGAGGGGGATGTCCAAAATTTCGGGGGGGGGCAGGTATTTCTCAGCTCAAGGGAAAGCACTGCTCTCGCAGACTGCAGTGTTACAACATGCCAGCTCTGAAGGAAATACAAGAAATAAAAAGGTCGATTTGGGTGAGCAGGAGCTGCAGAGCTGACAGCTACCCCAGGTAAATGCGGTAAATGCTGTAAATGCTTGCACAACAGCATCTTGAGATTCAATAGCAAAGGCTGTTTGAGTCTTCTCCTGTGTGCCCGTTAGGCAAACCCAGCCCACAGGCTGGCCCATTCTGTGGGCTAATGATGCAGGAGGAGAAATGTGAACAGCCAGAATGAAGTAACGCAGCCGGCATCCCGCTCGTGCCTGGGCGTCACCATCAGAAGCCACCTCTGACCCACGTCAGGTGGATCGGAGAGCCAAGGTAGTCTGTCCGTGTCAGTGGCTCATGCTCTTCAGAAACATTTTCTGGCTGATAAAGAACAATCGTAACGACAACACTTCTGTGGTTCTTCATATCTTCAAAGCACGGTGCCAGAGACATTAACCAATCTGTCTTCAAAGGCAGCCCCAGCAAACCCTCAAGAGGAAATTATGGAGGGGATGAAGACCCTCAAAGAACAACCAGTTCTGGCTGCACAAAAAACCCTGCAGCAAATAGCAGGTTCTACGCACGTGTGCACAAACGCACACGCAGACATACGCACACACTACAATTTCCAAGAGCCATAGCCGGTGCTACCAGATGACTTTGAGGCACTGCTTTTGACTTTTGTTATCTCAATACTTTAATTCTCTCTTGGGAAGAAAATACCATGCCTGGAATGAAACTCTGGGGCTAGGAGCCAACTATTTCTGTACAGGTGAATCAGACTCTAGTTGAAACACCAAGAAAGAGTCCTCACTCAATGCAGCCTTTCAGTGACAAAACCAGCTTTGCTCTACTTAGAGAAGTTAGAAATCAAAACGTCCAGGAGCCTGCTGGCTGGCACCTTGCAAAGCTCCACCGCACCAGCCACACCAGGGTAATTCTTGCTTCACAGACGATGAGCAGCCATGACTGTAACGCCGCACTAGGCACAGCGTCTGCGAGCAGAGTAGGCTTAGCCACTGCACCAACTCTAGAGCAATTCTAAACTGCTAGCTGCCATCCTAACTTTGTATTTTTCTTAATAACTGGAATTAAGTACCAACGAAAAGCTAGCAAACATGTTTTGTACCATAGAATGTAAATATGTCATCAAATCCAACCTCACAATAAGCCTGCTGATACTGCAAAGGGCATTAGTTTAGTTAAACTAGTGCAAATGCCTAACACAACACATTTAAACCATTTTAATCTATGTCTAAATAAGATTTAGAAAGAAAAACAGGACAGCTCTTGAACTTTTTGTGCAAGCTATGGTATCTTCTGAGTTAGATACCCATAACTCAGTGTAGTAAGAATTTCTGAGCCTGATCCTCTTCTCACACGAGTGCATTTCCACTGGTGAGGAGGAAGTTACCACTGGTGTACACTGGTGGAAACAACCCTGCCAGAGTCACTGCAAACGTGCATTCACACAAGATGCCCAGCTTATCCTCCCAAGAGGGGGTTTGGTTATACGTTACGGGCTGGATGTAGAGGTGACGGGGTGACTTTCCCTGGGGAGTGCTAAGCAGAAGGTCAGACTGCATCATCCATGGTCTCTTCTGGACTTCAATTCCCTAGGACATCTACGAGTCAGGATAACTGGTGTTAGTGGGTGAAGTTTGGAGTGCTCTGCACCGGGAGACCCTTGCTCCTCAGGGAACAGGAGGATACGTGCCTGCAGAAGGGAGGCTTCTTTGGCCAGATGCAGCCTCTCTGGCTTAAATTCACAAAGGATAACTTTTGTCACCGGTCTTCCCCATAATGCTTCAAGAGCTTAAAATACACTTTGAGGAAGGTTTCAAACACTTTTTTTTTCCCCCCTCAAATCTGTCTACGCTTATTCACTGTGGATTCCAGGGGGATGACCTGAATTTCCTTGCACACTCTCAAACCAAATTATATCAGTCCCAATTAGGTCATCTGCTAGCTGCACCTGCAGCTCAGGGCTGCAAAATTTCTTCCCCTATGTGTCTCCCTACAGTTAAGGCTCTGGACAGGGAAGCCTTCTGTGTTAGAATAACTACTATAAAACCATATAGCGCAGCCTAAAAATACAATTATAATTGCAGTGCCAAAAGCAAGCCAGTCAATATCGTCAAGATTCTAATAGTTTCAACCACTATTACGTTAACGGTCTCGCATCACAGTACTGATTAAAGAAACATTTTGTCTTTTTATCTGTATTCAATGGAGAGTGTAATCACTGGAGCGTAGAGAGCTAAAACATTTATTAGGAAGTATACATCTCGGGTCAGGCAGTAAAAGTCAATGTTGAAGTGGTGAGCTGCAGCACAGCTCTCGGTCTGATTCGGGGACCCCAGGCCGTCATCAACTTGGGATCATCTGGAGTAAGCTGTGCTGCCGCTCCGCTCCTCCGACAAACACTCGCAGGCAGATTCCCCTCAGGAGTTTAAATTGGCAGCATCACTCATGGAAGAGGTATTTCTATTCAGCAAAGTCAACAAGACTCGCACATGGAGATGGGATACATCATCGGCCTCAAATGAGGAAAATGTGTGGTTTGTTGGGTTTGGTTTTTTTTTTTTAAAAGCAAATGAGCAATCTACCTTCACTGAAAGTAGCACTGCTCTTCATCTAGAATTTAAAAAAAAAAAAAAAAGGCTATGCCCCCGTTCTTGTGGTGATAAATTTGTTTTCTCTTTTTGCCTAATTGCTTAACAATAAATCCACACACACTCTATTATCCATAGCCTACTGCAATAGTCCTCAGGGCACATGATCAGCAATCAGAAAGCTTGAGAGATGGCCAACATAATCTTAAATATCCCAGTGTATTACCAAATCAGTATTTCAAATTTAGTGGACATACTCAGATATGTTTTCCTCTCTGCGAGAGGCATCATGTAAGTGGCAAACAAGATACAGAAGATCGATTATTTAGCATAATTGCACAATCTAATTGTATGGATTTTAAATGGAACAAGGAGGAGAAAGATTAAAATCATACAGCACAGCAGTATACTTTCACGGAGTGCATGAAATATATTTTCCCCAATTAGCGGAACAATGGAAATATTTACTGTCAATTCAGTGAAGATATTCTGAAACAAGAGTCAAGCAACATCCAGATCAGCGCAGGGCAGGAGCAAATCATTTTATCATTAGTGGGGGAAAAAAAAAAAAAACACGAAAAAAACCATTGAAAACTTACACGTTCTGCTCAAAAAGCTGCGCTCCTGGGGTGAGGCTTCATTTCAGAACCACATTTGAGGAACTTATGAACAGATTGTGCTGACTTCCCAGAAGAAAGTAAAACATCCATGCGAATGGATGAACTGCATACCTGCGCGTGCCCGTGCAGACACAAGCGCGTGCCCACGCGCAGCCCGACTCCCGCGCGTTTCGCCATCGGTTGCCAAAACCCGAGCCAGTGCGGTGTGTTCTGCAGATTAACTGGGGGGGTGGAGGGAGCTCTCTTGTCTCAAAAATTAAGTGAAAATGCTAACCTTGTCATATTCCCTGGGCAAACAAAGGCAGAGGCAGCGCGGCTCCGCTCAGCCATACCACGGGTTAACTGGCATTTCTAATACTTTTCACCTAGCCTGGCTTGACAGATGCCTAACCTTCGCTGGGGAGTGGAGACAGCCTGATGGGCCCTGGCCGTACAGGGGGAAAATTTTTGATGCTTCCCACTTATGACATGATTGATTTTCTTTCAGCGGCCCTTCACTTTTGGATGTGGCGAAGGCTGCCTGCCTGAGCCCCCGCGCGCCCTGACCTCGACATATGGCCGCTGTGAGGCTGAAAACTGATGACGGCAGAAACCTAAAAAATCAATAGGCCCTGTCAGTCAGTGGGGAGGCGAGCGTCTTTTAAAAACCCAATCACGACATGTACTTGCTGCACGGTGCGGATCTACTGCACACTTGAGAACACACTGAATTTCCCGGGTTTTTTATTTATTTAATTTTTTTTTTAAACTTCTGTGTTAACACACCATTTACCTATTTATTCCTTAACCTTTTATGCAGGAGGAAAGCGAATGAATCATCTTGTTAGGATGGAATCTCCATGATATTAAAAGAAAAAAAAAATCCCTGGAAACTCTCTGGGAATAGTATGAAATAAATAAAGAGCACCTTTCCGTTGCCAATATAAACACTGACATCATTATTTTTGACATTATCTGGAAAGAATTTAGATATAAGGAGTTCTGGAGTCTAAAAACATATGAGTATGTTTTAATTTGCTTTGCAGGGGGTGAAGTATTGTTTTGGTGTGTTTTGATTTTTTTTTTTAAACTTTGTTTCTAAAATATGTAAGAAAAAAATTGAATTCACCATTGGTTCTACACTTCACAGTTCTTGTCATCCTCCATGCGCACTGGAGAGAGGAAATTATTAGGTCCACTGAAATCAGCTGGAGATGCTGGTGCTCCGTAAACTGCACTGGGCCATTGGTACCCCGCAGGACTGGGCCAACAGCACCCAACTGATCGCTTTGCTCTCGCCAGCTCAGGAAAGAAAAGCATTTTACGAGATAAGCGATATAACGTACACTGATTTGGTTTCTACTTTTTGTCTCAAAACAGTCTTCTAGAACTCTGATGAAAAGCAAACAAACAAAAATCCAACCCCGATTAGAAAAATAAATATACTACGGGTGGGTAGAACCTGTTATACTTTATCACCTCTGATCAAGAGTGCAAAGCCCAAACAAGTAATGCCTCCGAGCGGTTTACCTAACCTTGCTGAAATTTTAGAGGGATAGCCATTATTTGAAAACCATGTCTTCGTGTAGAAAAAAAGAAAACTGAAAGGAGATGTTGGCTGAGAAATTGATGCATTACCGGGATGCATTTTAGAAATCCAGCAAAAGTAAGGAAGATTTAAAAAAAAAAAAAATAATCACGCAAATAAACAAAATCTAATGCTGAATTCCCAAACTAAGACCAATTAAAGCTTTCTTTATGACTGCAAACCTGACAAGCTTACAATTTCACCCTGTTGCAGTGGTGTGTGTGTGTGTTTTAATGTAATATTAATGAGCCAGGATGGAGGGTCATAAAAAGTGATAGGTTTTTGCGATGGTAAATTATAAATCGGTATTGATTTTTCCCGGCACTAATGCAGCCAGCTTATTGTAAGACACCACAGGCAAAGTGCACTTTATCAGATTAGACTGGAGCCTGGTATCAAATATACATGAGAAAAAGGATGCATTTGTGACTTAGACTAGACTTTTTTTTAATGATACATGAAATTTTTAAGGAAAAAAGTCTCAGAATATTAAGAAATTAAATACCATTTTAAAAGATCTCAGATGGTAGCAAATAGATATTAATGTCACATTAGGGTAATTTGTTTTTACACTGATGGAATATAGGCTTATATAGGAATATAGGAATAAGTACGTGAACTAAATCCTGCTCAGATTTAACCATGTGCTTAATCAGTCCAATTTATGATCATCTCAACTGTTCATGATAAAATAGTTCCTCATTTGCATAACATGCCTGAAGAATCAGGCCCTACATCTGCTTATGACTATATGTAAGATCAAGTCACATGTATATACATCTATCTGGCGAGTATTGATTCTGCCTGTGTTACTTTTTACATCCTACACTGCTTTGAAGAAGTTGTTTGTTTTCTCCTGCATACGCACCACCCCGTCATGCCAGCCAAAGACTATGAAAGAGCTTTTCCTTGTAGTACTTTTATTGCTTAAATGCTGTGAAGCTTTTCTTTCCCTTTCATCTCAAAATGCACTGGGAGTTGGCCGCGCAGTAAAACTGGGCGTTATTTTAAAAATCAGCTCTGCTTTTCATCTCCTGACCTTTCCGCAGCCAGGATTTCCTCATTAAAACATTTCAGTGACATGGATAATTGACAAAAAAATTGAGAAGGAGAAAGAGAAAACAACAACAACAATAAAAAGCACCGTTACTTTCTGCAAAGTTGCCCTGGGCGGGGAGCAAACCAGCATCACTTTCGCTTCACCCAAGAGGGTAAGGGAAATGTTTGCACGACAACACATCCCTGCCTCCCCACGCTCGGTCCGGGGGACTCTGCCATCCCTCGGTGGCAGTGCCGCCAGCCAGGCTTGGAAACCCTTCCCAGCTCCCTCCTCGTGACTCCCGGCTCGTCTGCCGCCGCCAGCCCTCCTCGCACCCCAAACGTCCCGCCGGCCCCCTGCAGCAGGGCCGGACCCCGCCTCGCTGGCCCAAGCAGCCTGTGTGCAAAACTCACTATTTTTCCCCCAAACCGTATGCTTATTGACAGTTTGTTAACAAACAGCCACTGTGCAGGCTGCCTGCAAAGGCACGCACTGAAGTGAAGAAGTGAGAGCCCAAATAAGTAACAGAGGAAGGAGGGGGGTGCGGAGGGGGAAGGCACCGGGGTATGCTTGGGGAGCATTTTCCGCAGGGAAGGAGGTGTGGGGATGGGGAGATGGGGACCCCTGGGGACATCTAAACCCCTTGGGAGGTTTAAACGAAGGAGCATCGAGGACAGTTCTTCACGTTTCACGCAAATGGGCAGGTGGCCAAGGAGCCCCCCGCGCTGGGCACCGAGGAGGGTGCACGGGGTGGGGGGCACGGAGAGGGCGGGTGCTCCCGCTGCCCAAATCCCAGTGCCACCCACCGCCAGACCATCCCGTCGGAGCACCAGTTTGCAGCTTTTTTGTATTTTAGCCACTGAAACTAATGCTCGGCATTGCACTTTCAAAATATTTCTGAAACTGTTTGCCTTCCTATATTTCAATTTTATTATTCTTACAAGCAGACTAAGAAAGAGATGAGAAACTGGGAGAGGAGAGGGAGGAGGATGCTGCTTTTTCTTTCTAATATATGCATACAAATACTCCCAAACAACCACAAAACATCAAGATCTGGTATCTGGAAACCCAGCCGGACCCTTTTTCTGCACCCAGCCACGCCGACGGCCACAGATTTCAGCTTACCGGAGCCAGCCCCGCGGAGCACGGGCCCCTGACACCAAGGATCGAGCCCACAGCGAGTTACAGGATCTTGTAAAAATACTTACAATTAAAACAACAAAGAAACTCAAACACAGACAGCCTCATTAGCAGATTGCCAGCAACCCTGCTTGTCTTGCAATGATACATTATATCACAGGATAAAAATTTGAGGCCTGATCTTAACAGTCCTTTCTCAGACAAAATTCCTATAAACTTCAATGGAAATTTTGTCCGTCTCAGGACTGACGGGGCTTTCGCCTTGCAACTCTTCATACGCTGAAAGTAATAAGAGGAAACTTTTCTTTTTGACAAGACCTCATCACGTAAAACCTAATAAAGCTAAAAAGGAAATTAGGAAAATGGAAGGTTATTCCCAGAGCAGTCTGATCCTGCCTTGGCCAAAGCCAACGTTAGAGCCGCCTTCAGTCTGAACAAGCCAGATTCCCACCGGCACGTCCACCCGGCCACTGACCGCGTAAGCCAGCATCACACCACGGGCACGAGCCAAGGATGCGACGAACCGAGGGGCACTTCACACAGGTCCCACCGAACTCAACGGGACGATAAACAACAGCATCAAAATCTGTCCATCTGTCCAGGGGAAGAAAAGCCCCCTCTGCTGCCTCACTGCAAACTCATTGCGCTCCCAATCAAAGCAGCACCTTTAAAGTTATTGCTGTAACTGTTAGTAAAGTGAAACAAGCCATTTTTAAATGTATGCTAATTCCACTTTATTAGTGATGCCAAAATCCTCATTTACATTTTTCATAAAAATTACACAGAGGTTTTTGCTGCTTTAGGGATAAAACTAATAAACAAATACATAAATTAGTATATTTTAATTAAATGTTATCCCATGAAGTAATATTGTAGCCCATTGTCTAAAACAAAAAAAAAAAAAGAAAATCTAAAAAAGCACCTCTAACTTGAAAATTTGTGTTGTATTAAAATATTAGAACTCATTAAAAACTAATTTGAAAATCACTTTACCTAACAACCATAAAAATTTTGAATTCTGTATTCTAATATGTGTTATTTGTTTTGGTACAGGAGATTATCACTGCAGCATGCATGACTATTAGAATACACATACATTACAGGCATCATAATGCCCCCGGATTCTCCTACAAAACAACAAAGCCAAGTCCTACCTGCAAATGTATCACCGTTTCCATTTTAAATACTGTATTATTTCTATTCTGTAACATCACAGACTGTACACAGCACACACAGACCCATGGTGGCACATGCGTTAATTTGGTTTTAGGTCCATATATCACATCTGAACATGTAAAAAATATGTATGGATTTGGGGATAGGATATTGCACGCTATTATTATTTTTAAATGCTGCTCAGAGTACAATAAACGGGACAGTTTAAGCAGTAAGGTGTGGCTGGAGCTGCAGGGGAAGTCCAACAGGCAGAAAACAATCACATCTTAATTTAACATTTTAAAGTAGTCTGCAGAAATAGGTCGAGTATTAAAAAAATCAAATGTGCATTAGAACATATTCACCTCATTAGAAGGTTTTCCATAACCGTGCTTTCCCTTGGAAGGGACAAATAGACCTAGAGTCTGCATTTTCATTACTCTCTATCCTCCATTGTAATTTTTTCTAAATGTAAGATTATTGCTTTTCAAGGCAGGTATTTAAATGAAACAAGCACTCTATTTGGCATTTTCACTGAAAAAGCTTTGTCTCCTACTTGGTTATGTTTCCTGGAAATTGAAAGATTATAAGAAAAGAAAAAAAAAAAGGAACCAAAAGGAAACGTGAGGAGGTTTTGTGTATATAAATGTGCTTTCTGAAAAGGTACATTCATTAATCGGCCTTCCTGAAAGTGTAATTGACTGTATATTCCTATTAAAACTATCTTACAGTATAGCCTGAGCCACTCAGAGGCCATACCTTCAGGTATCTGTTTCCAATATCGGTGAGCGATACCGATTGCAGAGTGATGGGGAGCAACAGGACGAAGCTAAAGCAATTAACCAGCAAGCTTAAAGTCTACCTATCTTCAGTGCTCTTTGAAGGCACATTTAATTATCGTGTGGATGCAACAACGTGGAGCGGTACGTGCCATTCAGAAAAATGGATCACAGTGCGTGGGTGGGAGGACTGAGAATCCCCGCCAAGGTTAACCTCTTTGGATGATCCAAAGGAAGCATATACAGAGATGTATTTAATCCACGGGGAGAAATCTCAGATCATGCAATTTTATTTTTTTTTTCAATTGAAGTTGGGGTTTTCTTATCTTCCCCAAAAGAGGAATTTCCTGCAGCTTAAACTCCCTGAATCCTCCTGTTCTAGAGCACTTCAGGTATTCCCATCGGGGAAATTTGGGTTTCTGGTGGTACAACCACCAAGTGAAAGCCTATAGCGTCCAGTTCCCTGCCAAATAGTAATCAACAAAAAACAAGCAAAAAAGCTGTCTCCTGAACCTGCCCAGGCACTTTAAAGGCTTTAAAACTATTTTCAAAGTGTTCTTTTTAAACTGGTAAGGCTCATAAGCCACTGTAAGATTAGTCTTAATGTGGAGAAGTGACTCATCTGCAGCGACATCGGAGAGAGCCCAATGTCCTCGCTCACTTTACAGTCAGCCTTATCACCCCCTTGCCTTACTCTGAGTCTTCCCCATAAATATTTAAACAAGAAGCAAAGTGATATATTATGGATATCATATTCAAAACCGCCTAAGTGACTTGTTTCAATCCAAGATCCATGAAGGTATTTAGATACCTAAACTTCAGTTTAGATGCTTAACTTTCCTTTCAAAGCAATGGAAAAGCAGGCTCCTACAGAGCATCTAAGATCCTTGTATTTTTGTGAATCTGGCATTAGGTTACTCACTAACACAGCGTTCAGCATCTTAGCCATCATTTCTGGAGCTGTGAACAGACGGGCTAGCAACATCGACGCGGCAGAGGAGGTGTAGCTGTCTTGTAAAGTGGTGCTGGAAGATGCCTACAGCAGCTCAGCCCCAAACATCTGATGCTACTAAAAGCCTGCCCCTGTGGTACTGACTCTTGAATTTCCTCTCGCCAAATGCAGTGCAGCTGGATCAGCAGCCACACAGCTGTCTGGCATCAGAAACCACCCCCCACAGCTCTTCAGGGTGGAAATCCTGGATCACAGCTCGACACTGCTCCAAACAGTTTTATGTGAAGGAGTTCCCAGGGGATCCACTGCTTCTCACAGCAGCTACTCTGAGGTGGCCAGGTGTCCCCAAAGCCTTGTGAAGCTTATAAAAGAGCGAGGATTGCCAGATTCTTGCCAGTAATTATGAGTTATCCCCCATTTTGTGCACAGATTTCACGCTGGCAATCCCCCTTTCCTCTGCCTCTATCCACACAGCAGAGCTTTGGGGTCATTATCATAGACATGGCAAGAAGAAGGAAAAGGCTCTGTCTCTGCCACCAACATGTCCACTTTGTCACAAACTTCCTGAACACAGAGCGAATGCTCGAAGCTAGACATCCAAACCACAGCACGCTTTTCCCAGGCATAGAGACTCCTACAGCTCTGCTTAATTACAAGTAGAAGATTGCCGAATATTCTCACGACTGATGCCACTATAGTGCTATAGCTTCGTTAACAAGTGGGACCTTGTTGTAAGATCTTCAGCATCCCCAACAGACAGACACTGCTCTGACAGATATCATCTCTGTCTTCGCTCACACTCCGCAAGCTAACCAAAACACCAACTTTATATTCACCAAAAACCCCTCTGTTGCATGATAAAGAGAAGTTGCAAAGTCTCGTGAGCAACTTATAACAAATGATAAGAGCACTAAGCAGGCAGCCTGCGTGGGAGCTTCAGCAAAAAGTCTCCTTCCTTCTTCTCACACCCCCGTTGACTTCTTCATGCACTGGGTGCTTGTGAGACCGCTGTGTTCAGTTGTGCTTGTCATCAGCCCCAGACAGCAAATCTCAGTGGCAAGGGTTGGCATTGAATCTACAGAAATGGAGGATTAAACCAGTCTCTCCATCCCACTATCATTTATGTTAAACTGAGCTTTTTTTTTTGAAAAAATATCGCCTTAAGCTTTCCGGCCTACCCATCACAACTGCAGGCTACATCAGCAGAGTCCAATGTCCTTACGTCCTTCTGACTCCAAAACCAAGACACCAGACTCACAATATAATGTAAACAGGCAGACACTCCGGCAAAGGGAGCATTTCTCTTGCCATCAGTACGGTGCTGATTTTGTAATCAGTCTGGAAGTTTTATTTTTAACTGCTGTACCAAGGTTTTACAGAGACACAATTGTTCTTTTGAAACCTTGCTAATAGGGCTGATCAGTAATACTATTACTATATACAGAGCAGAAAAGCACAGCATAATGAAACTGTACTATGAGAAACTATGAACGAAATATTCTTTCTATAAAAAGCATTTTTAATAAAACATGCAATGGCTCCAGAAACTGCTCATCATACTCAGATGAAGAGACTGGTTCTGCAATCGGTGGGTGCTCAAAACCTCCCCGTCTCCTCCGGGCCCTCACAGTGCTATGACTCCCCTTTGAGAGAGCGCATCTGGCAAAGTGAAGATGGGGATTTTTCCAAGTTACTTTCATGTTGACCACACACTTTCAAACACTCAGAGCATGTTCCAGGGAACAAAGTGAGTAGAGATACTCCTTCAGTGACTCTTAGGTCGCTGTGCTATACTACAAATGCATTTAGGTACTCTATGCAGATTGCCGTGGTTTATAAATTCAGTACCAGGATCAGGAATTCAACTGTGGATCTCCAAAATTTGCATACATCCCCTGAAAACCGTCCTTTCTCTAAGCGCACTACCTAAAAGCTTGTCTACAAAAGCAGTTATCGATATAGCATGCACACAAATGTTACAGCCAACAAGTGAACACAGATTTTTATGGTGTGCAATCACTTGAGGCAAGTCCATCGTTTCTCCTTCCTGAGAAGTTTGCTGTTGAGGACCCACTTAAAAACTGAGACTGTGGTTCCCACTATTCCTTAAAATACATAGAAAAATCCAATTCTGCAAGACAGGGTTCTCTGCTGCAAGCAAATTCAATAGCATGGACTGGGTGCTCAAAAGGCATGAGACAAGCCCTTTTGTCCTTTCTGTAGGCTTTTTGGAGTGACAGCTGCGAATGATCTAAATAAATCCCACTTCCAAATGAATTGTAGGGAGCAAGAAATAAGCTAAAGGAGCCCTTCCACATACTGACTAAGCTCCAAAGGTGTTTGCAAGGGACGGGGTGCTCTTCTTCCTGAGCCAAAAGGCTTGCACTTGGTTCCCTACAGGTGATTTTGCCCCATGAACTTTATAAACATCCTATAGCTTGATCTTCTAAATCTTTCTAAGCATTTAAGAAACTTTTGTGTATATGGCTCCCATTCCTGTACCATTTTAACAGCTTAGACCATATCTATATTTTTCCCTTGTTACCATTGTCTATAGAGTTACTTGGGCAGAATAGTCTTTCCTTCCAATTCAACATTTCTTAGGAGTTTAAAATGGATAAAAAGTTTAAAAGTATTTTTTATAGTTTAAAAAGTATTAAAACACTTTGCAGACATACTGCACAATTTAAATCCTTTATTAGATTTGGCGTACCTTTCCAGGTACTCCTCTGATCCTCCCCACTGTGCCATGCAAGCTCTTCACGGTGATTAGTGGATTTTAACCTCACAAGAATGAGGTGGAGGCACAAAATGGCTTAAATGACTTGCCCACATCCATGCCAGGAGCCTGTGGCAGAGCAGTGAGTCACAGGCAGGACAGTTAGATTCACTGTGCAGTGACCTATCCATGAAAGTGATGTTTCTTGTCACAGAATTAATATTTTTTTTTCACTTTATATTGGAGGGGTCAAGAAAGAAATCTTATTATTTAGCACAATTGTAAAAGGGCACAGGCAGTGACCCCAAAAGGTTTTTTTTAAAAGTCAGTAGATTTTAAATCTGTATTTATATCTAGAAGTCATCAAAGATATAATCCATGTAAAAAACATCCTGTATTTGCCACTGCTGCCTTTCAAAAGGGGGAAGAGGAGAAACAGACAGAATTGTTTTGTTGTCAAGAAAAATACATCTAGCATAAAATGTTAAGGTTGCCAAGAGATGACAGTGTTTGGCAGCATCCAAAAATGTTTGTCATTTTAAAAGTATTTATGCTAAGGCAGAAAATAAACTATCCAACATTTTAGTCACTTTAAGTGATTAAAACAAGTCATTAGAATTTTAGTTTAAAATACTCTTAGATAAAATTTTCCCTTACCTAACTAGCCAGTTTTCCTGCCTCACAGAAAAAAAACTGTGTGCAGTTTTTGCTCTTAAAGCTTGTGTCTTAGCTCTAAGTGCTCTTGCGTGATGTAGGTAAAACAAAATGTGGTAGACTTTGAATATCGTTTTCATTTTCATTGGAAACATTTTCAATTACTACACTGCTGAATAGAAACAACTGGGAAAAAAAAGGTTAGGAAAACTTTAAATGCTCACCAAAAATGCAAGAACTTCTCCTTACGAAAGTACAAGTAGGTGCATTTCGTTGTCTCAGTTTATATTCTAACACGAATTTGGCAAATTTTCCTGATAGCAACTTGCCTTACTTCTGTTTCTTGTAACATGTTCAGAGTATTTACAAATGCACATTTCTCATGAAGTTGGAAGTAAATTTGGATCTATTTTTTCATTTTATAAAGACATTGATGTGTTTTTTCTGACATGCCTCATGAACTCAGTCAATCACAAGTCTTTCTTAATGGAAACCACATGTCTGCCCAGAACTGTGTAATTACAATGCTAGGATTCTTGGCACTGCCAGGAAAAGGGGCATTGTCAAACCAATTAGAGTTTATTTATTTACATACCATTTCTGGATGAGAATGTTCTTTCTTTTATGCTGATGCTGAGAAAATGTATATTTCATCGAGTAGCTGTAATTTTCGCTAGATACTGTTACATTTTGTAGCAATTACATCTCTAGTTTTCAGTTACTTGTAAGGAAACTTTCCTTTAAACAAAACAGCTGGGAATAGCATCATGAATTTTATCAGCCCAGTTTTCATTTGTTTCAGATGATGAAGGAGATGTGAGGGCGGCTGTTTCCCTAAGCTCAACAGAGTCAGTATTTCCACCCACTTCCACCCCACTATGAGCTTTTCATTGTACAAGACGCCTTATTTGTACATTCATCCTCCTGCAGAATTACCCTTGCTACACCCCTGTAAACTGGTACCTGCAGCCGCCCTGGTAAAGAAGCACAGCATGTCTCAGAAGAAAGAAGGAGCAAGGCTCCAGAAGGTGATCTGCAACGCTGTTCTAAGGTAGATCCCTCTGGACAACATTGAAAAGCAAGCTACACGTCGCAGGAAAGGCAAATACCACGCAGCTTTGCACTGAGTCCTCCACTGAATCATGCATGCTGCTGCTGGAAGGTTACAAGCAACCAGAAGAGGCTATGCGGTGGGAAATGCATTCCAGGGACACCAAAAAAAGGCCAGAGCCTAAATGCTGGTGTCCCATGTCTCCCACAGAGCACCCTGCACGCCGTAACCTGCCGAGAGTTCCCTCTGCTCTTTCGCAAACACCATTCACTGACTCAGACCTTCTCCCGTGGGCCATTGGAGGCTGCTAAATCGAAGAGAGAGCCTTTCCAACAGGCACTGCGTTTGTCCCAAATACGAGTACAACTGCAGCATAAGCATGAAAGGGGGAGAAGGCTGCATAAGTACTGATGATTTATAGGAATAAAGACAGGAGTAAAGGGACAAGTTTAAACTACAAGTTTACCGGATGTCTTTCGCTTCTTCGCGTTGTTCCTATCTGCCTGAGATGGATCGCGTGCTTTTCTGGCTAACACCTTTCCAGGTCTCCGTTCCTGCAGAACACCCAGCCATCCCTAATGTCCCCAGCCTTTAATCCCACCCTGGGGAGCTGCAACACCTTCAGGTTACAAGGGGAGCAGCAGGGAGCATGAAGGGACGTGCCCAGGACCCGGCAGGATGGCTGTGGCAGAGGAGGGGGACGAAACCCAGCCCCCCCAAGCGCCAGACGGGGTTGTGCCAGGCTGATTTTCAGGGCCGCCCCACAGGAGCCCTCCGAGGCTCTTCCTAACAGAACCAGCCCTGTCTGTTCTTACACAAATCTGCTGTGTGCCGTAGTCCTACACGGCGACCCCTCATCCAGACATCAGCCGGCCCAGACGATCCTCTCACATGGCAGAGGATGTCAGAATCTGCCGTGTCAGACCATACGGTATTCAGTAACACAGAGATGTGGGGCTAAAACCCTCCCATCTGGACCAAGCCAGGCCCTGCCGGGATGCTCCCTGGTCACAGGAGGCACCTCCTACCCCGTGGTTGTGTTATGCGCTTCCACTGAAAATGCAGAGAAAGGGAAACAGCTGTAAAAATCTCCTATTTAAAGCTCCCGAAGCTTCAGAGCCTTCTATGAAATCCCTTGTATGAGATTCTTTTTTTTATTATTATTATTTGTTTTTAGTTGCTGCTCCAACCTTTCATGACTTCCTCGTCTTTGGAAAGTTCTAAAGCGTTAAAAGGAAACATTAAGTTCTGACTCCCTCCGACATTATTTTTCAGTTTTATCATTTTTCCCCATTTTCCTCCTCTTTCTCTGTGCTGAGTGAGGGTGGGAAAGAGACAATTAAGGGAAACTCAAAACTCTCAGATGTTTCAAATATGAAAAAGTTTAATAAAAGTTTTCCCACACATCGGTAGAGAAGTAGGAAAAACTGTTTTCTCATTAAATTCTCAAAGCAGAAATGACCAAAACATTCCTGGGTTTTGTATTCACCACTCCCTCCCCCATTTTTTTGAGCCAGAAGTTTCTGGTTTATCTTGCATTCATACTTGTGTTCATGTCTGTGAGAGATAGAGCCCTGCCCTGATGATCTTACAGTTTATAGTGACCAGACAGATGTGGGGTGAGGGCTGAAACAGCGGCACGGAGAGGGGAAATGACTTGCCCAAGGTCATGCAGCGGGGCAATGACTCAAACGATTTCCAATAACACAGTTGTTTCTGTAAAGGCTTTAAAGAAATGGTGCTTGATTCACTGCCCCGCAGCCCCAGCCCCGCGCTGCTGCTGCGGAGAATAACAAGGGCCCGACGGCTACAGAGGAGTTACGCGGTGCTGTGTCAGGCCAAGTGGTTAAGCAAAAGTTGGCGTTGGTTCAGCTGGGAGGGGAGGAGAGGGGGAATGGATACGTGTGTTTTAAACTACAGATCCTGAATAAGAGAGGGAGACTCCTGAGACAGGCATTTAGGCGGCTATTTTAAGAGGTGACAGAGGTAACCCACGTCTTCCAGAAAGAGCAAGTGAGGGTGAAGATGAGTTGACAGGTTGGGCAGCGGACAAAATATTCTTTTTCTGTTATGTCACAGCTTTTATTTCCACTGCGGTCCAGGGCCCGTGACATCTAGCCACTCAGCTTCGGGCATTCCCATCCCTCCATCCTCCATAAACTGGGTGGCCCACCACCCTTCCCTTCTCGGTACCAGCAGCCCTGTCTCAGGCACACGGCCGGTCAGCAGGAGAGGGAACCTGGCAGCTTCTCCTTGCTGCAAGCCAATGGCCCAGAAAGGAAAGAAAGGCAAGAAAAAGGTGCCTACAGGGAGGATTTTCTGCCGTCACAGAGCAGGGGACTCCAGGGAGAGACTGGATTATAATCCAAGTTATGTTTTCACCTCTGCTCTGTTCACAAGGTGCTGCAGCCCTTGGTTGAGCTGCCTCTTGACTACTGAAGCAGGGTTCATCATCTCTTCACCAGGAGACAGGAAAAACCCTGCCACTTTGCAAAGCAAACCCATGAAAACAACACGGTAGCCACTGGATTTCAACGCTAATTTGAAATTACAAGGCACAGGAGCAACTTTCCACACGCAATTTCTGATTCTGCTTTCTATTCCTGTCGGGCTGCAGCCAGAGTTTTGCCAGTGAAAAGTGCTATAAACAGCCCTGGCCTAGCTGAAAAAAGCAATATGCCGTCAGTCTGACATCTACCTCGCTTTTCCGCTCATTGTCAGCACTTTGATTGATGGTGTTGTTCATTAATGTGGGACGATTGTCAGCTTTTCCTGAATAAATATAAAAAGAAACAAAGAAATCCCCACCCTTTTCAAGCCAGAGTGAATTATTTCCTATTTTCTTTTGCTGAATTCAGGCATGTAACAGTACACTGCCCTCAAAATATACTGGAGCTTTAACCACAAAGTAGGAAATTGGACTTCGGATAGAGGAACCAAAACTTTACTTAAGTAGTAGGTACTGTAATTAAATTTTACTATTATTTATTTTCCAAAAGGAAAAAAAACAATTGTATGCCCTAAAGGTTTCTGCTTTAATACAGTACTTCAATTTTGTGCAAAAAGCTAAAAGAAATCTATTTGGTGAAGACTAAAATGACACGTGAAAAGCAGAGGCAATCACAAGCACCGCGAAAGATAGGCAGAGATTCAATTTAGTACAAGGCTGCATCTTAATTCACACTAGGGAGAAGGGGAAAGAGAGATGTGAAAATTCACATACATTGAAAGTATTTAAAAGACAGGTAAGTTTTGTTGGGCCCTCAGTACCCCAAAACGTTCCCCATGGTATCTTGGCTGCTCAGGAATCTCTGAGGCTTTTATCAAGTTGGACATCCTCGTTGTCTTCTCTGTATTCCCATACACCAACAATTAGAAAAGAGGGAGACGTCATAAAACCCATCCTAAACTCTGTCTTAACATTTGCCATTTTCACTATACATTTTATCTCCGTGAATTTTCCTTGCACTGGCACCCTTAGCTTTCTGCTTGATGGAGTCTTTCTAATCAGGTCATTGCTTTTATCGTTAGCAATAGAGTCATTGCTCAACATCTTTTCCAAATTGTACGTTGCATCAGTGTGTATGAAACACAACAACAACGACGATTACAAAATCGTAACTGGGTGTGGGGGGAAAAAAGGGGGAGAGGACTATAAATGGGTGACCAATGATTAATTCAGCAAATTATGCTTCGGCAGAGATTTGCTTTAGAAGCAACATGCTAACAATAATAATATTCTCCGCAAGTACTACATTTGTAGAGTTGAATGGCAAATTATTTTGAATACCTCTGTAAAGAACAGGAAACTGAGAACTGTGGAAAAACTGGCATTACGCCACCGATTGAAGATTCAATCTGACTGTAATAGAAGGTGATTATTGGGGACTAGCAGGCAGATGATGGATGATTTCCTCCTAAAATGACAGCTCTGCTGTGTATCAGCAATCCTCATACAGCACAAATGTACAGGTCGGCTTTTGTGGCTTTTTAATTCTTACCATTGTGGGAAATGGATTTCAGACCTGTGGTGAGCTATTTCAGGCTGGCAGGGCACATTTGGATTATTCCTGTCTTTCTCTTTCCCCCCCTCTCTTTTTTTTTTTTTTTTCCCCTCTCCTTTTTGCAAACCTAACGAAAGATGCTCACTGAAGTTTTCCAGCCATTTACCTCAGGCAGCTGGGGAACAAAGAGCAGAACCACGCGGTCCTTGCTCCAGCAAGCCCCCCACTCCAACCCGGTGGGAGCACGCCCGGGAGGGCAGAACAGGGCGGGCAGAGCCTCGTGGCCTCCTTCCCTCCCCACCGCTGCCCCCAGCCTGGGGTAGTCTGAAAATTAAAATACCCCCCAAGTATGTAATACCTTGTTTATCTTCTGCCCTTATCTGTTTTGGAGAAAAACACACACACAAAGTATAATTCGGGTGCTAGAATCTGATGCCCCGTGCAGCATTTTGTTTCAAAAATACTCACTAGGGTTTCCTAGAGAGCATGGGCAACCCACCGGCACAACCGGGGACCAGCATGGCTGCAACACCAACACACCTTCCATGTTTCATTGCAGAAAAAAGGCAGTCCAGAAACTCTAACAAGGTTAGAACAAAAAATATTTTAAGTTCCTTGCATAAAGCTATAAGCTCTGTACTGCCCTTTGTTTTAAAAGACAAGCTAATCAATAACCCCATCTTTTATTGCTGTGCCCCTCCACGTACTCCATTAGTGATCACGCAGCGCTTTTAGTACATCATGAAATCATACAGAGCAGTTATAGGAAAGGCTGCCTTCGAGGAGGAAAAAGTGCCATCAAATGAAATCCAGGCCTTCTACTCCATGTCACGGTGGCCTGGTGTCTAACAACACCCTGGCTCCCCGGTCCTCACCGTAAATTAGTATGGACATATGTTCTGGTATCTGTCAAGACCCAATCCTGACACTCTGCCAGTCCTGCACAAAAGGACGAGGTAATCCACAAGAGCAGTAAATTTATCAATCAAATCCTGTAAGTGTCCCTCGCTGATAACACCAGCCCTTTTTCGAATTTAACAAGAAAGCGCGATCCAGCTCGGTAGGACGTCACGGGTATGTTCCACCTACGAAAACGCCGTTGTCAATATTTCCCAATGTGCTTGCCATTCTCCTGTCTGCAGTCAATCGGATGCTAGACTGTGCTTACTCACTTGCTTTTAAAGATGGGGGGTTTCTACACCAAAGACCAAAAAAAAAGCAACTACATACAGCTGGTTAATACTGAGCCTTTTTTTCAAGTAATAAAAAAAATAATCACATTTTGGCCTTTATTTAGGTCTCAGCAATGGGCAGGTAATTAATTATTAATTTTATATTTCTGTGCAACCTGCATCTTTTTTTTGCTTTATAAACGCAATTAGGGATGCTGGAATAAAACAAGTAGGCCAAAGATGCTGCATAACAACAGTGAATTAAAAATGATGCATTTTTGCTTCTCTTGTATCACAGGTTGTAGGCCCTAACTTTTGCAACAAAACAAAGAACACGTTCTGCTGCTGTTTGGAATCACTGTGTTGTTGCACAAAATGATATGCCAATAGAGTAGTAGCTAGTGTTTATAGTAAAGTAGAGCAAACCATTATCAGTATGCAATGTCAATTTAAATTTTACTGAAACAGAAACCTTTTGACCCCTTCCAAACTTGATCCATTACTAGGTTTATACATGAAAGCTTAGAAGAGAATTAAATTAGAAGGAACATTGCAAGAGAACTGTATTTGCATCTATTGCACTTAAGACTGGAGATTAGTTGACCTTTGGAAAAGGGGATTAAAGCAGTTTCACCATCAAGAGAAGACAATCTGTGTTCTTAAGGCAATAAGATTGGGAAGGGTAACAACCTCTGAAAGATGAATTGAACTGAGGAAGAATCCATGCTAATTTGCATGGTTTACATGTCACTTACAAATGAATTTTGCAGTGATTTCTGCAAAAGGAATTGTACAGTATTTGAATTATTCCATGAGTCCTTCAGTGACAGCATGTAAATGTGGAAACTGTGTCCGTTTTTACAACCTAATTTTACAATAGATTAACCTCAGAAAGGGTATCAGTAGATAGCAAAGATGCTGTGTGGCACATACGCCTGGAACAGCAAAATGCAGTCACAAGGAAGTTTCTTCTTTTTGCATGGAGAAAAATGTCAAGAACAATAATCGCCAAATCACAGCGTCGCAGAAGTGCCTGCTCCAAGATAATCCAAGGCCAGGGAACAAATAACACCCAGATGGGAAGAGGGCCTAATATGGGGCATAAAATGAGGCTTATCACACAGGTAGCAAGCATATCTCGAAAAAATATATGAAGCTGTACACATTTGCTGACAAAGTGGTCCTTAGTGAGTGATGGAGCAGAATTAAAAAAAAATAAAAAGCTGAAATGATGTTCTCTATTAAGTGTCATTAGCACTGTGGTTATACAGAGGGAAAGTCTGTTCTTTCCCCAGGTCAGGAAGATACCTGTTAGCTTTATTATCTATGCCATGAGATTTCACAGGAGAGCTCATCAATTAAAGCATAATCACATTCTCATTGAAAATTAATGACAAAAAACCCCATCCAAGTTGGGCTCTTCCTTACTCTTTAATAACCAGGAAAAAGGAGCAGTGAATGCAGATTTCTTACAACCTTTGTGTATCTCTGCAAAGTTACAGCTCTTCAGAATCCAGTGCCATGGAAAAGCCTCTGCAAATGCCATAGGATTTGTACCATTTTCTATCAATCAACTGTATTTTAGGTTTTGGAATATAATAGGCTCTGAAATGATCAGTGTCAATACAGTTTCCGGGCATTCGTAAGAACCAAGCAATGAGGCCGCTAAATATGATCCCATCAATGCAATAAAGCGACGTTGCACTCATCATCACACAAATCAAGAAGGAGCAGGGGTAAAGAGCAAGAGACATGCAGATCTCTTGGGAATCTTTGCTAAAATAAAATATCCCCATTTTCAGATATAAACACAGACACAACCCAACATGCTTAGGAAGCCATTTCCCAGCACAAAGCTATTCGTCAGCAGGCTTTTAAGAAATGTGACAGAACTTTTCGTGCTGAGTATTTATAATTTAAAGGGGTGTTTTGCACTGTCTTATACGCAGACTGCGCTGTGCCATGCCCATAGTTACAACACCTCAAAAATAACATTAATAACCTGGATGACAATACAATTTGCAACTTTGCATGATGGAAAACCTACATTCTGTCTATGAAATTTGGGTAGCTTTGTCTGAGGAAGAGAGCAGAACGTATTAGGACTATCCATCTTCTGCACATCTCAAAGCAAGATATGGGTCAGAAAAGCATTTGTTAAATGTATTTTTCCTCCTGAATGACCAAATGGCCGTTGCATTTGTACCCGAGGGAGTACATAAACCAAAAAAAGCAGAAGGAGCATAAAAGGAAACATTCATACCTTAAAGAGGAAAATACACTTCAATGGAAAAAAAGAAAAAATCACAGTTTTAACAACGAAAAAGAAGCTTACTTCATTAAGGAAGGATGTGGGGACATGCTAACTTACAAGGTAACGTTTCTATGCAAGCTGAACACAGCTTAGAATCAAGTATTTGGGGGTTCTTTAAACTTTAACAACAGCAGTCCTGGGTTGTAGGGAGAAAACTGGCTGAGACACAAGTCACTTGCTGTGCACCCGTGCAAAGGGCTGAAGCACGGAGGTGCAGATCTGGCCATGAGACCCTTCTTCTTTGGAAAGCAGCTGGAGTTGTCTCACTCCAGGCCATCACCCTGGACGGAGGGACAAATGCAAGGACAGCTTTCCAAGTGCTCAAGCACAACAGCTACCTCAAGCCTTCAGCAATTCTCAATACTTTCAGTTCCCCACCTTTTCAGAAGAACTTTGCACCCAAAATGCTGAGTTTTTCTCAGGAAAACAGAGGGACTGGCACCTGCAGCCTAGCAGGAGACCTAGAGCGGGAATTAGCTGACATCTCCAGAGTCAGAGTCCATCTCATGGCTCCTCTGTTGTCCCCTTCCAGCAAAGATTCACTCATTGAAACATTCTGCAGTGAGGACATAGGCAACAGATTTAAGGAAAAAGTAAATCCTATAATGCACAAACCACTCCAGAACCACCACTTCTTCTATTAAAATTTCTCCTGCCTTTTTAAAGTGAAATTATTCAGTGCCCCTAACTTCGCTCTCAAAAAACTTTAATAGAAAACAGTTAAGAGAAAAATTATAGGGAAAGGTGTTATTTTAGAAACCGGAGAAGCGATGGCTTTCTCAGTCTATTTATTAAATTGTTCTCTGAATGCTCAGAGAATTCACAAAAAGGCACTCAATCGTACTTTACAGTACTGGCCCCTACATAAGTTTTACAGCAGCTGCAATCATACGACGAGTCCAGCTCCAGGCCAAACGAACAAATAAATAAAATAAAGATGCACCCCTAGGCTGTGTCTGACTTTTCCCGTATAACTATCTCCAGGATGCCACCTCTAAAGAACCTCAACATTCTTTTATATTCACCTACAGAAAGCGCCTTCCTCTCCCTTGCATTAAAGATTCAGCTTGCTCACGGGGACACACATAAGGGGGATGGACAGACACACAGACACACACGCAAAAAAAAATATTTTATCAGGTACCGATTTACAGCTTGGTAGCACAACGGGCTTAGGCTGACACTTTCAAAGGACCTGGGAACCTCACCCCTTCAGCCTCCTTGGAAAATCACAGCGACGTCCCTCACAATAACACCACACACTTGCTCAGGACCCAAAGCCAGTTATTACACTTGGAAAACAGGCTGGGGAAAACCAATTAAAAGCTCGGTTCAGCATCCAGGTAAAGCAGCAGCGGCAAACCCAGGCTCTGTAGGTAGGTTTGCATGTCAGCTTCTTCCCATGGGAAAAAATTATAAACTTTAAGCACTGCCAACTGCCCCTTGTTTGTGGCTGATGGGTCTCAGCTGAGGGACTGGGAGCTGGTGTGGCGACTATTTGCAATCCTTGCACAGCAATGCTCAAGGAGGGATCTGCTGCCGATGGGGACAGGGAGCTGTGCATGGGCTGAGAACCTCCCACCACCACCGCAGCGGTGTTGTACCGTCCACGCACCTCTTTCAAGCCTGCCCCAACTCCTCTGTGCTGCAGCGCTTGCCAGATTCATATAAACTAAGGCTGATAAAACAACATGCTGAGAAGGTATGCAGCTCTGAGAACGGACGGACAGATGGATGTTGAAAACAAAGCTTTGTGATCTAGATTCTACACACCAAGAGGAGTAGGCTACAATTAGAGTTGCTAAACATGAGCTAAAGGGGGACAGTAATCCAGCTTGTATCGCAAAAAAGCCATGCCAACTTTCAAATCTGTTTTCCCTCTCTGGCAGCTTATTAATTAAATGCCCTAAATACCAACAAAATCCCTTTTGCTAATATTAATTTGAGACCACCTGGAAGCACGGGGCAGTTGCTCCCACAAACAAAATCCTCTATTCCTCTCCCTTTCCCTCTCACCTCCCCTGCACCTCAAGATGCCTTTCCAGGGCTTGCAGCCGCACAGGTTTCCAGCAGCGCTTCAGCAGCATCCGAGGCCGAGCCCCGGCAGCTGGCGGCCCAGCCTCCCCCCACCCCGCAGAGCTCTGCCAGAGATCCCTACGGCTGCGGTTTGAGGCTAAGCACCTAGGAGATCACTTTCACTCCCAATCTGTCAGCCCATCATTCGGGATCAGCTGTGGCCCTCTTGTTAATTGTTCCCAGCTCTGAGCAAGCGGGGATGGGAAACAGGCCATCGTTGATACATGACTCCCGGCTCTGGAATGCTCTTTTACCATCAGCCCTTCCGAGACCGAGTTTGTTGAGTTTAAGTCTCAGCTATTTGCCTAAGTCTAATTTTTTGGGAGAGACAGAGGTTTGACTGTTGTATTTTATCCGCGGATGGGAGCACATGGGTAGAGAGCTATCAGAAGTTATGCTTGCTGTTTTAAATAGTGGTATATAGGAGTATACGGGGCACATTTACATTAATTTCTGATTAAAAAGGGGAAAAAAAGATTTCGTGTCTCTAAAAAGACAACATGTCTGGATCCACAAGGTAAACTTCCCATGAAAGAACATTCAGTGCCTGAATTTAAACCTTTGCATATTATTCCACTGAACATCTGTTGACCATGAAACTTCAGATAACCAACATTAACATATACAGGCTGTTCAAAAAAATAGATTATTCACACGGAATCAGAAAAGCCCTTAAAGAACTATTTTTCTGTTTGGTTTTTCTATCCCAGCAACATTTAAAAGGGAAAAAAAGAAACTTTCATAACCAAAAAACATTTTTTAATGTATGAAAAATAAGACTTTTGGATTAGAAGTGGAATTCCACACGGCATTCAAGATTGCGTTATCAGTTTTGTGGCACCCTATTAATCTGTTACAATAAAATATGGGGGTTTTTTTAAAGGGAAATTGTCTTTCAAGAAAGGAAAAGCACAAGGTCCAACCTTGATAGTAAAGCTTGTGCTTACTGAAAGTAACAGGAAGATCCGTGTCATCTGGCCATCTAATTGAAGAAAGATGCTAAACACGGTGCAGAACCGAGTATAATAAACATGATTTCTTTTCCAACTGAGTGTGGAAATGTTTTATAGATTTTTTTTCCTCCTTTCTGTAGGTGTGCGTATGTCTATGTAGACATATATATCTATTTTTTCTAAATATGTTTTACTCCTTATATAAAGCTGTCAAAGAGCACTAACAAACCAGCAGGATTCAATTAGCTTGTGCTTTTTAAAAATGGCCCAAAATCACTGAACGCTCCAGCTCCATCCCAGCGAATTTTCTCAGTGCATAATTTCACCCTGTGCTCGAGACAGAACACGGCTTTATA
This sequence comes from Theristicus caerulescens, assembly GCA_020745775.1. Lineage (NCBI taxonomy): Eukaryota > Metazoa > Chordata > Aves > Pelecaniformes > Threskiornithidae > Theristicus > Theristicus caerulescens. Next base: position 3,287,409 of record CM036568.1, on the reverse strand, counting down.
AAAGAAAACCTTTAATATTAATGCGTGTTTTGCTAAGGAAGTGGAAGTCGAATCAACTTCCTGATACCCCGAGTATCTAATTTCTAAAATGGTCTGACGCTGATGGTCGCAGCCCCTCCAGATGTGGGGTGAAGCGGTGCAGCGGAAGCCCAGGTTTGCAGCCCACTGCTGCGTCGGACGCAGAGCTCAGCGGACTGCATCCTCTGATAGTATATTTTTGTTAGCTGGCTGCCCGGAAACCCTCCGCTGCTCGATTTGTTTTGTGATCCTGCAAGGGCCTTCCCGGTGCTGATGACAGCCCTGAATTCAAGAGCTTGTTTGCTTTGGTGGGGTTCGGGACCAGCAAATGCCTCGCCATTTAATTTATCCTCTGCAAGAGAGGTACGGGGGCCTCGTCCTGAAGGATGGAGTCTATTTTGAGAGGTTCGCGCTGCAGCCTGTTGTTCACCACATACCAAAAAACAATGCCTTTTTGTTACCGATCCCGCCTTCTTTTATTGCTTTGTTTATTGACATTTGCAGCACGGGACTTTTTAGGAGCATTTCCTCATACGAGGAGCAAATGTCACAAATACCAAAACTTGAGCGAAGGAGAGACAAAAATCCCAAGAGGACTACTAATTTCATTACCTCCATTTTGGCAAAGAAATTGGAAAGGAAAACTGCATTTTACTTCATTTTTGCCTCCTGCCCTTCTTCTACAAGAAAGTATTGGGGAAGAAAAAGAGAAAAAAATGCAACAATGTTTGCTTATTCCATCCCAAAGAACCAAAACCATTTTTAGGACTTGGAGAGCAGAAAAGGCGATGTCCATAAAGAGAAAACAACAGAATAAAAACTGTCCCTGTGCCCCTTCTCCCAGTTTGGAGCTGGAACACAGGCCACTGCTACAGGGAACAGCTTGTTTGCTCCAGCGCAGCAGCACCCTGGCAAACGGGCCCACGCGTCGGCCTGAAGACGAGTGCACGCTGTCCTTCTTGACTTTTCACTGAACTGTGCCTTAACTTTCATGTTTTAACTGGTTTTGTGTTTACGTTCAACATTACCATATTTCACGCACGTTGCTCACAGAAGGCTGAGTCCCAGTTCTGCAAATATTTTCTCCCACCTCAGTTTTACAGACGTTACTGAACTTTTTTTTTTTTGAGAAATTAAAATGTGTCATTGTCTACCTAAGCATTTCTAATGGCCTTACCACTGTTATTTCTATGCAGTGACAATTTGGCAGCTCATTAAAAGGGATCTTCCCCCCATTTTAGCCCACTCCTCAAGCCGTGTGAAGCCGAGCCAGCTGCCTCTGTCGATGCTCAGCCACCCATCGCACCGGAACACCCACCCTCACAGCAAGAAGCACCGCATTTTGGGGTGCACGCGATCTATCCGGGTCCTATCCTATCTACCAGATGAATGCTGGGTGTGAATGGGTGGCAGGAAAAGCTGCTGCAAGAACTCAGGGCAAAAAGTTTCACAGCTCACGTCTAGTTTTGGTCAGCCTTGTGGAGTGTACAGCGGAAAATCCCTCCCCGCTCCTCCGTATCGTGCAACTTGGCAAGATCCGGACCTCTGTGTGTGTAGCTGTCTTCCCATCTCACTTGCAGGGACACTATTCTTTTGCTTGGCAGGAAAGATAGTAATCAGCATAAATATGTGCTCCATATTCATACGTCTTGTGCCATAAATGCTTAGGAGTGAATTCCTCCTCTGGTTTCCAGAACCCCAAAAGAGAAACAGGGGCTGCCCTTTCAATAACACAGGTTGGATTTTGTCACACTGCAATCTCTAGAAACGACATGGTTCCAGCTGGTTAAAAGTCAATACATGAAATGACACAGCAGTACATGGCATGACAACAGAATCCAATTTAACACAATGTAACATATCAGAAATGTAATTTTTTCCCTTTTCAGATTGGCTGTCTGCTGGCATTTCAAGTATCAAATAGCCAACAAAAACGTTTTTAGATCTGGGAGCTGTTCCATTAGCATTGTCTGCAGCGCTTCGATAGCCGCTCGCACGGCGTTCCTGCTGCTGGCTACCCCAAGCCTATGTGCTCCCGTTCACTGCTAATATCGGTTTCAATTTCCAAAAGAAAAAAAAAAGCCTTTTCCAAACTTTTGCTCTTTTTCATTGCAACATGTAAAGTAAATCTGTTTAGTATTTTACTTATATGGTTTAAATAGATTAGATTTGAACAAGCTGTTCATATTCTCAGCTAATAAACTCATTTAAACTGTAGTGTGCGCAGTCCAGAACCCATGCATCTACGGAAGTCACTGATTAACAAGATAACATATGAGCAAACCACATTTTTCAGATATTTATTCAAGTGCCTTCCTAAAACTATTTAGCATCCAGCATGTGGAAAAATATCGATTTACATGGAACCACAGGAAAACAGGCTATTCTTGCTTATCGCTAAAACAGTACAGTAAAATTAGCGAAGTACAATAGAAAATCCACCGGACCACCAAGGCAAAAAGGCTTTTGCTCATTTACTAAATGCACAGATCAAATAAGGACAAGAAGAACTGAATTTTCAGAGAGTCTCCAAAGGCATAGCCATAGCAAACGGGTAAATCTGTACACACTCACATACCGACACAGCCTGATCTTTGCAGCCTTTTCCTCAGCTCAGCCCTCACTAACTCAAATGGGGTATTTATTGAACGAAAAATTGAGAGAAGGGTACTGTGTGCATTTTGGAAGAATTTGGAGTATTTCCTGGACTCCTGCACACAACATCGGAAAGGTACGTTGATCGGCACAACACTTCAAACAAGACTTTGGAAAGTAAAGGAGACAGGACTAAACACGCGGCTCTTAGCAGCATCATTTCGTACGCCAGTCTCGTCCGTGGGACCTCACCGGACTTACAGCCGTGTACGTGGTGATGGTTTCCAGTGGGGTGAAGAAGAGAAAAATGTCTGCCATATTCTTAGCCCTGCATAACCACTTAAAGATGGACTTGCTTTCCTTAGACCAAAATAATTATAGTTCTTCTACTGCTCCAAAAATGCACTTTATTAAAAACTCATTAGGCCCCCATTCATTTATATTTACCTAATTCTCCCACAAAAGCATTAATCTTTGCACAATTCCTCCAAGCATTTACCAGACGAATATTTAAAACAAGAGATGTCCTGTGACCATAAATGTCACGTTTATTTGTGTTATATAACTAATTAATATCTCAGACTTCCTGCCTGTATCTGGATAACAGTACTGTAAATATAAATGAAAAATAAGTAATAATTTATGAAAGCCGATTTGCATTTTCAAATACAAAATGTGCAAAATCCAACTAATTAGCAAGAGTGAAGGCCAAGGTGTTTCTATAGCAACTATAAAAATGCTTTAAAAATGTTTTATATGAGGCTCATTAATGTTTGTACTCCTCACTTGTTTTGTGGGCATTCCCTCAGACACAGATTCTGCTTTGCTGTTAAGTTCTGATCACTGAGTATCATTTAATACGTTTGGCAGAGCTCTGGTACTACTTCTTTATGCTGACATTTCTGTCACGGGCTTAGAAAAATATTTAGTGTGCAGTACAAAAAAATTATAACAATAATTAAACGGGATCCAATGGCACAGGAAAAATAACCCAACCAAACCGCCAAAGAACAGAAAACGATGAAAAACAACCCCTGAACTTGTCCTCTTTCTCCCTTCTTCAAATTCACCCTTTTAAATCTGACCTGCTACATGTTGTAGAGGGACAGACAGCAAAGTTTCTGACAGCTTCCCCCCCTGGGCTGGTGCCAGTGCTATTCCTAGCTCAGCGCACAGCATCGCCCAGCTCAAAGGCCACGCTAAGGAATTCTGATTTTCCCTTCCTAACCCCTCTCCATGCAACTTTCTTGCTTAGTAAATTGAAACCGAGACTCTCATTTCCATCCGCAGTGTATACAGCTCCCCGGCAGATTGATTTCTGCAAGAGAGCGAACCGCAATGCTTAAAAGGTAGCAAGATCTACCGTACCACCGACAGCCTTACTCAGCTGATACCTGCCGGCTGCCGCAGCCCGCGAGAGGTAGAGAGGTGACAAATGTCCTCATAAAGCTGGGAGAGGGTGGACGGGAGCAGGTCATTCTTCTTTGGTTTAATTACTGAAAATCATTTGAAACCTAGGAGAAGCCCATCACTTCTACGCGGGTTATTTGAATGCAAAATAAACTTATACTGGATGGCACAGAAAGAGAGAGGCCACCAAAGAGCATTTATTTCCAAGCTGGCTTTAATCAAATGCTAATTCCCAGCCCCTCTGCTGAGTATTAGTAATATTTTATGAAAAAGTACACAACATTAGGTCTAAATTATCACAAACAATTGAGATATTCTTGAAGTACTGCAGTGTTGACAAAAAAGCATGCACAGTGGCTGCTCGCAGTTGTGGGCATTAATTTCTAATGCCACGTGTGCGATCCCTATAATAGTTTAATACCATTAGACTGCACTGCAACGTTAAATGGCCTTAATGGACCCTATAGAGTTTTTCGATTAGGGATACTGGGAGAGGTCTAGTCCGCTCCCATTACTGCTGCTAGTTGTAAAATAGTTGTATTTTATACACCGAGGGCATTAAAATTAGTGTCTTTAGTTAACTTCCAAACTGGCCCATCCGGGGGATGCTCACCAGAGTAGCACTGCGTTTTAAAAAGGGTCTTTTTCTACAGCTCTATTTCAGTTGGTTACAGCACGAGGCAGAATATTGTGACGCTGAAAGGCGTCTGATCTGCATATTACGCTTGCAACAAAGCCCCCATTTCTTCAAAAACTTGTGAACACAAATCTCCTCAAAGGCTTTATTTTGATAGTTCCTGAATGGTGTTGTCACGCAGCTCAATTAAAGGCTGCAGAACCGGCAGCAAAACACGCTTCAGCGGCTGGCGGCACTGCCGCTCCCCGGCTCCCGCCACTTCCCGCAGGACGAGCTCGGAGTGACCAGCTGCTTTCCCAAATTTGACACCAGGCATATGGAGGAAAGTCAGGCCTGGGGGTAACGAGCTGGGGCGAGCTCCAGTGAGCAATCAATTAGGAGCAGCAGCTCTCCCTCCGCACCGAGACCGCAGCCATTCCCACCCCCCGGCCGCCACTCCGAGTATTTTGCATGCAATAAAACTTGTGGGGAACCAACTCAAGTGAAACTCTTTAAGATATATGATGAGGATTAGCCGTAAAACACTAATTAAGGATGGGCTGAGGAATTAATGGGAACCTACGAGGCTCTGCATTTTATTTCCCCTTCTAAAAGCGTTGCTGCTCTCCATTTAATGAAAAGAGAAGTTGACCAAATGGATTTCGGTTTTTTCCCCCTGTTTTTTTTATTATTATTATTTTTTCCTTAGCTTATTTTGTAAGGGCGGGTCATTAAAGAAGGAACACAGCCAGAAAAATCTCTTAGTGAAGGCTCATTACATTTTTCAAGCACAAATAAAGTGTCACTTTAAAAGGAAATCCAGTTACTCTGAAACATTTGTCGCTTTACTTCAGTGCATGTGAAATGAATACAGGGCCCAATGCTGCCCTCAGCTTCTGTAATTTCCTAGCAGCTAGACGCTCAGAGACAGCGCTATATAAAAATATGTACATTGTTTAATTTATTGCAGTACGTTACCATTTTCCTCGTGAAAACAAACAAACAAAAAAATTCTAGCAGCTGGTTCCAATACCGCCCACTTTGTTTAAATTTATAGCGAAAACTAGCAGCATCATTAAAAACAAACATATTGCTCCCCTCCAAGCATCCTATAGCGCAGCTCACAGAGAGCTGTGTAACTTTTGTAAGAGGTCCAGGAGGCACCGGCCAGCTTGGAGCTCAGATCTGAACCTCCAGCTAGGTTTTCCAGGACAGAAATAACTGGAATTTTATTCATCGAAATAGTTTTCTGGAAAAGAACCTTTTGGATAGAAAAGAACCTTTTGGATAGAAAAGAACCTTTTGGATAGAAAAGAACCTTTTGGATAGAAAAGAAAGAACCTTTTGGATAGAAAAGAACATCTTAACAGAAAATTTTCCATTTGCTGAAATGTTCCAATTTTCTGCTGAAAACGAACAATGAATCCTGTAATTGGGTTTGGGAAGGCCGTGCGCTGAGGGCTGCCCTCCACCGCCTCTCCCTGCTCCGCCGTCCTTCCTTTCCCGTGGTGAGGAGGGGAGGACCGGAGGACGAGAGGATGGATGGAGGAGGGAGAGAAGGGAAGCAAATGAAAACAAACATATTTTTTGTTTTCGGTTCCCTCCTCCAAACTGATAAATGATGTGAACGTTTTCCAATGCTCCTTCAGTTGAGCTATTAATCAGATGTCTTGGAATGAGGCAGATCCTCAGGCTCCTCCGTGGAGGACATAAATACGATCTTTTCCTCATTCTTTTCCTACCGAAACTCCCTCCCACCGAACCAATCTCCCTGGCCAAAAGGAAAGAGATGGCTTGCACAAAGTATTTTGGGATGGGGACAGTATTTTCCTACAGCTGCAAGAAACCCCATCGTTCTGCAAGGCCCCTGCCCCGGCAGGGAGGTGGCCGTCACTGGGGACAACCCATGGGCTGTCTGCAGCCTCGTGGTCCCGGCAAACGGCAGAGGAGATCCAACCATCGCCTGCCTGCTGGCAAACCCCGCAGCCTAAAAGCCATTTCAAGACCCATTACACCTTTTCTTAGTGTCTCTCAACCTGACGTTTGTCTGCTGGTGGTCTGCAAGTGACTGCGAGAGGACTGACAGAGGGTTTTCAGAAAAATGAAAATTATTTGGATGCTTTCGCGGGCATGCTGACAAGCAAACAGAATGGGGAAAAGCAAAAGCAAAGACAAACATTTAAAGTTTAGTCTGGTTGGTATTTGTCTATAAATAAAAACATTTTGGCAACAATTCATAGGATGGTCCTTTGGACTAATATTTTTTCCAGTTAAGACAGGTGGAGCTACAACTAAAAAGGCTGAGGACCAGTAATTAAAAAGGCAAAATAATCTGCTCTCAAGCTCTTTCCATTGGTTATAAACAAAACAACAAATCCACGAACCTTCCCAATAGAAGGGGTAACTTGCTGACTGCATTTGCGATAGAAAGCTAGACCGCCCCAAGAGCAGCTTGTGAGACCTGCCAGCAATTTTACTAAAATCCAAATGCCCACTGAGCTCACAGCTAAGCATTTTTTGCAGTCCAGTAGCTCTCACCTGCAAATGCTGCTTCAGCCTTAACTTTATACAAGGCAATACCAATCTCCGTGGAATAGCGGAGCTCACAGAAACCATGCCTAAAGATGAAGGGCAGTGTGCATGTAAGGATTGCAAAACTCAGGCCTGACTTATAAAACAGGTAGAATATTCCTAAGGAAGAAAAAAAGCTTTAAAACTCCTTCCTTAATAATGTTCTAGCAGGCCAAAATGAAGACAAATGCTAGAAACTCCTAGCAATAACAACATGTCATAAGAGCTTCAAGTTCTACCTTTTTCTTTTTTTAAAAAATCACAGATATGAACTACGCTGGAATTCAGAATCAAAAAAGCACTGAAGCTCAAATCATCTCAGAGGACGATGTCAAAACATGGCTCATATCTAACTCCAGGTGCTTTGCTCCTGTTCCTGGGATTCTCTTATTTAATTACTTAGTCCATGTATGCATTTATTCACTCATTTGCATCCCTCCCTTTATATTTAGAACATTTAGGGGATTCGAGTACATTTTTTTTTTCCAGGTATCTGTGGGTAGCAGGGGGATTCGGCTTTGCCACGCAGCATCGCGCACTGCGTGGAGTTGGCCAGATCACCAGCACAAAAGAAACAACGTGGTATTATCCCGCTTCGAATTTCTCCAACCGCTTTGCTCCCAAGTTATGACTTTAGTTTCCCCCTTGATATGCCATCCTTTATTTACTACAGCATATTTATCTGTGGGCTTTTTTTTTTTTATTGTTGGCCTGCTTTTACTTCTTCTTTAACCTTATTAACCCTTGCTAGTATTTGACAGCTTAACACCCTCCATTACTCTGCAACATTCGCTATAAGAACTGACATGGAACTAATAGCAGCCTTTTTATATCCAATCTACGAGGTCACATGAAACTGCCCTTGTCTGAACCCTGCAAGATTTCCTATAGGTGGTTCTCCCTTTCTGTGGATTTTCTACTTAATATGTCTCTACAGGTCTGTCTGAATGTAAAAAATGGAATCAGATTCCTGCTAACTTTAGTTACTGACAATGTACACCTTAGAATAGGAGTTAGTTTTCCCTTTAGTGAAAGCTCCCAGTAATGTGATTTGAAACAACTTTGTGATATTCTTTTCAAGCATTATGTATCACTTTTTAATGGCATACCCACAGATCTTCCATTTGAAGGGATCTTTGATTTTCCCAGCAAAGTGCCAGAATGGCATGGTCACATCCATCCCCGGAACCTCAGCTCTGAGCGTAAGTAGGACATTAAAGCGATAGCATGATAAGGTTGAGGTGTCTAGCTCAGTTGTTCAGAATGGGTTGATTAAATGTAATTAATTTAGGTCTCTGACTTCAGGGGACACCCATCGCACTGCACTGTACAATACCAAGCTCTTGTTTATCCTCATGGCTGGATCTGCTGGAGCTTTCCCCCAGCCTGCATAGTTGACTCAGCACTACAGCGCATGACAAGATGCTTCAAATGCAAAAGGATGTAGTCAATACACCGGTGCAGAACAACTGAGGTACTGTATGGCTCGACAGCAGCCAGGAGAGGAAAAATGAATCGCTGGGGTAGGGTTGCTCAGAAGAGACGCAATGAGAACACCAGTTACTTCTCTAGGTTTTTCCTAATGGGACCTGAGCAGCAGAAAAGAAGGCGCTTTTTCATGCATTTATCCTTTGCAAGCAGGAGAAATTAACTTTTGCTAAATGGAAAAGAAAAGAAAAGCACAATGAGATCTATATAGCTGAGCAAAGAAATACATGGAGGACAAATTGAAATTTAGGAGAATAGGTTTTAACAGCCTTTCTTGCAGATGTAATACCTGCTTAGATTAGTCTACGATTATCTATTTTAAAATTAAAAAAATCTTCCTTCTGTGCAAATCCATCATCCTTATTATTGCTATTCTAAGTGCAGCAAATACCCTGGGAACTAAATTCCTCACTTGAAACTTCTTTGGGGAACAGATCTCAGTTCAGGAGTCCACTGTTTCCCCCACCCAATTTCAATTTAATAGCATCTAGAGTGATAAAGTGGGAAGAGACAGACATTTGGTAGAGCTAACTAGTCATTTGCTGGTTCTGTGAAAGTTTGTGCTTCCCAGTCAGTGTCACATATGAGAAATACAGATGGTCCCAAGTTAGAAAAAAAGAAGTGTTGAAACATATACAAATGTTATGAGGACTTCAAGTGTAAAATGTTAACCAGCTGTGAATGTGACATCTCTAGTTTTACTGAATCTACTGAGATACATCATTACTGCACATGAAATCTATATATTTTCGGTACTGGTGGCAATTCCCTCTTCTCCGTTTGCTTCTAGTTTGGGGCCAAAACCATCCAGATGAGAATACTAAAAAGATAAAAGTCCAAAAAGAGAAAGAAAAGCGGTCTCCATTTCTAAGGGTTGTTTGTAACTGCCCCAATAATTTCCTGTGTTATAAGCTGACTGTTTACTGGGGGGAGGGTAGAAGTCACAAACATCTAGAGTTAAAAATAATATATAAATGTTAAAACAAAATCAAAAGGTTACTAATTCACACAAAGTCCTCGAGATTTAGAGTCATCCATTCTATATACAGTTCAGCAATGCATGGAATGCAATAAGACATTTAAACCACAACACAGCAGTGATCTTGCCCTGTTGCTGGCAGTATCAGTTGTTTCCCACACAAGGGCCTAAATCTGACCCTTTTATGAAACTTTTACATTTGCAAAAATAGAACAGTTGGGAAATCTTGGGCACTTCTATTTAAATTGCAAACAAAATAACCCTCTCTCTGCTGCTGCTTAAGCTCTAGATAATCATCACATATCAAGACAATTACTTTTTCCCCCCATATGAGTTGTTTTGACAGAGCTTTTCAAATGTTATGTACAATGCAACCTAAAAGGAAAAGAAAATGTATGGTTTAGGATGCATTAAAGTGTACGAGGGGGAGGAGAGACACGGAAGGGGATGGGTTCCTCTCCCTTTTCCTTGGACAAAAGCTCCGAATTGCCACGTCTACCTTTGGCATCTCACACCCACGTGCAGCATCACGATTGACGCAGGCCAAAGACATCACCCATGAAACACCAGACAGATGCATGGTGACCTGCACGGGGGAAAAAGCAGCTATAGGGCGTCGCTGGCTGCATACCCTGCCTGCGTGGTACATTCCCTATCTCGCCTCATCCCATCAAGGGCCTCCTGGGAGAAGGGAAATGGAACGGATCTTGTATCTCAGGGTGGCGTTGGCAGGGTAGGAGCACTCTGCGGGAAGGTAGGAGTGCTCCTCTCAGCCCTTCCACCCCCTGCTCCACTCCACTCGGCTGTAAAGAAATGCCCCCTCCCCAGGAGCGGGTCGCAGTGAGGTGGGGAGCCGGTTCGGGATTTTTTTTTTTGCTTGGTTGGTTGGTTTTGCTAGGAGTGGAGCAGTGCTGGAAGAAATTCAGATTCCCTGCGCCCCTTCCTAAAATGGAACTGGGAGCAGGGACCAGCCTCTCTCTCCCTCATCTGCCGGCAGGCTTTGCTTTTCTATTTTTGCTTTTTCCAGACAAGGCAGGCAAAACCAAAAAGAAGCCCCAGTTTGAATATAAACTGGCAAAATATTATACTTCTTGGTAGAGTTTTACGCCCACCTTAGACGAACACGGGTGACTTTGCAGACCACAGACCCCTGAGCCAGGACCAGGCCATCACCACTTGGGAGCTAGTGATGAGCACGAGGGTAGGAGAGTTCCTAGGGTGAACAAAACTGGGGGCTGCCATTGGGATGTAAACCTCCTTTCTTCAGAGGACAGAGCTGCTCTTTTAGGATCCCCTTACTAATAGATTGTTTGCCTGTTATTATGGACTTTATTATGACATTAGCTTGCTTTAAAATGTTATTTGTATAATTAGCTTTCCAAATTAGACCATTCAGTAACCTATTTCTTTCAACACTCACAGCAGAATTATCCTGAGATGCCATCATAAACTTTTTTGAATTGTTTTCCTACTGATTCGTGCCTCCCAGCTAGGAAGTTTTACCTGAACAAAGGGATGGTAGCACAGGAAGAAGTGAATTTGTCTTTTCCTGTCAGAGACAGAAAGATGCATTTCTTAATCCTTCTCTCACTGAAATGGGAGAGCAACATCAAAATGATACCAGTTAACAGCAGAAAAACACATTAGGACATCCCTTAGAGGAATAAACCCCTTTAATAAACTGGGTGGAAAGCAGTGGCATAAACATATCGCGCAGAATTTGTGCGCCTGAAGTTTAGCCAGAGACCAAATTTGTGCAGGTATTTAGGCACCTAAAGGCAGAGACGAACGCTTGCCAGGGCGCTCCCACCTCTAGCAGCCACTTTGAAAGCCCCATCAGCGCTACCAACTGCTAAATCCCTCTCCAGGCTTCGCCCGTGGGCTCAGCTCCTGCCCAGAGTTACCAGCGCGGCTTAGCACAGGGAATAACCCTTGCTGAATGAAACAGCCCAACAGGACTCAGTTGTTGCTGATAAGCCCTCGCAGACACCCACCCCTCCGAGCCCGAAGCGCCCCGTTCTCCGCTCCCCGAGACCAAGGTGCCGTTCACAGCCGCTCCTGCCCGCCAGGCAGATAAATTGACTTCCCGACAGTTCATTGCGCACAGCCGCTTTAGCAGGCACGTTATAAATTGAAGGTCCGTATGGATGCAAAATTCTCTCTCCCCTGCAGCCGTGCCTTGCTCCGGGTCGGGATCCATGCCCGGGTACCCCCACCACTGCCCCGGCCCAGCGCTGGTGACCCCAGGCACGGTCTGGGCTCCGAGTGGAAGGGTCCGAAACGCTGCTAAATACTATCGCTATCACTCCATGCTCAGCACTCAGGAAGCCGGCCACCTGGGTAAATGTTAGAGGATCTTGTACATATTATATCCCCATTATTTTCTGACAGACTTTTCCTTCCATTATGCGATACAGGAAAAGAGGTTTAGTATTATAACACCAAGAACACGGGTTTCGAGCTCCTGCTAACTATAAGCCCAGATCCTGGATACAGACACACACAGCTATCAACAAACACAAGGTAGCACTGAGAGCACATTAGGTTTTTCCTTTACATTTCATTAAAAAAAAAAAAAAGGGGGAAAAAAAAAAGCTTCACATAGTTTCCTCCTCTTGACCTAACACAAATTCCATCAAACTTCAAAAACAATACTTTGAGATGCTGGAGGATGCAGGCCGGAAACTGAGGAAAGACTTTACACAAAGTTAGGAAATCTTTTTTGGAGGGAATACTTCAAGCTACTGAACAATTTTATCTAGATGACTAGATCTTATGGTAAATGAGTATATAATTAAATTTAAGAGCTACGCTATTGTGTTTGAGGTATATCAGCTCATCAACAAAAGGAGGACTGTTTAGCTATGCTAAAAGCGATATGTAAATACCAGCCTCTGATAAATAATTGATTATTGCCTTAATGTTTGACAAAGCCATAAAATGCCCTGCAGATTATGTCCAAAACATTTTAAGGTGATGTGAAATCATTTTTATTGTAATGACAGTGAGCTGTCCATGGTTGACTGGTTTAAATTTTATCCTTTCATGTTAGGAAAGGTTTCTGTTTTCTTTGAGAATTTAATTATCAGAGGGTGTTTAATATGATAGGAAGATTTATGGCCTTCAGGAGCGATCCAAAAATAGCGCTATAAAAATGGACTTAGATCCCATCACAAGCAATAAAGCTGTTATGCAGACTTGATGCTTGCAGTGAAAACTTTGCGTATGAATATATTTCACCATCGTGCATAAAAGTTCACTTTGGAGGATTTCGAATTTTGACCCTGAAATGTGACCCGAACTACAGGGTGAGGGAAAAAAAAAAAGCTTCACAAAAGAAAGCCGAGCTCCGCTAGTACGGATGCGTTAGTGTTTATTTTGGAAAATGCTCTTCACTATCCATAAATATTTCTTTTAACTTGTTGCCCTTAAGATGCAGCAGGGACTAAGTTTTCCAGGAGGAGATAAAAAGAACAACAAAGATACGTGCCTATTGTGTAATAATCAGTCCACATTTCAATGAATAAGTAATATTTCTCACAAGCCAAAGTTAGATAGTGGATTTATTTAACCTCTGAGGGTCAGGTAATAAATACTAAGTGAATTATTCAGACCAATGGCTAATCAATACAATTCAGTGATATATTTTTTGTGTTTCATAAAAGGTTGTACACTAAAGGCAGTGAGCAATTATGGAAATTGGGCCCGAGCGGCACTCAATTCTTCTCTTACTTGAAACCCCAGCACCACTACCTTGACAGCAAATCGATTAGTGTGCTAGTGAAGCAGCTCAGCAACCTCTGACCCCTTCCAGCTCTGTCCAACAGCCTGGAGAGTATTTTATATTTATTTTATTGAATTAACCCCCTCTTGCCTGCACACCGGTTTACACATACAGTAATGCGGGAGGAGAAAAACGACAGGCTTCTTTCATTCCAATGCTTCTCTGTAGGTCTGAGTAAGGCAAACCTAACAGACTCCTTTGTTCTAGCTTCAAAGCACTGATTTTTGCCACAGCATAGGGTTTTCAAGTCCATCCCAAAACTAACATAATTAACAGGATGCAAAGAATGTCCTAAGTGTACCCCAGACACTGAATCACTCCTATTCATGCCTGCCTTTGCGCATGGCTACCAACTTTATACAATGCTCAAGTCACTGTTTTGCACCAAAAATAAAAGCTCCTCAATAAAAGTGAGTTAATATTGCTATAGGTATAATATCCTGTTTTACACAGCATAAGGGAGAACACTAGAGATTAACAGCATTTTCCACCAGGAAATTAAAACTAACATAAAGCCACATAAAGCGCTTTTTCTAGACATTTAACTCTATAGGCACTACTCCTGTACCCTTTGCCCACCGAAGCCCTGTCTGATCCCAGTGGGAGTTTGCGAATATTCAAGGCAAAGACAATTTTAGGTCGAAGACCTGCAGGCTTTTCCTTTACACCATGCAAAAGGCTCAGCACGGACACTTTTGGCGGTGCCGTGGACCGGGAGCCCTCACCCAGCTGTGGCTACCAAGGTGTCAGCTCTCCATTACCTCCTGCCCAGACTTTCAAGTGGAAATGTAAGCCCTGCAAAGAAAAGCATCTTCCTTGCCCAGCAAGCGTTTGCTGAATACCTCAACTACCTCATGTCCTTTTTATGTACATCATCGACAGGCTTTGAAAATGATGCACCTTTTCCAAAAAACTAGCAGAAGGACACAGAAAAGGCGCTGCAACAACTGCCATTTGCCCAGCCCCAAGCACAGGAATAAACCCATGACTTTCTGTGCCTTTAGCTGGAGACATGAGTGCTGCAGCCCCACGGAGGGCCCTCCGTAAGGTATCCCGCCCAAAGTACGAGCCTGTTTACTTTTCCAACAATATCTATAGGAATAAGCAGGACTTGCAGCTATTCACATACTCTCTATATCACATATAACCAATTCCCCTGGTTCTAGAGAATTTATTCCCAGTTTACACTGGCAGAGTTGAGAGAAGACCCCAAAATTCCTAAATTGCGTTCCAGTACTGTTCCGATACTAGAAGGATTTAAACAACAGATAAATAGGATGCAATACTTGCAAGTATTGCATCCTATTTGTATTATGAACTGTGAGCTAAAAAATACAATAGCGGGTTGTATGCGAATAACAGAAGGCGAGATTTCTCAGGGAGAATTCAATCCAAAAAAAAAAAGTGAAGACATGATGCTGTTCCCATTGAGACTAACTGGAACCAGATTAGACTTCCAGTGTAGCTGGTCTGTTCCACTCCAGCCAATGATAATCAAAGCGAAAATGGCATTTAGTAAGAGCCCAGGAGCTCGTGTGCTCTGTCTACAGGTCGCATTCTGTCACTTCAAGGCTGAATAAAGCCTGCGTGCATAGCAAGATACATCACTTTTATTAAAAGGATTCACAGAAAAAGGGACCGCTCAAAGTTCACCACAGCTGACCGTGGGCAGATTCACAGCACAGGCTTGAGCAGTGTATTTTATAAACCCCTGATATGCTTTCGCATAACACTGCATTGAGTTCTGAATTATGCTTTTCGTCTCTTTTGCTCTCGGAATCCACACAAAAGTGATTACTTCAGTCATTTTTCAATATTACTTTCATTCCTGGAAAATGCACTTTCAAAAGTTATTTATTTTTCACAGCATGTCATGTTGTTATATTATACTAGTTAAAATAAAACCACTGTAGACTTCGGCATGCATTTATGTTTCTCTTCCAACGGTATGATGCAGGATTTTCAGGTTTTATGCTGAATGTATTCTACATATTACATTATCAATCCTTTATCTTAGGTTTGGTGTAGATTTAAAAAACAAGCTGTTAAATCAAGTTACTAAAGTAATTGAGCTATAAAACTGCCGCCTTATTTATAATCACCATTTCCCTCCAAAAAAGAGTTTTTAAAGATCAGCTGTGGTTTCTGTTATGCAATTTTTTTAAACAACTTTATGCCACTAATTCCGCTTAAAACCTAATTAAAATAGTGGAGAAAATGTATGTTTCCTACACGGAGTCAGGCTTTAGGAGCACGTTGCAGGCTGGGACTGCTCCTCACCCCTGGTACGCGGGTGAGCTGCTTCTTGGCCCTGGGTGCAAACTGGGGTACAGTCTGGGGCTGGGCTCCTGCTCGCCTCTTACCCCTGCCCCAAAAGTCACCCCAGGAGCCCTTTTCCTGAGGTTTAGTTCTATTTGAGTTTCTTAATATCTAATCCTGGGTAATGCTGGAATGCAGAAGAACATTATTTCTGAGTGGAAAAGGGTCTGAAACTGAATTTATTTATTTAAAGATCAATCCTTTGCCTGCCCAGCTGATAGACAGCAGTAACCATCCTGCCACTTCTCAGTGGCAACCTCTTTGCAGCCAATTCAGTTAAACATCATGAAAATGACTGCTTTTCCAGCTGTTTGCCCAAAAACCCTCCGGCTCCATGGGGTGCTACCTAAGCAAAGCGCGATGGCGTGGCTGCCCTGGCCCAGACTTTCTGCGGGGGGACAACATGGCAGGGGCTTGGGGACCCCTTGCCCCTGAGGGATCGCTGCCCACCGCGCTGCTGGGACGAGCTGCCTCGGCCACGGCGCCCAAAGCCTGAGTGCCACTGCTCGTAAACACAAAACCAGTTGAAAATCCCACTCCCCACGGGGCCATGACGTCTTCAGAGCGGGCAAAAAGGGAGAAACGCAGCTGGTTGTGTAGGGAAATGCCAGAAGAGGGAAACCCAGCCCAAAGGTGGCCAACGGAGGGGTAAGACACAGCATTAATGGACCAGCGGGAGCTGTGGGATGGTTTTGCGGCAGCTGAGGATCCCACGTCGCTGCGTTACGGCACATCTTACACGCTGCGGTCCTGCTCCGAGCTTGTGTCCCCCCTCCAGCCAAAATCTCTGCACGACCCTGCCGGTCCCTGTGTCACCCCCCCAAAGGAGGGCAGGCAGAGCAGCCAGCCTGCCCTAAACCATCGATAAAACACGGCTGTGCTATAAAGGCTCATCCTCCCAAAATACGCATTATCAGGCACGAGAGCAGCCAAATACCAGGGATACACCATCCTTTAGAAAATCCTGCTTGCGGTATGGCTGAATTAGAGGCAGAAAAAAAAAAAAAAAAAAAGGAAAAGCTTAAATATTTAATAAACAGTTCCACAGAAACTCTGTGAGCAGCTCTGAAATGACTCTCTGCTCTACACCCACAGAGGTGGCCGGGGAAATGGCTGAGGGCCAGATGACAGGGGACTTTTTTTCTGAAACAGCGCTGGCAGAGGCCTATCAGGAAATCTTTCAGAATTGCTTTAATCTTTCATTTTAGTTTGGTCTCTGGCCACACAAGTGCGTCCAGCCCTCAGAGACCCTGGAGGTCACTATCTGTGAGTTTTTAAAAACAGGAAAGCCATTACAGAAAAATCAGAAGAGCAAGGGAAAAAAGTACTCGCTGTAAATATGTACATTTTTAATACAACAGAATGGTAGTTACATTTTTTGTTCTGCTATTGCTTTTAACTAAAAAGGAAGAGAACCTGGAATGTTATAAACACCTCGGAGTTTTTAGCTCTCTGCCAAAGAATTTATCCATTAAACGCAACATGAACTATAAATCTGAATTTCAGATCCTGCTCACAGCATATGAATCTATTCTCCCCTTTGATATGCATGTGAAGTTCTCATTGACACTAATGGGAGTTACACGTGCTTATTACAGGATAACTAGACCTCTCAGTGTGAATATATACTTCTAGACAGACAGCTCTGCTTAAGTTTAACAAAAAAAAAAAAAGGGAAGAAGAAGATAACCAGTGGGGGCAAAAAATCTGTTATGGGTGTTTTGCAAACAAAAGTACCATTCTGTGCATTTTTGGTCAGCAGGCAGCTTTGAAAAAATAGACATTACAGAAACACGCGTAGGTATGCAATTGTATACACGTATATCGTCCTTCCAGCACGTGGGGTGCACTCAGAGTCGTGCACGAGCACGTGTGTACTTGCGAGGAAGAGTCTTTGCTCAGTCCCCTGCAAGGTTCAGTGCCTGTCCCAGCCTCTGAGCCTGTGTAAATCAGCTCAGCTCTGCGATTTCCACTGAACTGCCCAATTTACACCAGCTGAGCGGGTGACACAGGGTCTACGGGAGTGCTGAAAGCCCCGGGTCTCTCCTACGGGGTCTGTGTAAAGTAGCTGCTGCACTGAATGCTAATGGGTACGGGAGCACAGAGCACTGGTATCGGGGAGTTATTTCTTTTATGGGAACATTTCTTTAGATGTGTATTTCATTTTTTAGCTTGCTGGCTAGAGGTGTTCCCAGGGACAGCAAATAGAGAGGGAGAGTCATGTTAAATTCATAAACATACACTGTAGAAAGTAAGCGAGCATATAAGGATGCGGTGGGTTGACCCCGTCTGGGCACCAGGTGCCCACCGAAGCCGCTCTATCGCTCCCCTCCTCAGCCGGACAGGGGAGAGAAAATACAACGAAAGGCTCATGGGTCAAGATAAGGACAGGGAGAGATCACTCACCAATTACCGTCATGGGCAAAACAGACTTGACTTGGGGAAATCAGCTTAATTTATTACCAATCAAATCAGAGTAGGATAATGAGAAATAAAACCAAATCTTAAAAACACCTTTCTCCACCCGTCCCTTTTTCCCGAGCTCAACGTCACTCCTGATTTCTCTCCCTCCTCCCCACCAGCGGCGCAGGGGGACGGGGAATGGGGGTTGGGGTCAGTTCATCACACCTTGTCTCTGCTGCTCCTTCCTCCGCAGCAGGAGGACTCCTCACACTCCTCCCCTGCTCCAGCGTGGGGTCCCTCCCACGGCAGACAGTCCTCCACGAACTTCTCCAACACGAGTCCTTGCTACGGGCTGCAGGTCTTCACAAACTGCTCCAGCACGGGTCCCCCGCAGGGTCACAAGTCCTGCCAGCAAACCTGCTCCAGCCTGGGCTCCTCTCTCCACATGCCTCCTTCAGGCATCCATCTGCTCCAGTATGAGGTCCTTCACAGGCTGCAGGTGGATATCTGCTCCATCAGGGACCTCCATGGGCTGCAGGTGGATATCGACTCCATCAGGGACCTCCACGGGCTGCAGGTGGATCTCTGCTCCATCAGGGACCTCCATGGGCTGCAGGTGGATCTCTGCTCCATCAGGGACCTCCATGGGCTGCAGGTGGATCTCTGCTCCATCAGGGACCTCCATGGGCTGCAGGTGGATCTCTGCTCCATCAGGGACCTCCATGGGCTGCAGGTGGATCTCTGCTCCATCAGGGACCTCCATGGGCTGCAGGTGGATCTCTGCTCCATCAGGGACCTCCATGGGCTGCAGGTGGATATCGACTCCATCAGGGACCTCCATGGGCTGCAGGGGACAGCCTGCCTCACCATGGTCTTCACCACAGGCTGCAGGGGAATCTCTGCTCTGGCGCCTGGAGCACCTCCTCTGCCTCCTGCTTCACTGACCTTGGTGTCTGCAGGGCTGTTCCTCTCACATATTCTCACTCCTCTCTCCGGCTGCAATTGCTGTTGTGCAGGTTTTTTTTTCCCTTCCTTAAATACATTATCCTGGAGGCGCTACCACCGTTGCTGATGGCCTTGGCCTTGGCCAGCGGCAGGTCCGTCTTGGAGCCGGCTGGCACTGGCTCTATGGGACATGGGGGAAGCCTCTAGCAGCTTCTCACAGAAGCCACCCCTGTAGCCCCCCCGCTACCAAAACCTTGCCACGCAAACCCAGTACAAAGGATAACATATGAGTGCGTATATACCATACCTGCATTTTTATAGCACAAATGGATCTGTGTGTATCTATATATATGTGCATCAAAATATTGGCACTTTGAGTAAAATTTATAAATTGTCCAAGCAGACCAGATATCTTCAGCATTTTATTTTTTTTAATCAAGAGCTTTTCCTGGAAATATTAGTAAAGGGTCAATTCCTTTCCACGCACCAAGTGACACTTTTGAATAACTGTGTTATGCACAGCGCCTTAAGAAGACTTATAGGACTGTCACAATATTTAACTACTCATTTTTGCTTGCATGATTGTGGTTGATATGACCACAGAATACTGATCTATCCAAAAGAGAAAAATTATAGAGTGGAACAGTGGGATTTATGAATGAGATATCTTTGGCTGCAAAGCATTCCCATTTATAGCACTCAGCCACCACAAAACTGCTGTGTAATTGGAAGAGAAATTTTTCCCATGTACTGAAGCTATAGTCGAACTGCCAAACAATAAGAGACAGCCTTGTCTGAATTAGAGGAGTCACATACCTGATTTTTCTCCCACTCATTTAGAAACAGACCTTATTTCCCATCTCCGCTTCTCTTATGCTGAGACCGGGGGTAGGAAAGCTGCGTTTTGTGAGTGCCAGAGCAGAAAGCTGATTCCATTTAAGCATCATATCAGAAGAAATGTGTGGACAAATCAGCAGAACTAGTCAGAGCTGCCAATTTTAACTTCCTGAGTATCTGCATGTGAAAACTGTTATTTTCCCAAGGAGGCACATGGGCTTTTGTTATGATTATTTATTTGTATTGTAATAGGCCAAGGAAGCCACAGAGAGGGCCCTGTAATGTGAGAGACACACAGACGCAACGCTGCCCCAGGACACTCGGGAGGCAGAGGGACGCTCCCAGGATGGACTGACGCTCCCAGGACAGATGGACACTTTCCCACCCACTGCCGCCACGTGAAGGAACCAGGCAAGTCCCCACCGTGCTCTCATGGAGCTTGCTGCAATCCAGGGGCTCCGGGGCTTTACGTGGCTTGCGACTGCAAAGCCTGACAGGTTAAACCACCCCATTGCACAGCCCCACAGCACTGCATGGATGGACAGACGGACACACAGAGATGCCCCTTGCCTTGCAGATCCGCAGGGCAGCCCCCGAGGTGCCAGGCAGGCAGATGCCCTTACAGGACCAGCTGCCCGATGAGCCACAACTAAAAGCAGCAACTTGAGACCAGGGACCATAAAACGAGTACCTTCCTTGCCATAGAAATCAGCAACCTCAACTCCTCACCTTCACAGGCAGTGCCACAGCTCAGAGGCCACCCAGTGGCATGGTCCTCCTGGGAGCACTATGTTGGGCACGTCCCATGGGGACAGCACAGCGTCACCCCCTTTGGAGCAAGCAGGACAAGCTGCTTGGCCGTCACTCCATGGTGTGACCCCTTTTCTCCTTCCTACCCTCTCCATCGGCCCTCGGGTGGCCTCCACCCTGGAGGCTGCTGGCCGGGAACAGATAATTGTGGCCAGCCAAGCTTTCCCCTCCCTGCCCAACCCCTCTGCCCAGGGCCACTCCAAGTTCCATGACAGCACCCACGACAGCCACGTAACGCCACAAGGCATCATTTTTACATATATTTTCATGAAAGGGAAGTTCTCAGACAACCCTTTCCATGAAAACTCCAGGGCGGAAAGCAGCACAGGGTGAAATCTCATCACAAGCTCATGCCGGGAAGCACACGGAAAGTGCTGCGGAGTGGCCCCGCAGTCTTACAGCCCCATCAGAACGAAGAAGTCAGGAAACAGGTTTACTTCCATCATTACAACATGATTGCTGCTGGGAACACCTTCCTGTCAAGGTCCCTCCGACCGCATCCCTAATCACACGCTACTGAGGACGCTCTGCATGACCCTCAGATCACAGCGCCGCAGGAGATGAAGCACCGGCGGCACTGCTCCCCGGTGAGAGACAGCGCAGCCGGGGGGAGAGAAACAAACACCTCGATTAATTGACTGCAACGACGGTGGGGAGCAGATGCCACCCCGGAGCGGTCCAGGTGGGGTTCCTCCAGCACAAGGAGTTTTGCATTCTACCGTTGGTGCTTCCCGGAGATGCCTGTGGCTGCTTCAGCTCTCAAACCTGCACTTTTGGGGAGCTCAGTGGCTTCGGAAGCCAAACTGTGAAATATTGACTGTGGGAATGAAATCTCTGCTCTGGAAATCAAGACCTCCCACAAAACTCAAAGCAGAAATTCAAGCACCCTGATGATGAGTTGCTCTGGAAGTTCAGGACATTTTCTGCCAATGATCAATCAGAGGGTCCAGAACGGCTTTCTCCAACGGCCCGTATGTTGGGTCAATTTACATTTTCTCTTTTCACATCATCCACAAAGAAAATCAAAATACTGAAGTACAAATGTAACACAACTTTATGCTTTAATGGGTTTCGTAGTTTGTCAAGAGTTCTCTAATCCATTTCAAATTCCCTCTTAACAACAGGATTTCTTCTCTTTTTGCATTTGAACTGTGGGTGATTAAACAACAAGCAGCAGAAAATTAATATGTTAAATTCAAAGCCACAAAAAAATAGATAATCTCATTGTCCAGTGAGAATCCCAGGAATCCTTGAGTTTCCAGGAACAAAAGCTACAACTCACTCAGGCTTAGGTCTTAGTATTGCTCAATAGCAAGTACTGATTGTGGGGTTTTTTACTAACCTACAATACAGAACTTGGCTAATACTTAAATAAATAAATAAACCTTATTTATATTTAAAGAAGAAAAAAAATTTGAGAGAGGTCACATGTGTCGCAGGAAGCAATGAATGCTATGGATTCAGAACCACATCTGAAAACCTCTTCAAAGTCCCCAGAGACAGGCACAGGATGCTTTGCTGAGTCCCTGCCCCCAGCCAGGCAAATTATAAATGTGAACAATGACTCTTGTTTTTCTGTTAAAATGCATTGGGTTTATTACTTTGTTGTGTTTTTCCAAAGCACACCTTGCACGCAGAAACTCCGGTGCAGGCTCAGAGTGCCAAAATATCTCCCTCTCCTGTTTAGCAGCACATATTGATACCGTAACGGAGTTTCAAGGACCTGGCCAAGATCCTCTTGACATAATGAAAGGATTTTCCTCCGGGCAATGACACCATGACCGGACCTCACTGCTGGCAATACAGTACCTGGGCAATGTGGAGAGACGAGGACCTGAAGGAGCTCAGATGCTGGCAGAAGTGATGCCAGCTATTTATTTGGAAAAAAAAAAAAACACGAGTCCTAACGAGCTCCTGGAATTTCTGTCTCTAGAGACTCCCCCTTCCTTGGGTTTTCCCTACCACAGTGCCCCATCGGTCCAGAGGGATTTGGGGCGAAAAAGCAGACGGGAGGCCACCGATCTCCCTGCCCACAGCAATGGGATGAGGATGCATTCCTGCTGGTGGGTTGAGAGGAGCTGGAGACGGGGATTTGCCACTGATGGGAGCAGGGAATCCCATATTCCCTGGACAGGAGGAAGCAGCAGCACGTAATACCTGTCGGGGCAGGAGCATCTCTCACACGTGCAATGCCCGAACAGAAATACACAAACACAGGGCTCGATCAGCCTGCGGACAATTAATATTATCATTGGAGCCGCCTCGTATCTCCAGCTTTGAGCTCAGCCCCACCATCCATAGCAGGGAGGCACAAAACTGACAGGCAAAGCAATAACGTTCACACATTTACATACCTATCCCTTGAATGCCCTATTGAAGGCCCTGTGAGAAAGGACTCAGTAAAACACTGCAAATTAATGATATAAGAAGCAAAATACATTCTGCATTGCATGGTTTAAACAAAAAATAGCCTCAGACAGGGAGACACAAAGTAACAATATAAAGGCAGAATGAAACATTTTGATCTGCTGAATGCCTTTATAAATATTTGAGTATCATTTATTTATGTTTTCCTTCTTTTCATTGTAAAGCAAGGTTTTCTGACAAAAGCCCTCATTTGGAGAACACTGTGCTTTATTATTTAACTTCCTAAAAGCAACATCAAAGGCTTGAGTTTAAAGCTTTAAAACAAATGAACTATTTGCAATATTTTAAAGATTTAGAGATGAGAAGAGCAGGAGTTCTCCACTGCTCAGATCTAAAGGCCTCTGTGGTCTGCGCTGGGCAAGGAAGACACAACAGCTCTGCCAAACGCTGGGGAACAAAATCCCTGACATCCTTTTGCAAGCAGCAGCTGTAGCGTGTGCCCAGCGCTGCCAAGATGCTTCAAGTTCAGTCATTCTCCTTCCCACCATTGCGTTTCACCTGCAGTCACCCTGCTCTCCTCTTCCAGCCTTCCCACCATCGCTGGCGGGAGCCGTGCGTGGGTGATGGGAGTCACCTGAACCACAGGCAGCGGTCCCAAGCAAGGACAGCTTGCACCGCTCGCATTACTCAGACACCGATCCATTCCTGTCCTGGCACTGCCATGATACAGACCGAATGATCCTGCCAGAAGAAAATTAGCCCGTGCCAGGTCTGGCACCTGTACGTGTCATGGGAACATGTGGTTGTTACTGGCATTCACACAGCGGATAATATGACAAATTTCTCTAGCTTTGCAAGGCATTGAGACAAAGTCTGGAAGCTCTGCTGAAAGGAGCTTCCAATGCCACCCTGACGGATCTGGTCCATAAGACAAGGCACAAGAGGGGCAAGAAAATATGTTGTGCCTCCAGCATGCAAGCACCTCAGGAAACCGTTCTCCATGGGAGCTCAGTGGGACTGCACCCAGGAGACGGAGCCATGCACCTCTCCCACCTCAATCCATTGGAGACCATTTCTCCAGTGAACAAGCTTTGCTCTGCAATACCGACTGCCACGCAGAGGAAACCCCTCAAGGTTTCAACGTGTAGAGGCAAACATAACACAGCCTCACGCAGCCCAACTCCCACTGAAGCCAGAAGCTGAGGGACTGAGCAAGTAGCAGATCTGGTCTTCATTTTATAACGCATCCCCTGCTTGCCTCCCTCTACTGCTTAAATCCATTGATGTTAAGGGACTGCCCATATACCACATCTTCCTTCTATCTTTTGTCTGGTCCTGGGCTCTTCATGGCCAGGGCAGGCTGACTCGCGCTGCACGTATCACGTTCAGACCTCAGCATCGCTCGTCAACCCTCACAGCTAATAAAAGGACAAGAAACAGAATTTGTCCTTTGGTAACACCGTGGACCACGGCCGCAGTGAGTGTAAACTTGCAGAGCTCCACCAGCTTCTATTTTATATGCAATAAAAAAATAAAACCTTCCTTAGGTGTTAGGCAGTTTGTAAGAAAATCCCGAAATTAATTTATTCTGGGAAAAAATCTCTTAAGAGAATATTAACTTTCAACCCTATGCCAAGACCATTTCCTTACTGGTTTGCTCTGAGGCAACCTAGTTTAGGCCCTACAAACTTAAAACCCCTCAAACACAGTTATGGAAATATTAAATTCCACCTAAACTGGCTGAAATTATGCAGGCACCTTTAAAAAAAAAACTGTTTGCGTTTTAAAGCAGAATGGACTCAGCCATCCATTAAATATGACAAGGTCTGCATTTTATTTAGACATTGCCATTAATAATGAAATGATGTATGATTTCCATTCCTGCAGTTCTTCCTTCCCTACAAAATCAATTATGCATTTAAGAAAATATTTACTTGATATAAAACTATTCTAATTAAGCATTACTGGTATACTAATATGAGTTTGAAGAAATCAGGAGCTGATCTCTAAGATGCATGAAAGAATAAGATACTCCACTTCAAGGAGGCATTTATTCCTGTCTGGCAGGAAAAAAAATCCGTAATAGTTAAAGCCACGCAAGGTTCAGTGCAATACTGCAGATACCACCATCCCTTTGACCTAAGGAGGTAAAATCCTCCTTGGGAGAGGGTCCTTGGGGCTACTCACGGTGCTAAAGCAAATAGAATTTGACCCAAGAAAAATCACATGTGAAACGACGTGGATATGAATGTTGGCAAGGAGAGGAAAGATCTTCCCAAGGACTCACATTTCCAGGTTGTTCCTGGGTGAAGAACAAGATCCTAAAAGTAAATTTAAGTAAATTTAAGTAAATTTAAGTAAATTTAAGAGTGGCGGCAGTGACTCTCTTGAGATGGCAAAGATCATTGCTGTCGTGGGGAGCACGAGCTGGAGCTCGGGGCTGCCTTTCATCCCCAGGGTAAGGATCAGAAACACCTCTTGAATTCCCCAGTTACAAATGTAATTGCCTGATTCCCGTTAGCTGGTGCAAAGGGGTCTTACAGTTGGTAGGGAAAACACCCCAGGGCAGCCGAGGGGTGCAGGTCACTTAGCTGTGCCCCGAAGTCCTAGCACGAGGAGCAAGCACACGGCATTGACAGCTCCTCTCTGCTTCCCAGGGTTCACTGGAGGCCCCGGAAAGCAGAGCATAAATCTCAGCAGGCTTAGGAAAACTGCTCCAGCCCACGCCGGGAGAGCAGCACCCTGCCCAGCCGTAAGCGTACGGGGGGCCTAATCCTGGCTCATGAAGGTGGAGGTAGGAAGGGAAATGGAGAGAAAGTGGCTGGAGGCCAGAAAGCAGCAGCCAAAGAGATAGCAATTAGGATGCAGAAGCAGCCAGAGACATGGCATCACCAGAGATTTACTGTGCGTACACACCTCCCTCTCTGCTCCCAATGTACTCGCTCTTTCTTGCTGTCCATATACATACAGTAAATCTTCAGTGACTCCTTATCTCCCAGTCTGCTTCTAGATCCTAATTGCTATCTATCTCTGTCTGCCTGCCACTTCCAGGTCTCCCAGCCTCTTCTTCTCTTATGGCTCCCAGCCCCCCGGCAGCCTCCCTGGTTTGCCCACCCCCTCCTCTTCCTCTGCCTGCAGACGGGAGGTTTCCACATGGCATTTGGCCCGGGCAGCCAAAATTTCCCCTTCTCGACTAAACATTACACCCCAAAACATACAAGAAAATACTCAGCCCTCCCCAGCAGAAAGCTCCCTGGGCAGCTCACAGCCACGGGGCTGCGGCGCGGGAGGAAGAGCTTGCGGTGGAGGAGCGGAGCTCCGCGGCTTCCCCGCGCCCCCCAACCACCCTCGCCCCTTCCCCGGCCACCGGCTCCTGCCACCTCCCCAGCCCGACGCCGTTTGGGCAGGCGGAGGGCACCTTCCGCAAGGCTCAGCACGCCGCTCGCTTGATTTCATTTTTATTTACTACTATTCTTTACTACTATTTATTTATTCATTCCTATTTTTATTTCACTTTGAACATGCCCAGCTGTGTCATCTTGGTTTTGCTGAAAATGTAAACAAAAAGCTGCATTCAAATGCAGCCTTTCATTGCGTGAATACATTTCCCATCCAACACAGCTCCAGTGCTCCCACCCTGAAATTAAAACTTAAAAAAAAGCAACACCATCACTGTACATCACATCTATTCCTCCCCCCGATGTTTTCTTTATTCGTGCTATTTATTCTTTTTGAAAAACAAACATATCAAGAGTTTTAATAGCTACATTTGCTCTCCACAAAGCAGGAAGAAAGAAATAAATGTAAATAAAGCTAATTTTATATTCCATATGGTAACAAACCTGAATGCCTCTGCTTTTCCCTAGCAAAATATCGTGCCTGCTTTTACAGTCTATGACACAGAATTGGTCACCAATTTTTTTTTTTGAGCACTGAGTTCAGTTTTTTCTTGCAAAATGTAACTTTACTCTAGTGATCTCTAAGCCTGAGGCTTTTCAGTTTGGCTTAACAGTAATTATATGGATGTTGAGAAAGGGAAGAAGCATTGTACGTTCCTTACACTTCGCAATTTTTCCATGCTTCTCCGCTGTCAACAGAGAAGGAATATTTTCTCTTTTGCAGAGATGACGATCCAAAGGGAAGATACAGAACATACTGTGCAGAAGAAAACACCCCCGAAGAATGCCGTAAACCGCAATGCCAAAGCAGCGTTTGTAATTCTGTCTTTGGCTTTTAGCAAGGGAACAATTAGAGAAGGAGGGAGGAGAGGAGAGGAGAGGAGAGGAGAGGAGAGGAGAGGAGAGGAGAGGAGAGGAGAGGAGAGGAGAGGAGAGGAGAGGAGAGGAGAGGAGAGGAGAGGAGAGGAGAGGAGAGGAGAGGAGAGGAGAGGAGAGGAGAGGAGAGGAGAGGAGAGGAGAGGAGGAAAAGTGAAAGAGAGGAGAGGGGGAAAAGTGAAAGAGAGGAGAGGGGGAAAAGTGAAAGAGGAGAGAAAAAAGTGAAAGAAAAAAGTGGAAGAGGAGAGAGAAAGAGAAGAGAAGAGAAGAGAAGAGAAGAGAAGAGAAGAGAAGAGAAGAGAAGAGAAGAGAAGAGAAGAGAAGAGAAGAGAAGAGAAGAGAAGAGAAGAGAAGAGAAGAGAAGAGAAGAGAAGAGGGAAAGGGGGAAATAGAAGAGAAAAAAGAGAAAGAAAAGGGAAAGAAAAGAGAAGAGAAAGGAGAAGAGAGAAAGAGAAGACAAGAGAAAGAAAAGAGAAAGAAAAGAGAAAAAAGAAGAGAAAGAGAAGATAAAAAGAGATGAGAAAGAGACGAGAAAGAGAAAGAAAAGAGAAAGGGGAAAGAAAAGGGAAGAGAAGAAGAAAAGTGAAAGCCAAGAGAAAAAGAAAAGAGACAGAAAAGAGAGGGGAAATGGGCGGGAGAGAAAGGGAGAAAGAAACGAGAAGGGGGAAGAGAGAGAGGAGAGAGCGGGGAATGGAAGGGGGCGAGGAGCGGCGGCGCGGAGCGGGCACAGCGCAGCGGGACCGCGCGGGCCCCGCCGCCCCCGCGCGCGCGCGCTGCCTGAGCCCCGCGCCGGCAGCGGGCGCATCCCGGCCCCGCGCTGCCCGCACGGGCCACGGCTGGGTCTGCTCGCCACGGCGCTGCCCGCACGGGCCACGGCTGGGTCTGCTCGCCACGGCCGGGCCACGGCTGGGTCTGCTCGCCACGGCCCTGCCCGCGCGGGCCACGGCTGGGTCTGCTCGCCACGGCCTTGCCCGCGCGGGCCACGGCTGGGTCTGCTCGCCCCGGCGCCAGCCTGGGGCCAGCGCTTTTCCCTGCGGGAGCAACGCTGCTACGTGTCGCTGGCAGCAACACCCGCGCCCGCCCCGCGCCCTCGGCTGCGCTGCCCGCGGTGAGCGCAGCTCCGCGGCCGGGATTTATAGCGAGGAGACACCGCTCTGAGACCTAATTCATGGCCGCCTACAAAGCCACTACTGAGACCAGGGAGGGGGGAGGCAAAAATAAAAAAAATAGCGGTGTGTTCCCAGCCCCGCTGCCCTTCTCCTAAAATCCTCACCCGGTCCCTGCGCTCCGTGCACCGCTGCCTTTCACACACAGCGGGGATTTAGAATAGAGCGCGCTCCTAAATTAGCTTTACCATAAATCTTTCAGGCTCTTAAATAAATAAATAAAAACATTGCTCCCTTTTGCCCTCTTTTTTTTTTTTAGCGTGCAACTCTTCCTCAGCTTCAAGCCTTCCCTGACAGTGGTAACAGGAGACCCGTTGAGTCTGGATTTTGTTTTTTCGGTTGTTTTTTTTTGTTTTTTCTCTCAGCAGCAACATGCTACTTTCAAACTTTGCGCAAGGCTTTGGGTTTGTTTGTTTCCCTGCTTTCAAATGACATTATGATTTTAATCAAAACGGACTGGTTTTTGGAGAAGGCCAGAGCAGCCTGGGACTGGGAGGCAGATCGGCTGGGCGGTTTATAGCAGTTCAGAAGAAGGTTTTGTAAACAAACACAGCTCAGAGGTAGAAAAGCAAATACAGTGGGTGAAATCTTGGCCTCCTCCGAAGGCGATGGCACAGCTCAATGGGGCCAGTATTTCACATCCACACGCAGCTTTTCCTCCAGCAAACACAAAACCAACAGAGATGCAGGTAATGGAGAAAACAGCTCCAAATCTGTATTATTATTGCCTAAACAACTTGATGCTGTCAGGGGAGAGCGACAGAAATACAAGTGATGACTGAGTACGGGGGGCAAACATCCTAACGGGTTTTCTGGCTAACGGAGTCCTCCTGCCGCTCCGATCTCCCCGAGCGCGGGGCAGCGTCGTGGCCCCCGAGCCGGCGCAGGAGGGCTCCCCAAGCAGGGTCACAGCCCCCCTCGGTGCTGACCGGGGCTCCTGCCACCGAAACCTCAGAGGAACCGTGGACACAGAGGTTTAGCGTTCTGTTATCCAGATATTTTGTTTGTAAAGCCTGGGGGGAAACGGAAAATAGGGGAGAACTAGGCAAGGTTGCAGGATTGGGCTATTTGGGGCAAATAAGACAGTAAATCCCCCCGGAGTCAGCGTTGCCCGAGCGTGGGCACCAGCAGTGCTGCCCTGGCCATCTCCACAGGTCGTGACTGCAGCGAGGAGCCCCGTGCAGAGCCGGCTGGGCTGGGATGCGTATGGGACCTCTCCAGCACGTCCACACAGGCAGCGCCCTGAGCCCCTGGTCTCACAGGTGCAAAGCCAGAAGCAGCTGCAGTGAGGAGAGCTGTCATGCCACGCAGGGGGACACCGGAGTGACAGAAAGATAAGCTTCTCCCAGGAGAGAGATGCATGCTCTTATTAAAAAGTACAAATTAAAGTCCCTCTACTTGGCTTAAGCCTGTCCCATTTATTTTCCACACCACCTAACTGCACTAAAACACATCACCAACCCAATGCTGCTGGAGAAGGGGCCAAACCATGAACCCCAAGAGAGCTCACCACGTGAACAACTCGCCAAAGTAAGAAAGGGCTCCCAGAGCAAGCCCCAAGCCCGCGCCTGGTCCAGGGTGAGGAGAAAAGTGAGGCAAGAACTGCCAAAACTGTGGGCTGGATCCTGCCAGCGCTTCCACGGCATGGGGCCGGCACAGGGAGCTCCGGTGGAGGTGGCCATCCCACTCCTCCTCAAGTCTTTCTGCTGGCCCTTGAGGGCTGAGCAAGCTGAGCTCAGAGCTGAGGTCTGGGCTCTGCTGGCAGATGCCTTTGGGACCTCTCAGAGCCAGGGAGATCCCTCCAGGCAGGAGAGCCACCGCACGATGGTATTCAGCATCAGAGCCATGCTCCATCTACCTCTGTCCCCTCCTTACTACAGCATGGGAGCATCAGATTTAAAAAAAAAAAAAAAATCAAAGGGAAAACATTAATAAATAATAATCAAGATCATCTGCAGTTTTAATGATAAGCTATTTAATGAATTATAAAGTACCTATAACTCAAAGTATGAGACTGTACATTGTCAAAACTGGCATTAAAGTGTATGGAGATAATTAAGCAATAATGACCTCCACAGAGGGCTTTTCCTGGGAATTAATGACCAGTCGGGAGGAGCTGATGGCTCAAGGCACAAGCAAGGGCCATTAACCCCAGCTGGTCATTAATACTCAGGAAATGCCCAGCACTGAGGCCGTTATTGTGAGTACATGATAAAATAAAGGGGGAGCAATTATTGAATATCTGAATTTGGGGGCTGCTCAGAGAGGTGATCATAGAATCATAGAATCATTTCAGTTAGAAAAGACCCTTAAGATCATGAAGTCCAACCATTAACCCAGCACTGCCAAGGCCACCACTAACCCATGTCCCTAAGCACCACATCTCCCCGGCTTTTAAATCCCCCCAGGGATGGGGACTCAGCCCCTGCCCTGGGCAGCCTGTGCCAGGCCCTGACAGCCCTTTGGGGAAGGAGTTTTTCCCAATCCCCAACCTAACCCTGCCCTGGCGCAGCTTGAGGCCGTTCCCTCTCGTCCCATCGCTTGTTCCTGGGGAGAAGAGACCGACCCCCCCGGCTCCAGCCTCCTTTCAGGCAGTTGCAGAGAGCGATGAGGGCTCCCCTCAGCCTCCTCTTCTCCAGGCTGAGCACCCCCAGCTCCCCCAGCCGCCCCTCCCCAGCCTTGTGCTCCAGCCCCTTCCCCAGCCTCACTGCCCTTCGTTGCCCTGATGTTTGCAGGTACTCAGGTACGAGCCCGACCATCAGCCATCCCTGGTACTCCCAGAACCAGCTGCACTCAGGAGTGCACCCCCGACACAAACCCACTCTGGACCCCCAACACCAGCGTTTGGGGGCTCTGCCAGCACCAACAGAGCCCGCAAGACCAAAGAGAGTAAAAGCAAAACATCCTAACAGCAACGCAAAACCAGAGGGTTTGTTTCAACCCATGTATCCTCAGGCTATTAGCAGCTCTGGAGCCCAAGGCTCAGGCGCATCTAAGCAGCACATCAGGTAACGTAAGACACACTTTTGGGACCATCAAAACCAAACCCTGGTGCAGCCCTGGGCACTGTTCAGCCCAAACCTGTAGGCATCTCTCCCCAAACTCATCGTGACTTCAGGGGGGCTTGGAGGAGGAGGAATGTCACCTTCTGGTGGGGCAAAACAAAAGCTAATGCAAAGCTGACCCTATATGCTAGAGTTGCATCCTTCCCGCCGCGCATGGCATCGCAGCAGCGGGTTGGCACTGGCTTGGAGCCTCGGCCGGGCGCTGGAGTCCCTCACCAAGGTGTCAAAGCAGAGCCTGAGCTCAGATCTCTACCCCTCTCCCATCCCTAGGAGGGCATGGAAGGATTTGGGGGGATGGTCCCTTGGTGTAAATGCCCCAACACTCCCCAAACGGAGGGACGGATTAGCATGAGCTGTATTGCTGGGGAAATGAAACCCAGCTGCCCGCTGCTCCCAGCCCCGCGTTTCCACTGATCTCCCCCGTCCCCCTCTCCGACACCCACCGAGGAACGGGGGTTTCGTACCTCTGAAAGCCCAGAGCTGCCGTTACATTTTCCCCTGGCTGGGGAAGGAGGGGAGGGGGTGGCCGTCCCCCAGCCCCGGCGCGGGGAGGTGGGAGCACAACGCCCACCCCCAGCAGCAATTATCCAGCCTTCTTCTAAATAAACCCACGGGGGAGCGAAGGGACTTGGATTTTCCACCATAGCCCCTCTGGTCATTTATTTACCCCGGTGCTGTATTCTTGCACTGAAAATGCATAAATGTGCTTGGAGGCAACAATCGCAGAACATTTTGCCCTGTAGGATGACAGCGTATGTAAATTTTCACCTACGCAAACAAATCCATGATGGTTGTAAATATTCCCAAATTATTCTCTGTAGCGATGGGCGCTAATCACGCTGCTTGTGAGAACACAGCAGCAATGTTTGTTGGCAAAATAAAGGATCCCTTTAAGTTTCTTACAGTCTGGAAGGAAACCTAGAGCAGCTCCTCAGTCACAGCATTTCTCTTTAACTGTTTACCATCGATCAGAAGAAAAAAAATTAAGTATCCCACTGGCAATACAGAGTTTCCAACAATTAAACGTTAAAAACAGCTATCGCTTAGCAGAGGAAAATCACTACATAAGGAAAATTAGTGCTTGTTAGTACATGTAATATTCAGAATCACAAGTAGAATAAAAGCAGCAATGCAGAAACTGTTATCAGCAGAGAAAATTATTCAAGTATGCATTTGAGTAATTCTGCATTTTAATTTAACCCTTTGAAACATTAATCAAACCATGGCTAATTATAGGAATTAAGGAATTAAACGATGGAATCTTCTGAAAGATATTATTTAAAAGGCAGTTTATACAATTACTTGTATAGATGTTTGCTTTAAAGAGGGAAACATTTCTACTGTAATGAAAAGGGTCTTAGAAAATTAAATTAACAAGGGGGGACCAGGCTGATATGAAACTAAATTAGCATCAAATGCAAATTACAGGGTACTTAATGGTAGAAACAGGTGCAGAGCAGGTCCCTAAATGAGATAAATGAATAAAACATCCCTCTGCACAAATGTGGAAGCTGACACAAAGTCAATGATATGAATAATTCAGCAGGCTCCGCACTGCTGTTGGGGTCAGCTTTCCTTGACCTTTGAAACAGGAAGTAAAATTCTCTCCAAATTTGAGTGACTGGAAATGCAGCGGGTATTTGTTGGGGGAAAAAATGGAAAATCCAGATTAAAAAACCCCCAAATACAACCCCACGGTATGCATGCGAGAATGCGTATACACACATACAAGATGATAAATTGAAACACTGAATAAATGTATTAGCAGAAGTGGAAAACCTCTCAAATGTTGGAGTGGCGGTGGCTGCAGAATATTTGTTTCAGCCTAAAACTCTAAAACAATGCGTGTGTGTGTGAGATACGCGAGAGCAGTTAGGTCATGGCATGATCTAAGCATGTTCACAGCTAAATGGTTTCATCTTTCAAAAAATAATTTAGCTGTGCTAAAGGGGAAATTAATAGAGTCAAAGTCATTATATTTCAGGCATTAAAGAAATCAAATCATATAAAAGTAGCTGTTCCAAGCTGAGCAATCAATCATTCTCTTTGCTATAAACTTTTTTAGTAAAGGAACTGGAAGACTTCTTCTCTGGACTTTTCACCTGAGCTACCGATGTAGTCACTGTTGTGTTCCAAACATTAAAAAGTCACAATTTCAAACGTAAACCACCCTAACAACAGTTTGCAGTGAAACACGGGCTCTGCAAGTGTGCACAAGCGTGCGAGAACCCTTAAAGTAGAATCATCTAGATATATATGTATTTTATACAGATATTTTAAATGTAAATAAACACTAAACACTAATTCTTGTCTTCCAAAGACTGAACAATTCTCTCTCTTAAAAAGACAGAAATCTGGAGCGTACCTTAAATCCAGTGAACTATCTCCAAATTTACATCCTTATAACTGTTATAATGAAGATTTCGGTGCCCTTCCTTATGACAAAATACTCAGCTGAAAGCACAGGTCATATAATTTCTGACTAGACGTATGGTCCTAATTCCAAATTGGATTTGGCACTAAAACAGCTTAATAAGGTATGACAAATAACTAATTTCTCCAAGCTGGAAAGAAAGGAAGAACATCACCCCCGCAGCTTGTCTTCTAGGGCAACAAAAGATGTAAGATAACAGAAGTTATCTCCGCTCTTTCTTTTGTTGTATTAATCTCTTTTTACCTGCTTACCTGTCCTCTGCAGAACACGCGTCTGATATAAGATTATCTCCTATCGGGGGGTTAATTTTATTTTCTATATTTTAGGCAGGTGAAGCCCGGGAATGGCACCTCCGCCTCGATAAAGTTTTGCGAGGAGTTAAAGCAAGCTCTGGCGGCAGCCACCCTGAAGATGCATGTTAATGAGCTAAACAAAAATCAGCCCCGATATTGTATAATCCCATGTGGAAAACCGAGCGCCGGTAATTTGGGGGTTGAGTTCACGACTCCGCTCAGCGCCGGGTTTGTGTGCGAAGTGGCTCCCTCCAAACGCCAGCTCTGAGAACCCAGCTGGTTCTCATTTCCAAACAACCAGTTTCTCTATCCCCAAGTGCTAAAGAAAATAATCCCAGCAATCCATGACTACGCGCTTTCACAGGGACAGCAGTGAGAATTTGATTGTAGAGATAATTAAAGTCATTCCTGAAACTTCCAAGGAAAAGAAGGCAGGGGGAGGAGGGGGGCCAACGGGGACAACGACGCTCGTGTTTGAATTGAACTGAGCAACCGGTTTGGCTTGGAAAAGGGGTGAGGGGGGACGCTACTTTGGGGGAATTTGTTTTCCTGAAAATTCTCTCTCCCGCACTCTAATAGTTACAATATTTGCAAAGAAAATGTAATAGACTGTGGCGAGTAGGAAGATTAGAGTGGGGTTTGGAGCCTGGATGTTCCTAATTTGGCAAGAGCATCCAGAGGGAAATGCTTTTGCATTCTGGTAAACTTGAATAAAATTATGTACAGCCACTTTGATTAGAAGGGTTTAAAGGGAAATGATACCATAAAAGCAATAAAACCAACTGCTATCTGCTTCAAACACTGAAAACATCTTTTTAAAATTAATGTTTCCTGCAGCCCTGCCACGAGTTAGGTCTGAAATAATTTTAATATTAACAACACTCAAGAGCAGGTCAATCCAGAGCCAGTCACGGGACTGGACTAGTCCTCTACATCTTTCCAAAACAGTGGAGTAATTTACACCACTCCAGCTGGTGTAAATCAGCAGGGTGTCCCTGGCATCAGGAGAGCTGCAAGGCTCCGGCCGCACTAAAAAATGATGATAATGATGAGAAAAAGGAAAAAAAAAAAGCCTTGCGCCCAGGAAAGCTAAATTGTACAACCCCCGTGTCACGCGTCTACTCTGACCCTCGTCATCCTGAAATCGGTGTGAAATTCAGCGATGGAGAGAAAGAGTTTAAAGCACTTGTAATCTCCCCGTCTGCACTATCTGCCTTGAGCAGGAAGGAGGGATCCGCTCAATGAGAGCTATTCAGGGCCTCTCAATTAACCTGATTAGTTCAGCACGCTGCTCTCATGAATGACACCTTATCTTGGAAATGAAGGAAAAAAACTTCCTTCCTTCTGCAGATACAGGCGGCCCCTAAAGCCAGAGCGACGGCGCCCATGGGGGCCGGCACCCCGTCTCCCCGGGGAGCTGCTTTTGGGGTGGCAGGGCCAGGCAGCCCAGGTGGCCCAAGCGGGGAGGGGGTCCCCCTTCTTTCAGAGCCAACCAGGCACATGATGGGATTTTCTGCAATGGTTAACCCTTCCAGCGCTGCGCAGAGCCCGGCCGCGATGCTGCCTGCAGGTAAGAGGTAGAGCAGCCGAGGGGGCGAACCCCCCGGGGAACGCTGCCTTGTTTAAGCGT
The DNA here is from genome assembly GCA_020745775.1 of Theristicus caerulescens. NCBI lineage: Eukaryota > Metazoa > Chordata > Aves > Pelecaniformes > Threskiornithidae > Theristicus > Theristicus caerulescens. The sequence goes on along the minus strand of CM036568.1, from coordinate 3,251,405 downwards.
GTTGTAGTCTGGAACTTGTTTCATATGTGACAGATTAATGAGCGATAACTGGGTTACCATGGCAAAAAGCATTCCCAAAATTCTCCTTTGTTTCCCCGAGAACAGTCTCCCTCTTTTTTTTGTTTTTTTTTTTTTTTTAAATCATGCCACTTTACAATAACACAAATATTAAGTAACAGCGTGCTATTCTTTCAAGTGTAGATGGCTGCAAATGTCAACAAGGCTGACTGTTACATACAAACTCCAAGAATTAATCAGGGAAAATAGGTGTCTCAATTACAATTATAATATTGAAAACTCGTATTTATGAATGCCCAGCCGACTTTGAAGGCATTTATTAGAAAACCTCCGATGACTCCGAAAGTATTAATGCACTAATGACGCATTAGGGCATGATGTATTAATGTTCTTGTAATTTCTGACAAATTAAGTTACCATTGTCACAGCAGGGCAATCCTTCAGGAAAAAAAAGTTCCTCTCTCCTGCCATGCAGTATACAACAGACAACAATTTGTGTACACATAATAGGGTTTAGCAAGAAGTTTTCCTCCTACACCACCGTACAGTTTATTCCGTTTTTCAGAATGTCAGAGCTATTATGGAGCTCACTATGCTTTAAAAAAAAAAAAAGACAGTAGATGTAGCTTAGGGATTGTCTTGCCTAAACGGCTCTTCAGGGCAGAGGCTCTCGCACTGTGCCGCTGCACATCCCTCGCTCAGCAGCGCTCAGAGCCCGGCAGCCCAACGGAGCCCAGAGACCGCTGGAGCCCGGTAACGTCGGACCATGGTGCCAACGGGAAACCGAGACCCAGAGATAACAAACACCCCAAGGTTTACAGAGCTGCTTTTAGCACATAAACCCCAGCTTGAGAAATAAATTCTGCCCTAGACCCCAGAAGAGCCCAGGATGACACAGGGCACTCCTTTGTAGCGCAGCGGGACTCCCTCGTTTTTCTTTAAAAAGGGCCAAATCCTGATCCTAGCTGTGGGGCAGCTACCACAAAACACGTGCAGGTCCTTTCCTTCTCCTGCCTGCATAACCCCCATCAAGACGTGCCTTGGGGCGTGCTCCCGCCTGCAGCTGAACCCCGGCTCGCGCGGGACTGCGCAAGCGATGCAGGGGCACGCGGCGCAGACCGGAGGAGATGCTACCATCAGATCGTAATAGCTCTGAGTGTGGCTAATTTTCTTCTTCTTTTAGAGCAAAGAACTTTCTAATGAATACAGAATACATTTCTCCTCTTCTTGTGTCGTCCTTCTACAGAATCTGAACTAGGTAAAGTGGTTTTTAACATCCACTTATCAAAGTGACTTAACATCTGGGAAGTCAGCCAATGGTTATGTAGTGACGCAGATGCCAAAAAATCCAGCTGAAAGATTATATTCAGGGAGATTACAGAGAAGACCTGACTCAACTGGGTGGAAGCGGATGGCTATCCTGGTCAGGAAAGCCTGAGAGTCTCCCTGCAAGATCATGGAGAAAATTAATGAAAACGATTATGTTTTAAACAGCTTCCTTTGAACCCACTGCAGACACTGGCTGTATCCTGTATCAATAACTTTTTCCGAAGGCAAATTTTGGAATCAGCAGATGAACAGTTTGGCAAAGTCCAAAAGAAGATGAACAGAAAATGATTTTCTGTCTCTGACAGTCATCGAGACAACACTAACAAGAGGAAGATCCTTTCTTTATTGCTAGACGCTCACAGTGGGATATCAGTTCTTCCTAACATTTACTTTATATAAAATTTATCCTTTCCAGGGTCACAATCATGTCACTTGGGGGTGTCTCTTTTTTATTTTATTTTAAATTAATCTTTGAAAAAATGACCTAAACATTCGCTAATTGAATGATGCGATCAGCTGAAACAGTTTGCAACTCTGATTAGAAAGTCAGGGTGAGAGGAGAGCTGAGAAAATCCAAGCGTACAGCAAGCCTTTAGGACCCCGGCACTATGTCATTTTAGCATCGCCTTTTTTTTTTTAACCCCATTTTTCATCTCTTTCTAGCCCGGCGTGGCACTGGAAGAGTTAAAGAAAACAATAAAAGAACAACTGAGTGTACAGGGTAGGATTTACTGGCATTTACTTTTAATCTATGGTCCTTTGCTCTGTGGCTTATCAGCCCTATGTCAGCCCTTTTTCCTCCTTTATATTTCATGAGGGGACCCACATGCTGGTACTGAGAGACAGAGCCCAAGTGTCTGTAAGCTTTTTGTCAGGTAAAAAGAGAAGAAAAAGGAAAGGAACAAGAGGAAAAGCAAAGCTAAGAGGCATCTATTAGATGTCACTAGGCTTTTGTATTCATGTCAATGATTCAGGATTAGAGTATTTGAAATAATCTTATTGAGAGAACTCAAAAGCCCCACAGAGGGAAAGCCTGCTCGGTAGCATATGGCAGAGCAGCGGACAATATCTTATTAAGGATGTGTTAGCTAACACCATTACTTTTTATATTACATTACTGAACTATTGTGCCTCAGCCGGTTAGCGAGATGGCGTAGTTGTGGAATGCCATTTTGGACGTTACTGCGTTGTAACAAAACCGGAGAGATTTGGCCGGGCGTCCAGGCCCGGCCCGGCGGGGGGGCGGCGGTGGCGATGCTGCTCCCTCGCCCCCCCCGGACCGCTGGGAAGGGCAACCCGCACTCCACCGGCAACGGGGAAAACGATGTCCCCAAGCGTACCGGTGGCCACTCTGCTCTCGCCGTGTGTGACGCCATCCAGCGCCCACCCACCTTCCCCACCTCGCTCCCCCCCAAAATTCGGGTCCCTGCCATTCAGCTGTGGCCGGCTCACGGCTGCAGGGAAAAACAGGGGTATAGAGAGGGTGGCTCCTGCTGTATCGCCAACAAAAAATCCCAAGCTATTGCCAAACTCAGCTTCTTGTCAGATGAAGGGAATTTAATTTTGTTATAGTGAATGCTGTTAGTCTAAAAATCTCTCTTTGCTCTTGGACAAAAGCTTGTAATTGGAGAAATAGCTCTTTTTAAAGTTATCTTCATCTGCCTACACCTTTAGAGGCAGCAAGAAACCAAAGACAAAACAGTACTGTTCATAGCATTTCAATGATTGCCATGAAAGGCTCTATATCTGGGTCACCTTACTACTGTCCAGCATATAATTTCAGTGACTTGAAATAAAGCCTTTTAATAACTAATTTCATATAATTCATGTATTAACAGCCCCAGAAAATTTGTTTTCACATTTCCTATTTCCAAACACTATTTTTAAAAAGTGGGTAGAAAATTATTCGTTCTGCTTTAAAAAAGAACTCTAAAATACTGTCCTTAGCAAAAAAAGTAAACACTCGTTTGATACAGTAATATATTCTGATCACAAACTACCTATGCAAAGTTGCTAATGTGACACACTGAGAACTTTGTATGGTTTTTCTGTACTTTTCCAGAACTGTTACAGAAAAAAACCCATGATGCTACAGCGAAAGAGAAAAATTCTTACCAGTATTTACCACTACAACTACAGAGACTTGCTGCTCTCCAAGGGCAGCACTAAATCCATTTCTAGCAAGTTATCTCAGGCGTGATTTACACAAAAACCTACAATTGTTGCTTACTCTCTTTTAACTTTATTAGTTAGATGTATTAAAATTATATACTTCCAGCAAGCAGAAGTGAATTTGAATTTAGCATGGTTATTTTTGCAGATGTGGCCAATTACTTATAAGAATACATTTTGGTGGCTAGAACATGCAAACATTTATGACTACTCACTGGAAGAAAACTACTCATACACCTCAGCTTCTGCAGAATAAGGCTTGGGTTATGTTTTTAGCCAATAAACTCTGGGATAGAGGTAAGGTACATTTTTCATGTTCGGAACAATTTTAGCTAATCTGCATTAAAACTGACGATGATCTTTGCAAATACATTTTCCTATCGCTCTTATTCATGTGTGCATTCCCACTGCGACAGCAAATATGGAAATAAATCAGGTGTGAAGAAGGGACAGGAAATTTATGCACACCAGAAAGTGTGTGTACAAATATATGCATATGAGAAAAAGCCAGTATTTTTTCCCCCAAAAAAAATCCCCAGTCTTGAGAAAGAGAAGAACTGGCACTGAGCTGCATGGAGCCGGGGAGCCCGCTGCGCCGAGCACATCCTCCCTGCTGCAGGACACGCTTTGAAGTAGGAGTTCATATTAAGAAATCGATAGGTATGAATAGCACATTTGAAGTTTTGTGACCAGAAAGAAAGGGACGCATCGCCCTGCCAGGCCCTGGGCTCCTCTTGGGACCAGCCCGGCGCACTTGGAGCTTTCCTGATGCCGCAGGAGGTCACTGCACAGAGGCAGCCAAACTTTTTACAGCACCTCGAACCTCGGATGCCCAAATCCTGCCATCTGAGTGGAGCAGCAGGGCAATCCGCGAGGTCTCAATTAGACCTCGGGGTGCGCCTCTGCACAAGCAAAACCCATGGGGTCGTCAGGATGGACTCTGAGGAGCTAGACAAGCCAGTGCAGTCTCCTAAAACTGTTAATCCTTGCTGACCAAGACCGAGATTTTCAGAAAGAGCCCAAGGGACTTACCGCCCTGCCGGCAGCCGTCGCTCTGAAAGCTGTAGATGCAGAGCTGCTTGCCCCGGGCTCACCGTCCACCCAAGGCAGAGCAGAGCTATATGGACACGGACACACTGACCTTGGGGTCTCAGGGCAGCAGGTCCAGCACATCCCATGCCTACACTCCAGTCACTTTTCTGGACTGACAGCACAACTGACCAAGCCCCAAAGGGCTGTAGGTGAGCACTAAAGATGGTAGTCAAATGCCAAAAGCAGTACAGTAAGCTGGTCTTCAGTTTCCCTCATCCCTAGGACATTCAATGTAAGCCTACGTTTTTTATTCTCCATAGAAAAACCTCAATCTCAATTTTTAAACTGCGTCAGGAGAAGCACTTATCTTCAGGATCTACCTACCTAGAGACTACACAGCGTCTAGCACAATAAGCCTTCTTTGCGATAGGAGCCTCTGTTATATCACCATGATATTAAATAGTAATAATCAGGCATAAGATCACAGCGAAATAAAGCCCAAAACACTAGCTGCAGATTCAAAAGGCATCACTGAGCAAAGCAAGTAACTCTTAGAGTAGTGTGAAATGTTTGCAGTGAAACCCAAAACCACATAAAACTTGCCTGGTTTGGGGTTTTATAACAAACTGAAAACTCAGAACAGGTTTGCTGAGAAAATCACAAACCTTCTGTGTGAAGCTGAGACCAAATTAAGGTTTTGCATAATAGTTTTGAGATTATACAAAAATTCTTATACTTGGGGGCGGAGGGGAGAGAAATCAAACAACCAGTAAGCAGGAGCTGGTTTGACCCTGACCAAGTTCACTCAACGCCAAGAGCAAAATAAACGAATTTTGAAGCAGTAGTGATATGTGCCAACCCCAACAGGCTGAAACCGAGAGATTTTTGCAAGAACTCTTGCAAACTTACCCCCAGCTCTAGTGATTTCTTCACCAGAAAGAGGACTGACACCACAGGCATTAGGAGCGCTGGTAGAGGGGTGAGCATGTCTGACTCTCTGTGTGAGAAGCATCTACTGATCAGAGTCTCCCATTTATCTCACAAAGGCACAAAATGCCTTTGGTTGCCTAAGTCATGTGGGAAGTGTTTTGGGTAATGCTTCTCAGCTGCATCAATCACAACCAAATCCTCAAGGATGTGTGTTTCGGTCCTTCCCCTCTCAGAAATGTATGGGTTCACAGGCTCCAGGAGCTTGCATGAAATGCTCGAAGCCAACTTCTGCCCATCTGAACGCCCTGCTTAGATGCCCTGCGGGTTTAGTCAGCACAGGCTTAAAAGACAGCCTGGGAGACATCTTCATGCGGTGCTGGGAGTAGCCCTCTGTCGCCCAGTTTCTGCTGCCCAGGCTCCCTCCCTGCTGGATAAATAAGTCCCATCTGGCTCTGGAAGGGGCACAGCGATGAGGTGGGCACTTTCTAATACAAGACTGAAGAACTGCAAAATATTCAGGCCCAGGAGCGTTTCTCACCCATGTCTTGACATCAATCGGAGAGAGCCATGCCTGCCCTCCTGCGTGGAAAACCCACCCAAGGATCCGGGATGGATGCGACCCACAGCCTCCTGCAGCCCTGTCCCCGATGTGGGCAAGGGGGGAGCAGGACACCTTCTCCTGATCCCACACAACCAGGTTCAGGTACCACACACGGCCGGGGGGACCAAGAACTGGGACTCCTACAAAGGCACCGCTGCCAAAGCGCTTGGCATCTTCTGCCACTTTGCCATCACACCAGTGCTATGACGAGCGCGTGTCCCTGGGGTCTGGCTGGGGGATCAGCTGCAGCGCTGATCCCATCCCCTGCAGCAAGGCAATCCTCAGCAGCTCCCTCCCAAGCAAAACGCCCACCTCGTTCTCTTGCCAGCACCTCTTCCGAAGCTGGCCCGCTCTGCCAGCCTGCCCGCCTCTCCATCACCCTCCCTCTGGGCATGGAAATCTACTGCAAAATGCATTAATCGCCCCATCTGCCTAACAAGTGTATTTGTGGGGAGGATGCAGTGAGTGTGATACAGTCCTGTGTGTCATTTTCCACCTGCCTGGTACTTAGGATGAAAAGCTGATCAGGCCCGTAAAATACAATCCACTACGTGATGACTTGTAAAGTGGTAAAACGGAGACATTGAAAGTCATTCACGCCTCTTTTCATGTCATTGCACGGTGAAATCCTACCCACAAACATAAAATTTTTCAGGTTAAAGGCTGAAAGATTTCAAAAACATATGTAGGTAAGCTGGCTCCCTCCCTAGCCGCAGCAGCTGGGTGTACCAGGGACGGACTGCAGAGAGCCCCGGTCGAGCATCCCGTACAGCAGGTGTCGAAAGCACACAGGCCTTTCAAACACTTGTAGCAGGTCATGCATTAAAATGTACCTCGGTGTCGTCTGATAATAACGCATAAAAAATATTACAGCCTCCTATCCGCGAGTTCCCACCCATGCTCCGTGGACAAGAGCTCTGATTGCACTGGAAATGCACAAGCCGCCTCTCCAAAGCCAGAGGGAGCCTCATTCCTCAGCAACCGCATCCGAAGCAGCACGTGAAGAACTTCGATATATTGCCAGACGAAGGCCAGAAGAAACCCCAGTCATCCTCACGCTCACCTACCACCTAAGGGCACACGGTCTCACCCTAACACAAAACTTACACCGCAGCTAAAGTTTATCTATCCAAAAGATAGACAGTCGTGAGATTTCTTAAGTAGGTCTCATCTGTATTGGTAAATCTCAGCAAAGCCGATTTCAGGTCACTGTCATCAGCCTGCTCGAGTAGTCTGGGAAGAAGCAAAATTTGGGATGGACCAGCAATTGCCAACGGGGCTGTTTTCAGCCCTTTGTCTATGCAATGTCGCAAGCTGGAGGTCTATGGTATAGATCCTAAATGCTGAGATTTTTCTACCGCTATATTTGGGATTGCAGTGGTTATTCCTATTTTATCAGTCAGTAGGACTCCTGTTTAGTGGATGCAGCCATAAAAGGTAAAGAAGCCCCAGCAGGCACGGGTAACACCATTAAATATCGGTCCCGACAAGGGTAAATCGGGTTTAAAAGTTTGGAACGGAATGCCGAGAGAGGAGCCTCTTTCCCGAACCAAGGAATAATATAAAGCCCCACTTTCTCCCCTATGTGACTTTTGTCATTATCATCTTTTCTGATTCTTACAAAGCAAACCTAATTAGGAAGCTCTCTCATTAGTCTTCCAGAAAAATTAGCACAGCTTATGCTAATTACTCCTGTAAAATTTAATAAACTCGTTGAAATGGGAATAGTCTAATGAGGTTTTATTTATTGAACTAAGATAACTGTAAGGAAAAAGGTTAGGACACCAGGATATCCAGAGTGGTAATAAAACTACAATTTATTCAATTTCTTCACAGGAATTTTATTGCAAACCTTTTAAATTCAAATACGAGTTACAATTTGAAAGTTAAATCAATCTAGAATTTAATTTAATAACAGGAAGTGCTCTGTGTTTTCTTTAAGTGTGATTACAATGCAGCCCTGCCGCTGCACTTGTAGGAGGAACTGTGCGCTTGTATTGTGACAATAATACCCCTTTTAAAACGAGTTCCTGTTCATCAGAGCTTCATCTCAACACGTGTAACTGGATTAGTGATAAAATATACAGGCTATGCTAAGAAGATGATTCAGACACACACAGGTTTCCAAGAAACTTCCTCGAAATGACTGCTCTATAAGCGTAATAGATTTATTTTGTTCTCCAGAGAAAATTTAGATTGCTATATGAGTATAAATTTCTTTAGGTCCCTTTCGCTGCTATATCTGCTAATACTATAATAGGGCAAAGTATAAAGCAATTTCATAACGGATAAAGTCGTATCTTGTTTCAAACGCAACTACAGACTTTTTTTAAAGCCCACATTTTGATTAAATAAAAAGATACGATTTACTTTTCATATATATATCTAGGGTTTGAAAAAGAACACAACACATGGAACTTTGAAGTTGCCAAACAGCCTCTTCGCCAAGTTCGCTAAACCACCACAAAGACGGAGCTCCCTCTATCCCAAGTTTCTCTAGCCTCATCAAAGAGAATTAATCAATCCAAAATAGTATTCCAGCATGTAAGAGGAGGATAGCATTTCCATGTAAGTACATATGTCAAAAATCCCATGGATAGATTCTACGTTAAGTTCTATGTTAGGTCAGAGTCTGTGGATTCGCAGGATTTGATGCAAGAGTTAGATTAAATCCACAGGCAAGACTTCATCAGAGCGTAAGGCATGTGGGAGTGCTTTAGCCCAAATGGTAAATGAATTCTGTAAGCTCACATGCAAATAAAAATAGCTAAATATGGTTTCGCGTATCAATTGACATAATAGTTAAAAATTGTGTGCATGGAGAAGTGACAATAGAGTCCAACTAAACACATGTTCTGACTTGGGCAGGCGTTTTAACGTTAGAACAATTTTAAAGGACTCGTTGTAAGGTAAAAAGGCTCCATATAGATCACTTCATCCTTTCCAAACCAAAAGGGGAAAAAAAAAAGAGTAGGATAAATGTCACAAGAAACATCAGTAAAGCCACTAACTGTATAAAGCACATACTTATTTGGCCTAAATTGTTTGAACTAGCCCCGGCCAAGAAAAGGTTTTAAGTACCCTACTGGGACAGATGCGAAGCGGCAACAATAGAAGCCACACTAATGCAATCCAGGTAACACAATCCTGTTTCAAAAACACAGGGAGGGCTAATTACAGTACTGCTGAGTCAAATTTCTTATACCATTGCAACCCACAGGAACAGGTCAAAATCAAATGTTATTCAAACCACAGTCATATCAACCCTCTGTATCAAAGTCACAATTTAAAACCAAGTGAAGAACTTAAAAGCTTAACCCATTCACAAGCCAAGCGTGATTCAGTACGGGTGGTGAGGTAGGGTTTGGATTATCCTCTTTAAGTTATGTTTAGCTTGCATTTTAAAAATAGTCTTCAGAATCGGTACATTTTGCATCAATTTATGTAAAGACTGATAAATTGATCGCTGCTGGGAAGGTAAATCTGTTTTTTTCATGTAACCGTTTCCCTCATTTTGCAGGAAGCATGTAACAGACAGCAGCCCTGCCTTTCATAATTTAAAATGATTTGCAACTAGCAGTTTTGCATACTAGATAGTTAAACAAAATATTTCTGTAAACCTGCCATTAGCATCTTAACATCTCACTTTCCAGTACAATGAAAAATTCATGTGAATTTTGTAGCTTTCATGTTGCTCGAAATGCCACTCTAACACCATGTTTATAGTGTTCAACTCTGCAGCATGCTTATAAAACACATCTCTATACAGATTTCACTGGGGGGTTTTTTTCCCCCCACTTTCCCTGGTACTACCTAATACTCACAGAAGATGAAAATATGCCTAGTTAAAATAGATAGAGATATCCTCTGAGATTTAAACATTCTCAGCATTACTTATTATAGCTAATCAAAACATCTGCTATAAGCTTCCAATATATGCACTTTGGTACCAAATTCAAGCAAGAACTGTAAATCTGGGAGTCTGGATGAGCCCGATGCCAGGCAAGGCTGTGCCATATCCCTGGACACGCACCCTAGTCGACGCTCTCGCCCCTATACGTATAGGTAGTTTCCCTCCAGGGTCCCTCTGTTCGCAGATTAGTGGCGGGGTATTGCTTTCCCCAGCTGATGACAGACACTTTCAGTACTTCATGGCCATTTAAATCTTCTAGAGTAATGCTACATAATACCCTGGTTATCGCACCTGGCTTTGTACAGTGAGTTTGGACAATTAAAATGTAAAAATGACTATTTGGCTACCATTTTGCATAATTTGCAAGCACAGAAACTACGCGTGGCTCGGAAAAACTAAAATAGATGTATTGTACTACAGCGATCTACTCGGTGATGTCAGATTAGCAATATGGATCTGTTTAAAAACACAATAATTAAGACAGGCAAAAATGAATTAATCAACTGACAATACAGTCAAAATAGTATTCCAACCAAAGAAAATAACAGGAGGAAAAAACCTTACTTTGCAGATCTTTTTTTTTTTTAACTGTTTTTATGCATAAATAAAAACCTTAAAATGTAGATGGATTGCATCCCACAGAACTACTGTAGCTAAAAGTGATAATGATTCAGACATTTTTCAAATAAAAGTTAAATATTTATAAGCACCCAACCACATTTCATAAATCACAAACTATTATTATTTTATTCCTGAAGCTTCCCTGGCACAGCATGTGAATTGAGCCACAGAAAGTCAGAAAGAAAAATCTCCTCTTTATGCACATGAATCAGTTACAAGACGCGGAGCCCTCCAAAGAGCAGGTCACTCCGTTATCCTCCATATGGCCCTTCCGTGGCAATCGCGATTGCAAAGCACAACTAATTCGGTATCAAAAACAAAATTTCATCCGTATAGACTCCTAATTCTTCCCCGTTAGCAACACAGGGCAGGTGTTTCATTATAATGAGGAGGGGGAGAAGAAAAAAAATGGAAGGAAACAATAGCAGTCCTTACCTGTCAATTATCACTGGATCTGATGGAGTCTCATTTCTGTTGCCACAGCTTTTCTTGTCACAACAGCGGCTACAGAGCAAAAGTGAAAGGATTTAGTGCGACCATTACACTGTAAAATCATCATTACGAACATGGTAGGTTCAAATTGCCGGCTAGAGTTACCGCTCCGGCCCTGCCTGGAAATCAGTCAAATGTAGTGGGTCACATATGGGTTAATTACTATGTTTAACTTCTTGCACAGCTGGTTAGCAACGGAAAATATAAAAAGAGAGGGGTTTTGCCCCTTTCACAAATAATAATTCAAGGATCACCTGAAACAGGGAGTCCTGCCTATTTGTAGCCTCTTCTCCATAGGGTTTAACAGTTGTCCCACATATGCTCGCACGCAAAATAAGGGAGCTTTTTCCCTGCTGAGCCTGGTTTTTACACTTGCTTAACGCTTATGTTACACATCCACAAGATAGTCCTGCTTCTACACAGAGCCAAATCCTCAGCTACTGAGAAACCTCCCCGAAATCCAAAAACACAATTATTCTCCCTCTGAGAAACGCTGTTGTAATGGGAGAGCCAAAATGCAAGCGCCATCGGCAGCGGCTTTTTTATGCTCGAGCGTGCCTGTTTCCCCAAGTTTTCTGAGCACGTTAATGATCGCTAATGCCATGGAGAGCACAGCTCCGGTGGCTGGTACCCCGCGTCAGGTCAGAGACAAAGCAGGCATGTGAAATATAAGCTCCGTCTCCCAAAGCACTGCTCCATCGCTGACCTCGAGGCTGGGATTCTTTTGAACTAAGGTGGCTCATTGTTTCCTAAGAGAAGTTAAATTGTTGTTTGTGATGATTCCTTGTCAGGGGTTATTGTCCATTAGGAGCCACAAATGTATTGCAGGTGAGCTCACAGGCGGTATATGTGTTTCTGCTCAGGGTGGGAATCCCTCCTGGGGCACCTAGAGCTGTGGGCAGACGATGCGGGGGCTGCCCGCAGGAGCCCCGCTTGCCCCAGCAGCCCATCTAAACCTGCAAGACCGAGTCACAGCTACGTAGGTGAGCAAAGCCTCAGGCTTTCACCCACCCGCTCATCCCTGGGAGCAAACACCCATCTAGCAAGGAAAGCTCCTATTTGGTGACATCCCTTAACAGAAAATTCCCCATGGAAGTCAAGGCTCTAAGCAATTAAAAAAAAAAAAAATCAAGAAGTTCCTGGTTGTCCCAAGCCCTCCTTGGTCCCCAGGGACCTGCTGGGCAAAGCCTGGGCAGCTCCTGTGGGGTGAGAGCCGCAGGGACCCCATCCCATGGTGGCCCCAAGTGACAGGCAGGGAGGACCACCCCGTTCGCTCTCCCTGGCCAGACCTGAGCACATCTCTCCGGTCAATGAACTTTCTGGTGAACCTCAACCACACACAACCCAGTCTTTGGAAACCACCGAGCTTGTTCCAAATGGCGTCCCAGGGACCTGCGCATCGCCTTTATTTCAGCCGCCGGCTTTGGGCAGCTGGCAGGAACGACCACTGCTCCCGCTCCCGCTCAGATGAACTATTTTCTTTTCCCCAGAAGGTGGAAGAACATCAGGGCAGGAAGAAGCCCTCAGAAGTGCCACGCTATATAAATAGCCCTGTTGGGAGTATGACAAAGGTTCTCTTGTGTTGCTGAACAATAGAGTGAATAATATACAGTTACCCACCAAGATTAGCAATAAAGCAACTAACCACACTAAAGATAACAAAAAAAAGGGGGCCTTTTACAAAAACAGCCTGTTTAAACATGGTTTCAAAAAAAAAAAATTTTGTTTTCAAAGAGAGGAAAATACATAATTCTTTTCACCGCAAAAAGCTTCAAGGCAACTATTCAGGGCTGAAACTTTTCACAGTTAACACATGTGCGGTATCTTCATTTCGGTGGAAGTTACATTGTTTGGGATTGCCAAAAAAAACTGCTTAATTTTACAGCACAATACCACAATTGATCTACCAAAAAATGCAAGAGCCTTGGCACCCAGAAAGTATTAAAATTTAGGAAGGAATAAAATATGCTGTAGGTAAATAGTCGTGTGGATGTTCGGGGGGGCTTTTTTGCCTATAAAAGGACTTGTCATTGGAGTGCAGCTAGAATGTGTGGGGTGAGAAAATTTACCCACAAACAAGGCAATAAAAACTGCTAATCATTTTTAAATGATTAAAATGTAATTAGAAACAGAGTTGGCACAAGTTAAGACAATGCAGTTCTTGTGACTGGAGCAAATCAGGGCTAGTCCTGACATTCTCACAGCAGACTGGAGGGACAGAAATTGCCACACTTACTCAGGCGAGCAAAGGTTCCCAGGCTCCCAGCCCGAGATGGGCAGATACCACCATCCACGCACCACCAGGCTCGGAGGCCGGCACCTTCCCGGGGTGCTGACCCAGCGGGAGAGGCGGCCACGGGGGCCTGGAGACGGGGATGCCTCGGTCTCGCCTCCTGCCGTGAGCGGGATGGGGTCAGGCGCTGGCCAACGGGGACAACCCGGCTTCGAGAGCGGGGGAAACACCACGTTGCTCATCGGGTGGGCCCCCCGTTTGGATAGGGCTTCCCAAGAGTGCACCCCAATAATCCCAAGTAATAGTAGGAGACCTCACTCCTTTCACCGCGGTTTGAGGGTGATGTGGAAGAGGTGCATGGCTGGCACGTCCCACTGTCTGGTGGCTCTGTGGCATGAAAGGAGGCCCCAAATGTTCTTTCATGTTCTAGATAATTATTTCTTAAACCTTAGCTTGCCTTTTGCATTTTTTCCCCCAACAGCAGAATGCAAGGCTTCGTCTACCCTAGTTTTTCTATGCAGAGGATTAAAACATCATGCAAACCCTGAGTTTGAGACCTGAGAAGTGCTTTTAATTCAACTTGCCTCGAAAGCTTTGGCTTTTAGTGCCTACTTAACACTTGGAAAAAAGTTCCTAAATATTCAGCGCCCTTTCTCCTTTCCCTGAAGGAATTTAAAAATTCCCAGGAGCTTCTCCAAGTCACCCAGAAACCTTCCAGCTCCCAGCGAGGCTCTGTGAAAGCACAGGGAGAGGCTCTGCATGACGGCTCCTTGCAGCCAGGAGGGCAAGGACTTGTCCTTCCTGTCCCTCCGTGATGCCCGTTCCCAAGTGGGGCAAGGAGCCATGGCTCAGGCACAACATCACAGAATAAGCCTGCAAAAATTGCTTCGTTTGGGGGGTTGTTTGTTTTTAAAACAAGTAGCCCTTGACAGTAATGACCTCTCTTGCCATTACAACCCCCTCCAGCTCCTGCACCCCATCTCTGCCTACCCCAGGTTTCCCCCCTCCTATTGCCATCCTCGCCATCCCCAGGGCTCGTGCCCAAGCCCCACGCCATCCCCATCCAGCCCCTTCGCGGGCCTCCCCGTCCCCTGGCCACCGCCACTCCCAGCTTTTATTGCTGCCTTTGTCCTCACCCCAACCCTCTGGGGACCTGCTGCCCTCCTGCCATCTCGCTCCATATCTTCCTCCTCCTCTTCCCTGCGCTGGAGCATCTCTATCCCGCACTGCCCAGCCCCACCGCAGGCACGCAGGAGATGATGGCCTCCTCGCCCCGATGGCTGGTACCCCCAAATCCCCCCGTCCCCACCCCGGCGTGGCGGCCAGGAGCATCGCTCGCCAGAGGAGCCCTGCTTTGTGTATCTGCGCGCTCGGGCTTTCTACGGGGACAATGAACAATGAGAAATTACGGGGCGATGGCACGTGGCCAGCGCAAATGCGACTTTCCGATCATTTAGCTGCCAGGCTCTAACAAGTCGTTAGCGAGTCCGTGTGGGAGATTTTGCAGAAGCTCCCAGCGAGGTGGGTTTCATCCCGCAGATGATGTGGCCGGGACAACCCCTGCCCCAAACAGGCTCCTCGCCCTGAAGCGTTGGAGGTATGGGAGCTTCTCATCAAAACAGCTGTAAGATTTTATTTTACACAGACAAAAACCATATTTTACTCCAACCTCATTCTCAGAAATCACTGAACCATTTTAGCTGAAACTTTCCAAAGAAAGTCAGCCTGAGGCTGACACCCTGCAAAGGACATTTCAGCCAGAACAGTTTAAGTTTGGCAAAGCTGTAAGCCACTGAAGGTTTCATAATGGAAATTGTTGAGGCAATATTAACTATAGATGTCCCTCCCCATGCTGGCTACAATACTAATAAATTCCACTGAGGCTGTGAATTCTCCCCAGCTATTAACATTTTCGCCAACAGCGTAGATTTTTATATTTGACAAAACACAATGAAATCCTTTGAAATAAACAGCCACCTGAAGCAAACCTCAGCCCCACTTTCCTACCACAGCCGGGACCCTCCGGTACATTTGAATTCTTTGTCTTCTCCGTGCCATAGTTGTAGTATACTATAAATACCCAGCTTTGTCACATAAATGCAAAGTTTTATTGTGCAGTTAGCCTTGATAGAAAGCACTGCTGAAAGTTGTTTAGAAATTAAATATCTAAAACAAGCTATTTTAAAATACAGAGCCCTCACTATTTCATGTCTGAAATGAAGAAATTTCATCTTAGGGAGAGCAAGCTGTCTTTCACACCATATGGCTAATGGTAGTGCATAGCAATTAGCTGGGCTGATTAATGGGGAACAGACTCTAATTTTATGCTTATAATTGAGGCTGCATTTGCACCCCTGGTGCAAATTCAGCACATCCCAACTTCCACTTACAACAGGCAAGAAATCAAGAGAAACAGAATGGTGTGGAGAGAGAATTTTTTTTCCCTTCTAGACCCCTAAAGAGCATCAGATTTGCAATTTAAAAGAGTGTTAGCAGCACAATAGATGACAGATTTGTGCAATAGGGTCAAGCGGCCTGGTAAACAAACAGCACCCTCTTACACATGTATAGGCAGAAAAGGAAATGGGTAATATCTAATATGAGCTGTAAGAAATTTGAATATGTCTCCCCCACCCCGTCAGGCACACAGCATTTGCCTACTATGGTCAGATATATATTTTTTTTTTTGCTACCCCTCCACCTTACGGTTATGAAACACAAAGCAAGGACTAGCAGTAAACAAATAGGAGAAGAATAAAGCTCCTAATCCAGTGAATTTTAAGCACAAAGAAAGTGTAAAGTGCTTTAATACAGGGAAAGACTGCACATCTTTCCCCATCCCCAGAACGGAAATAATTTTGTCTCAGTCAATGTATATTGAACGGCCGTAAATCTTTGATGCACGTATTTGGTCTTCTGGTTAAAATTCAGCCCTCTATGCAAAGTTTCAATTTACTTCTTGCTCTGTGTTTTTCAAGTATTTGTAAGAAACTTAATGCATTCAAGTAGGTGATTCTTACTCTTGCGGGGATGGCTCAGTGAGGGGCTGGCAGATGTAATTCCTACCTCAAAACCTTGCCGTTTGAGACTGAGGAGGACACATCACCCAGGACTAACAGCAGATTCAGACCCTGACGCTGCAGGCACTTGAGCACGTGCTTAATTTTACTCACGTGAACAGTCCCACTGTTTTACTGGGCTGTTACAGGAGAAAAGTAAAGCACGCACTTCAGCCTTATCAGGTCAGGGGCCTCCTTTAATATTTCCATGAATTGTTCCTAGCTAGGTATCTAGTGTGAAAGTGGTGTTAATTGGGCCAATGAATTTTAGGGTAATTACGAGTTGTCAGCACGACTGGCTTTCCATTTGGAAAGGGAGAACTGGCCGGGAGTCCTCAGCACAGCAACGCTGCAGCTCCCAACGGCAGCAGAAGCTCAGGCACCTCTTGGAGATACCCGTCTGCTCTGATTGTAACGGGTTATCTTTGGCTGCCTGGAAGAAGCCAAACCTACTGAATGAAGCAGCCTAGAAAAATATGACATGAAAACTAAAATCCCCCAAATCCTGCAAGGAAGAATTTGGGGGGCTGCACAGGGTTTTGGCCGGGCCGGCAAAGCAAGGAGGGCAGCTCCTTCTCTGCCGGCATCGCAGGGCCCTGACCTCCAGCAGGGTTTTATCAGGGAGGAGCTGCCGTGGAGGACAAAACATGCAAATCACCAAGAATGAAAAAAAAAATTTAAAAAATCAACCAACAGAGAAGTTTCCATCTGAATATTTTGTCTAAGACTCTCCCCCACCAGGAAACCCTCATCCAAGTTTATTCTCTTAGAAGTGGGTACTAGTTTTTACCCTCAAGTTACTCCTTTTTAGTAAATGTGTTTTGTAAAAGTTACAACGCATGCAATGGCATTTTTACAGTCTTAAAACAACTGATTGTAACAATGAGCTTATGCAAGAACGCCTCGTCTTCCACCAGGGAATTATTTTCTGCCATCGAATAACATGTAACAAATGATTTTTTCAGACATGCAAAAAACACCCACTAACTTTAATGAGACTGCAAGGTCAAGCTCTCCTAGATGTCGGAAGGGTTTGTGGGAAGATGCTGCCTTCTCTGGGGTGAAAAGGAAGTAGAAGAGGCTTCACCTATTTCAATCAGGCAGAAAAGAGAAGGAAGCAGCTGCCCGTTGCAGAAGTACCGCGTTCAGAAGATATTTGGCTGTCCCAAATTTAAGTGACCAACCCCAGGCAGGCATGTTCAGGGGAAGAGAGCACAGGGCAGAGCCAAGTCTGCATGGGGACGTTTAAAGAAAATCAAGAAGACGACATCTTTTGTATGGAGGAGTGTCGCCTGCTCCGCCCCGCCCGAGCGGGGACCTTGCGTGAGCAGCGACAGGGACAAAAAAGGCCTCCTGACTTCAAGTCTTAGTGCACATCCAGGAAAAAACACAAACAAACAAACAAATCCAACCAAAAAAACCCTACTATTTTGTCATCTTACTGAGGAGGTTTTGTTGGGAATTGGGGACAGAGACGTTTATTGCTAGAAGACTATAATTGACTGTTAATTTTGGTGAGGAGACCTTTTGTGGGCTACGGTGTCTAAATGAAAACCAGTAGCGTTCTGTTAAGAATAACTCTTTATAAATAATTGAAAACTAGTGTGACGACTGAGACCTTGCTGCTAATTACACACACCGAACTGTGTTATTTTGGGATTGTTTAATGCAAGAAAGATAAATTTAAGTCCGAAAATAGCTGCAGGTTCAACCTAGATTTTGAGAGACAGATTCATCTTCTCATCACCAATTAACTGGAAGCGGGGTATTTCTTACCTGCACATTATTTCATGCGTGAGCAGAACTCGGCACATTTCTGGGTTCTTGTCTTGGCCTTCATATACTATCGCCTAGAAAGAAAACACATTTTTAGCTGTGCATCGAGTTGAGTTTGGAGAAAATGAAAATGCATCGCGGTAACCGAAGGCGCAGCCAGAGTTGCCAGCCAAGTCGCAGGCTAAAGAGACCGCGTCTCCACCGAACCTGCTCCAAGATTTGCAGCTGGAAAACAACACAAGCTGAGTACAGCTAAATTCCCTCCTCTCCGTTGCACATCTCTCAAGCGGTGTGTAGGATGGTTTTTTTTAGTAGTCAAGACAACCACAATTTTCTTTTCAATTCAGAATAAAATATAAACCTAATAGCATTAAAAGAAAAAAAAAATAGAAAGAAAAACCAGCAAGGCTTGGCATACTTTGGGTCCTATTCATTACAAAAAAAAAAAAAAAAAAAAAGACAGAAAAGAGAGAGCTCATGTATTTTTAATTACAAAAGCTGCACAGCCCAGGCATTTTCCTGGTAGCTCCTGAGAAAGCGCCTGGGTCTGATTCTCCCCTTGAACCTCACGATGCACCGCTTTCCGGAGAGCGACTCTGGAGTTACAGGGATATAAATAAGTGAGAGGCAGGCCCTACCCGAGCAGAGGATACCAAAACAAACAGAGGATCAACCAGCCTGAGAAATTTGATTCTGAGATAGCAGGGGGAGAATCCTTTAAGTTAAAACTGTGTATTCGCATTTCAAGAAGAATCTACGTTTGCCATCCTCCCACCAGCAGAACCAGCGGCGACGGCGAGGGATCGGTGTTACACACAAACTAGGCTAGCGCTCACAGCCTGCTCGGAACAGGGTTTACATCTGATCAGGACAGAGTTATGTTTTCTAACCACCCCTGGCCCCAGGCACCAGCCCCCCAGCAGCAAAACACGAGTGAAAAGGAGTCGACTTTGCAACAGCATCTTTTGATAGCGCCGCGGTTCCTAAATCTTTTAGGGTGCCACTCCGGAGCTGGGGCCAATGGGTGGAGCCTCAGCCTCGGTGAGACGACCACTCCTGCTTCTGAGCATCAGCTCTGCCCTTGACCTTTTCAGCCTCTAAAATACAGATTTAAAAAGAAGAAATTGGGGAACAAACTCTGCAGATAAAATGCCATCTGATAGGGGTATCCCTAAAGCTAACGACAAAATAGATATTGAAAATAAAAACCAAAAGTATGCTATATGGATGAAATACATTTTATGGAATGAGACCACTTTGAAACACAAGTGTGGAAAATACTGAGAAAAAGTAAGTTATCTTAATATACAATGAAGTTAAGATCATACGAACTGCTTTCCCAGTCCTTACAAATATAACCCACCAAGGGTAAGAGATGCTGTACCTGCAAAGGGGGCACGGATCTCAGGACACACAAATCTGAAGCAGTGTGAGCTGATTTTTAACACCATTTAAATAGTAATATGCAATATTACTATTATGCACTATAAAATGATTTAATGCTTCCATAAATGATATCAGGAATGGGGCTGCGTTATCTTTGCTAGTTTTAATTTTTTTAATTTCGGTTTTGCTATGTGCATTCCCCTAAAACCTGAGAGGCAGTGGGATTTTTTTTGCTGATAAGATAAAGCAGAGGCTGTGGGTGCCACTGCAGCTAACGGGCACAGAGTTTCACCTGACTTCTGCCCCCTCATTCCCACCAGTGAGCCACAAAACCTGTGAACCCAGCGCTGGTATAAGGGGGACATGAAAGTGGTCGCAGGACACATGCAAAGTCCACGCAGCGCAGACACCAGCAAACCCCCCTGACCCCAGCTGGGAGCCCACGTCCCTGCTCAATCGCTGGCCCACACCTCGAGGTCCTTCCGCATCGGTGCCCAGGAGAGCTACAGGTGGTTTGCAAGAGGCCTTGGAAGATGGCAGCACAGTCGTCCATGTGTTTTATCAGGAGCTGGGACAAATTCAGAAGATCCTTATTTCTCTGTGTTAAGGGGGAAGACGGGGAGAAGCTTCTTCCAGACAAAACCAGGGAATCAAAGTAACCAGCTCACAACTGGTAGGGTTGGTCAGCAGGGACATTGCAAGGACTCCAGAAAACCCCAAATGGGGTTCCACCTGGCAGTGGGACGGGCAAGGGGGAAGCTCATGGCACTTTTTGGACTTAATCAATGCATAATCAAAGAATAATCTGCTTCTGAGAGTGCAGAGCATGGGGGGTGAAGAGCAGATCTACGCCCGAGGCCTTTAGTGGAGACGAACCCCTCCAGTCCCCATTCACCTCTGTACGTCACAGCATGACACGGGGGGAAGAGTGCCTGAGAGAGGGCTGCTGGACTTGGCTCATCCTTCTTAGGCTTTCAAATCTTAAAATAAATTTACCCAGTATGGCCTATCTTGTTGCCAGCGAAGACAAGGAAGCACTAGAAATGACAAACTAGAACACAAAATTTACTTTCTTTTTTTCCCCTCCCTTGTCTCTTCCTCTTCCCTTCCTGCTGCTATGCTTACTTAACCTCCAGGTACCCGCTTAAATAACTCAACTAAATAGCAATAATGAACGGGCAGAGTCAACGCTGCGGTACATAATCACCTTGTCTGTTGTGTTTAGCATCAGTGATCCCTTCTTTGCGTGCATGACATTCTTCTGCCTTCCTCTACGTTAAGGATTTGCTTTTCACTTTATTTGCATTTAATTACCGACGTTGTACCCGTGCACATTTTCTTTTCTCCCCGTTAAGCGCAGATACTCCCGCATACCCTATTCCTGCAGGAACTCCTAGGAACTCCTAGGAAGCAGG
Organism: Theristicus caerulescens; assembly: GCA_020745775.1. NCBI lineage: Eukaryota > Metazoa > Chordata > Aves > Pelecaniformes > Threskiornithidae > Theristicus > Theristicus caerulescens. The sequence goes on along the minus strand of CM036568.1, from coordinate 3,230,428 downwards.
AGGAATTGCTGAGTTCCTTTCTGAGCAGCTCATCCCCAGCTCCCATTCCTGTGTCCCAATTTGCTTGTGCGAACGGGTGTGCAAAGCACCAACTGTTTACTTCCATGAATGGCTGCCCGAGAGCATTGCAGATACTCTACCGGCTTGCAAACGGCGCTGCTCTACAGCATTAATTCTACAATTAGTTTCAAAAAGGAAACAGGAACTGCTAAAGTTTCAGATCGTTATAGCTGCCAGAAGTATTTTTACAGGAAGGGTCTACAATGTTACTGCTGTGAAAATGTTTAACTTTAAGATTTGAAAAGCTACTCTTTTAACAAAACGATCTTAATTTTTTTTTAATTATTATTTTTTAAAGTTCAGGCTTTAAAACAGGGCGATTGCGGCAGGATTTCTTGTCGCACTAACATCGCTGTGATTTTGTCAAATAGAGATCATATTAATAAGAGATAAAGTGAAAGTTACAGTGTATAAACTTAGACCACACCAGAGCTAAAAATAAGCCTGCAAATACACATCAGAGTTGCACAACAAAACACCAGCAAAGGAAATGCAAAATTATAGACTTTTTTTTTCCTTTTTGTTTACTTCATGTACTTTTAACTCGGTGTTATTTCACGAGCGTTTCAAAATAGTTTTTCTTCTCCCGAACAACTTAAATATTTCCCCACAAAATTCCTCTTCCATTTTGTAAGCCATTACTCACCCAAGTAACCTTGCTACAAGAAGTCCCAATGAGTAACGATCACTCACGCACAAATGGCCCCAAAAAATTAGTGTCAAAATATGACTTCCTCACTCCCATTTAAACAAAGCTGCATAAAAAGTTAAATCAAATGCAATTCACTGCTTGCCAGCAAATAAAAATCACTAAATTGAGCACATCGCAGTCATTTCTACACGACAAGTGCGTCCAACAATTCGCCTAAACTTATCAGTGACAGAGATCATAAAAATATAAAATAAAATAAAAGGGGGGGGTAATACAAAAGTAAAGACTACGGTTCTCATTTAATCTGCTTTTTCCCCAGTAAAGACTGCAGGATAAAGCAGTAAAATAGTTGACGAGTAAGTTGGAAAAAATATAGTGCCAGATTTTGTCCTTAGCTATTCCTGAATAAATCCAGATTTATGCTGGTACAGCTGAGGGCAGAGTCGTCTCGTGGTGTCAGTTTGCCAGTCAAGCAATGCTGCTTTCTGAACTGGACGAGAAACAATCTTGAAGGAATGAGATCACGGTCATTCTCTTATTCAGTTATATCATGGCCTTGATTTTAAAAGAGTAAGAGAAGGAGAGGAATCACCAACATGCATCTAAACCCACTCGCTTTCAAATCCCTCCTCTGCTTCACAAAACAAACTATCTCCCTTACTGAAAGAAAGGGGAAAGAAAAACTCATTAAAATGAGGGTCTTTTCAAAAACAGAACTAAAATGATTTGTAATGACGTATACAGCCATACACACAGAGAGAAAATAAAATCCTGGCCCCACCGAATTCAATAGGAGCCTTGCAATTGACTTCAGATGGGCCAGAATTTCACCCAGAGAGGATTAGGCTTGTATCCGCTATATATCTACAGCAAAAATACTGTGAATCACATTTATTTGGCTTCGACTACTTAACCCTTAATGACCCGAGTTTTTACCCCTTCCCCAGGCAAATTTTCGACTCGTCCCGCTGAGGTTTATCCCGGACAAGCAGCACGGCGCTGGGTCCCAGGGCGAGGACGGTTAGTTCTTGCTGTCTCTCTCAATGCACAATTCAGTAGCATCTAATTATTTTATCCAGCCTCCCTCTGCCTTTGATACACAGCCCGCTTATCGATGTATTCGCACAAATTAAATAAATTTATCTCTCCTAATATGTTCATTTTTAATGGTTTTCAAACATTCACATGGAAACAGCTCTAGCGTAAATATCCCAGAACAAATGGCTGTATATTATACAGGAGGGAGCAGTTGGGCTGCCAGACTGGGAATGCACCAGGCCATCTGGCTCAGGCAGTCTCTCCAAAATCCTCAGCTTTGTTTTCACCCTCAGACTCCAAACAACACATTTTCCACTGTGATGAGTTTACATTTTCCCAAACACAGGTCCTGATCATGCATGCAAATTCCAAACTTCTCCATTCCTCTCTGTACAAGAAAATTAAAATCACCTGCGCTTCTGACATCTCACCAAAGGCACAAGAAAGCTGCTAAAATCTGGCGCAATGTAAACTTTCCCCGTCACAGGGGTTAGGTTTTGTTTTATGTTTGTGTGAAATTTCTCCGAGTCTGCTGAGGCTCCTCTGAACTTATTGATAACATTTTTTTTCCCATGCGTGTAGCTGCCAGAGCAGGGCCATGCTACGCGCAGAATAGAGAGCTGATCAAATATCTGCAGACATCAGAGAATGATAGAGAAGTCAACAGAAAAACCATTTGCATCCAGAGTTAAAGTACTGGAAAAAAGCAAAATATAAACAGAGTCTAAGTCTGAAGGGAGGATTTTTGACTCATGAGGACTCTCAGCAATAGACAAGAGCTATCATGCAAAACTTAGGATTTTTAAGATGCCTGAGCCATATTAGCATCCGTTATATCTTATGGATGAGAACGGCTGAAGGAAAAAGGGGTGGGGAACAAGTATTTCAGATTTATTTCCTCCATCTTTCCTAATAGCGAAATATCTCAACTTTATGAAAATACAGCAGAAGAAATAGAAGGCATCTCTTCTCTGTAAACACATTAAAATCCTTAGACTTGCCTAAAAACTCCGGTTTTATTAGAGCAGACATATTTCACATTTTGCAGGCGATTTCAGAATGCATCATTGTTAGAGCCAGACCTACTGCGGTAGGAGCTGCTGCTTTACGGAAAGCAACAGCTATAAAGTTTGGGATCCTACAGGGTTTTGAACGCATTAGGAATGTGATCCCGACATAAAATGAGGTGCCAAGATAACATAAAAGAAAATTTAATTAAGCCAGCATTGACGCCGAGTGTCGTTACCCTAACCGAAAAGAGCTTCCCCGCAACATTAACGATTTGTGCGTAGTATTTAGAATTTTTAAAGGACGGGGACACGTTTTGGAAACGCAGCGAGACCCCTCAAAGGCACGTAATTCCCATCTTCCCCAACGCTTCCCTGGGGCCACCACCAAAGGCCAAGCACGTTAGCCTGAATATAACTCGAAACGATGCGCTTGGAGCCCGGTCCTGCCTGGGTTTCCCATTCGGAAGTCCCACAGCCCAGGCTACCAAGGAGCGCGCGTGCAACGGAAGCTCAGGTTTTGGGGCAGCGCGTGCACGGTTGATACCCACGCCCCAGCTCTGCCCCAGGATGCAGTCGGCGACAAAATTCTTGGTTCCTTCAGTCACGCCACCGCCCAGCCCCGCTTCCCATGCTGCATCGCAGCTGGCGGAGAGCGCACACGCGCGCACCGGGACACGGGGATCCCCGTGTGCCACCTATGGCAGGACTCCCGCCATGAGTTCCTCAGTCGGGCACAGCCACACAAACAAATCCCTGACTTATTCAGACCAAGAACTCTATAGCAGCAGGAATATCTGCTATTTATTACATGCACAGCATCCAGCCTAGCGAAGCCCTGCCTGTCTACCTGCTGCTGTAACGCATGCTGCTAACGGGACATTTATGTTAAATCTATGAGTAGCAATCCTATATACAGAACTCGAGGTCTGATTTGCAGAACAGATTTTATTTTATCTTACCTAACTTAATATTCTGCAGCTCTACAAAACCTTGCAATTTATAACTGTGAGACAAAGAGAATACATTTAAATCTGATTTGTCCATATTTAAAAAAAAAAATTATTTAATATAAGGAGAGAGCCACAGATACTTTCCTGTGTGATCTGGGGAACCTAACTCATTCAAGCTTTGCTTCTGTGGGATTTTTAATTTGCCACCAGAAACCTCAGAGTAGCTGTAATTTCAGTCTGGGAATTCACAATTATTGAGTGTGTGAATGCGCGTGTGTGAGTATTGAGAAGATCCTTGCCAGCTGAAACATGTACGCTGCTGCAACAGTTTCATTTAAAAGTAATCATTTCATTATCCAATTTGTTCTGAGCGTCATGCATTAAAATACTACACCTTCAAGTAGACTGACAATATATATATTTAACTTTCATTAAAAATTAAAGAATTTTCAGACCGTCTTTGTAATATTTAATTACAGTTTGATGATTTGAAAGTTACTTGAGAATCTTCTATATAATTCACTGTCGTAAAATATAAATGATATATTCAACATTTGGGTGAGCTTCTGTCATGTGTTGTACTTTGCTTCCTAATAAGCATTCAGTAACCGAAGCGATCGCAACTCTGAACTGATTTCACTCTAAAAAAGAAAGAATTAAAAAAGAAGAAGAGGGAGAATTCAGCCCCCGGCCCCCGAAAAAATTCAGAGCGGCACATGCCACAGTTTTGACATGACAATGCCCTATTTTTCATAAGCAATTACAGTCATGCCTAAAGAAATTATATTCCTGAAATTAATACGTAAGCAAACATGTTTGCGTCTAAAATAGCCTTCCACTCCCCGTTTGCTAATCTAAGTTCAGAGCGCTTTTGTTCTAAACCCTCGCTTCCCAACCCCATTGCACTTTCCCCAAAAATCTCTAATTTGCACTAACTTTGTTTTTGTAGGACTTCCTGAAATCAGACAGATTTTTTTTTTCTGTTGTTTTTCTTCATTGTGAATGTGCTTTAAAGCTCCATGGCAGGTTTTACAAATAAACTGTATCTCGGGGTTTTTTTTCCCCTTTCTCTCCAAAGCCCCTCTGATGAGTTGATAATAATGAGAGACCAAGAGGTCAAACAGTGCCTTAGGATGAACTCTTCATATGCAAGATGCCTTTGTTAAGAAAATTATTTTGAATCCGCTGCTCTACGTGAGTTCAGGGCTCTGTTTTCAACAGGATTATGAACAGAGGCTTTTGCATTTCCGTAATGATAGGAAAGCTATTTAAAGATAATATTTATTGATAGTCTCTCTCGTTCGGTCTGCAGTGGAATACATCAGCTCCAGAAGCACTAAAAAGGGTTCCTATAGCAGGAAGATTTTGTTACTTTTAACACGAACTAACCAACTTGTCCCTGAAAAACAAGGAGTGACAGCAAATGCTTTCCAAGGTTTGTTAGGAAGAAGGGTAGGGTGCTGCTGGTTTAATTCCTACAGGGAATGGGCTCTGTTTGGAAGCGTACAGTTTAACAGAGTTCAGATGCGTAGTGGGTTCTCTAGGAAAATTCATCCAAGTTCCTTTTTTCTTTTTTTTTTTTCCTTTTTTTTTTTTTTCTGTTGAAAGACAGTCTTCAATAGCAGGAAAAGATGTTTTGGGACCATCAAAGAGAGTTTTCTAAAACAAACTCAGCCCTTAGAGCTTTATGTTTTGCTGTAGAAAAGAAACCCAAATACAAGCCAAGAGTTTTTTTCCCTCCGGACAACATACAGGGACTGACTTTTCCTATCGGTACAAAAAAAAAAGCTTAATGTTTTTCCTAAATAAAATTTAAGAATTTTTTTTAACAAGTAAAACAGATTAGGAGGGAAAAAACATATTTAAGGATAAAAAGGCTTAAAAGCGATCCCAACTATTTAAAAGAAACGTATTATATGAGAAAAATGTCCTGACAGAAGCAGAAGAGAAAGCTAGAGTCATGATTTTTTTAAAAAAAGAGAGAATCGATTTGTTCAGATAGTAAAAATACCGGTTCCATACAGAAAAGTATTTTTTTCCAGGTAGGCACGCACGTTCTTACTCTGTTTGGGAAGCTCAGGGCAAGCTTCAAATGAGGGCTAATCCGCTGCCCTGCAGCCCGACACCGCGCCCGCCGCTCCCCGCGCCGCGTGTCGGGGGCTATTGCGACATGCAAACGTGTCACGATTTGCTCGCTCCTCCTTTCACCCGAGGACCCGGCGGCGGCGCGAAGAAAGGACGGAGAAAGCCAGGCACCGCGCCTGAGCCGCGGCTTGAGCCGGGCTGGGGGAGGCCGGAGGTTAATTCTTATTAATTAAGCGGCAAAACCAGCGCCGGCCCGGGCGGCTGGACGGGGTCGCCTGTGCTTTTCGGAGCTCCCGAGCCCGGCGGCGGGCAGGGTCCCGCGGGACCCCTCCGCACCGCCCCGACGCCGGGGTCGCTCCCCGCGGCTCTGCCCCGCGGCCCCGGCCGCTGCGCGGGGGCCGGGCGCGGTTGCGCGGGTGCGGAGCGGGGAGCGCGGCCGCCCCTTCCCCCGCCGGGGCAGAGCCGCTCCGGCTTCGCCGCGGGGGCGGGTTTCGTCGCCGCGGGCCGCCCCGCCGGGCTCCCGGGGGCCGCCCCGCCGGCTGCCACCCCCGCCCCGACACACACCCCCCCTCCTCCTCCTCCGCGGCCGTCCCGCAGCACCTACCTGCTTGGTCATGGAGTCGATGAGTCGAACGTAGAAATCCTGCTCCGTCCTGATCCCTGAAACAAGGCAGAGGTGTGAGGAGCGGGGCCGGCCGGCGGTAACGCGCCGGGGCTCCCCGCCCGAGGGCTCGGAGCCGCCGGGGGTCCCGCCCGGCCCGGCAGGCAGCGAGCGCAGGGATGCGCGGAGCGGAGCGGGGCCGGGGCAGCGGCTGCCCGGCCTCCGGTGGGGTTTCCAGCCCTGGAGGCGGCGGGGGGGGCAGCCGGGGAGGGGGGGCTGCCACCGGGGGTCCCAGCCCTTACCATTGCTGTAGAGCAGCTGCAGGCGGTAGTGGATCCCGTTGTTGGTCTTTTCGCTGTTGGCTTCCTGAAGTCAAAAGGGACACGGGAGGCCGGAGGAAAAAAAAGAAAAAAAAATATTATATGAAGCTTCTCCATCGCTCGCACGCCGGGTGCCCCCCGGGCTGGACGGGGCAGCTCTCAGCCCCCTCCCCTGCCCCGGGCACAGCGAGGGACCAGCGGAGACCCCCTCCCCGGCTGCCCTCCGGGCCGGGGGAGAAAGAGGAGCCCGGAGGCGGCCGTGGCTCCCGGGACGAGCCGGTGCGGCGGCCCCGGGGGAGCGGAGCGGGGAGGGCCCGGGAGAGGCGGCCGAGCCCCCGCGGGGCGCCGGGCTACTCACCTTCTCCTTCTCCACGAAGCCCACGAAGGCGGTGCGCTCGATTTCCACGGGCTGCCCCTGCCGGTCGTAGAGAGCCAGGACGAAGTGGAAAAAGTTGGACTTCCTCAGGTTGGAAGGAGGCTGCTTCTCGAAGTGAGCCCGGGCCAGACCAACTCCGCTGGGACCAGAAGGACGCGGGTTAGCGGCAGCCCCGACGAGGCGGCCTCACGTCCCCCCCACCCCCCCGCCCCAACCGGCTCCCGGGCCCGTTGCCTTCCCCCGCCGGGACCCGGCTGGGCTCCCCCGGGGCTGAGCATCCCCGAGTCGCCCCGGGGCTTTTCCCTCCGGGCCAGGGCAAAGCCGTGCTGAAGCGCGGCCACGTCGAAAACCCAGGGAGCCAGGAGAGCGGCACAAACCCGACCCCATCCCACCAAGCAACCCCCGGGAGCCGGTACCCGACCCCGGCACCCACCAGCCCTCCCCGGGGGCCGGGGCCGCTCGCAGCCGGCCCTGCATGGCGGGGAACGGCGCTCAGCCCCGCCGCCGCGTTGCCCCGCGGAGCGGCATCGGTCCTGCCCCTTCTCAAACTCGGCTGGAAGCTGTCACCCAAGGCACCCATGTGCCTCATCTTTCAGTTTCAGTCCTGCGAACCTTTCCTCCCCTCGCCGGAGCGGGGGGTGAACGCCGCGACGGCAGCCGAGGAGACAACTTGAAATATTTCAGGGTTGTCCCTGCAGAAACTTTCCCTTCCTTAGAGGGCTCCAAAGGGAGGGGTGCGGGGCGAGGTGGGAGACACCGGGAGATGTCAACATTAAACTTCTTAGCTGATGCCGGCTCCAGGGCTCAGGCTGGGAATCCGGCATCAGTTGGGGTTTGCTTTTTTTATTTTTTTTCGCCGGGCAGAGGATGGGGAGAAGGAGAAATAAGAAAGCGAGCGAGGCTGGGCGCAGCTCCGCCAAACGCACCTCCTGTTTGAAGGGATTTCTTTTAAAAAAAAAAAAAAATCTAAGATAAGTGGCAGTGGTTTCACAAAGGGGCTTCGAATTAAATTTCTCCTCGAGAAAGCTTTGCAAAACTCCCTGCTTATCGGGGGAGAAGAAGGGAGGCTGCTGATTCTGGCGAGGATAAGAAAGCGAGGTAGAGAAATATATTTTGGATACATCGGTGCACAACTCGCTGCTTATCAGAGGAGGAAAGTGTCATTTGGAGATCTTAGGACTAAATCGGCAGCAAACATAGTTTTGAAAAGTCCTTCCTCCGCGCGATCGCAAGGGGCTGGGGAGATTAAACGCACCTATTCCTGCCTAGCGAACCTCGCCGCTTCCTTTATTATTATTATTATTATTATTATTATTATTATTATTATTATTATTATTTAATAAAAAGTCATTCCTACGGGACAAGAGGGAGAAATATTGAACTGGCGACATCTACGCGAAACTCACTGCTGTTAGCAGAGCTCCGGAGCCGGCTTTTTGTTGGCGCGGGGGGAAAGGCGCTGCCCGCGGAGCAGCGCTGCAGGCGGCGGCTGCGCCCCGGGGCGCGGAGCGGGGCGCGGAGCGGGGCGCGGGCGCGGAGCCTGCCTACCTCTGAGCGGCCGTGCTGGCGTCCAGGACGCCGGCTCCCTGCATCCACGTCCGCACCGCGTTCATCCCCGCGCCGAGGGGCTCTTCCTTCATGCTGCTCCCACTCCGCTGGATGCTTTCCTGAATCCCAAACATGAATCAGAGACAACAGCGCAAATCTTCCTTCTTTACTCAAAAAAAAAAAAAAAAAAAGTGATAAAATCACCAGGCGGACTGTTATATACGCTTTTTTTTTTTCTCTCTTTCTCTCTTTTTCTCTTTCTCTCTGCAGCTGATCTCTGGAATCAAAGCAAGTCAGAGAAAGCAAACACAGGCACGCACATTAAAAAAAAAAAAAAAATCCAGAGGCAATCAGAGCCCGGTTTTGTTGCTGCTGTTTGCTGCGTGTGCAGTTTGTTTGGGTGCTTGGAGGGGCTGGCGGGGTGCTGGGGGCTGGTTGCAGCGCTCGCAAGCCGGAGGAGTACTTGAAGTCCCTTTTGTATGAAGACACCCCTCGGATGGCAGCAGGCAAAAAAAAAAAAAAATTAGAAAAAAAAAGAAAAAAAATCTCAGCTGGCAGTTTAAGAAACAATAGGACGAACGGGAGCTGCGGCAGGCTCTGCTACATCAAGTGTCATTTTCCAGTGACAAGAGAGGCAAGTTTCCCCCCCCCTTTTTTCCCCTCTCTCTTTTCTTTCTTTCTTTTCTCCCTCTTTCTTCTCTCCTCTCCCAGCCGAAGCGCTCTCTCCTCCCTCCTTCAGCCGCGCAGGAAGCGAGTTGCCGGAGCCGGGCGCACGCCGGGAAGGGACCGAGAGGGGCGCGGACGGACGGACGGACGGACGGAGGGAGACCCTGGGGCTCCCGGTGCCCGCGCCCCCTCCCTCTCCCGCAGCGCCGGGGCGGACTCGCCGTCTCTCCCTATGGGAGCCACTTTGACTGTCCCCGCCGCCGAACACGAGCCCCGCAGCCCCGGCGGGCGGGGGGGGCGGGGCCGCCGCCGCCACGCCCCCTCATTTGCATCGCGTCACCGCGCTCTCCCCCCCCCCCCCGCATCCCCCCGCCAATGGCCGCCCGCGAATCGTCGCCGCGGGGGCGAGGCCACGCCCACCCTCATTAGCATAGCCACGCCCAAACGCTCCGGCCGGCCCGGGGGAAAGTTGCCCCGAAGCCCCCCCCCGGGGGGGGTGGGGGGGGGCATTAACGCGATCGCGCCTTTGTTCATCAACGAGGAGGCCGGGGCCGCCCCGCGCCAGGCACCCACGCGTGGGTAACGGGGGGGGGGCACGGACACCCACCCCCCCGAAGGAGCACCCCCGACACCCCCCGCCCCAGCGCCGGCCCTCGGCGGGGTCGCGCCGCCGGCCCCGCTCCCGCACAGCCGGCGGGGACGAGCGGCAGCGCTAATTGCGGGGGTGGCCGAGCCCTCCCCGGGCCGCCCCGGCGGGTCCTCCCCCAGCCCCAGGCTGCCGCCCCCGGCCCCCGCCGCCCGAAGGCGGGGGAGCCCCGCCGGCCGTGCCCCGGGCCCGAGCCCCCTGCGGACACGCGTGGGGCCGGACCTGCTTCCCCGCTGCGAATCCCCAACTCCCCGCGGACCCCCCACCGCTCGCTCCGGTTCCTGCCCCGTTCCCGGGCACCGGTGCGCTGCTTTGCGGCAAAAGCAGACAATTTCCGAACAGGACGGTTCACGGAGAAAGTCCGATATTATTTTTTTTTTTCCCCAGGAAGTCTGATTTTTTTTTTTTTTCCTAGGGAAAATAATAATAATAAAACCAATTCCTGCCCTCGCTGGGGAAGCGCCGGGCCGGCTGCGCGGCGGCGGAGCGGGCGCCGTGCCCGCACCTCCCCGCACCAACCCCCATCCTTCCCCCCGCTTCGTGGCCGACCCGGGGTCCGGCCCCCACCTCACCCGCGGGCTTTTGCCACGGAAGGGAGTTCGCTGTGCCGGCTGCGTGGGTTATCCCTCCCCAAACACAGGCTTGCACGTATAATAAACCAAAGCACGGTGCCATCCCGGGCTGCTCGCCCTCCCCAGGGCGATGGCAGCCCGCGGGGGACCCCCGGACCCCGCTTTGGGGAGGGAAACCTCTGAAGTGTCCGGGTTATCTCCCAATGGCTCCCGTGCCCCTCCATCCCCCCCCGAGGTGGGGAAGGTGCTGTCCCGGGAGCGGCGGGGGACGGCGGGGCCGGGCGGCCGCTGCCCGCCCCTGCCAGGGGCTGCGCGGAGCCCCGCGGAGGGCGGCGGAGCCCCCAGACGCCCTCGGAGCTGGCCCAGAGAACAGGCAGCGCAGGTACAACACGGCACAGGCACCGGTACACAGCTCCACAGACACCCTAAGGCAGTCCGACAACTCTATAGGACCCTCATCCAGCCACCTGTACATCACTTTGCGCGCAGCGGCCAACAGCTGACCCTCGGCCCGAGAGCTCTGTCGCGATAGCGGGCACAGAGCCCGCTGCCAGCGCCTCGCTGGCACGGAGAAACTGCGCCCGAGCCTCGGCTCCCGGCGAGTCCACGCACAGAACATCCACAGCCAAAGTATGCTGCGGTCTCACATAGGCACCGTCACACAGAGCGAGTTGTCACATTCCCTGCAGATGATATTTGAATCTTCACATAATCCTACTGTGTCGTATCTCAGGGATATGTGGAAGAACACAGACACACAGCCATACATGAATATTTACGCCATAGGTATTGTACAGGAGCAGTTTGGCCCCTGCAGTGCTCCGGCTTTGCTCTTCTTCAGGCTGCTGCTGTACCACTTGTACCATATCCAGCCTAAATGCCTCCATGGTGAGATACACTTTGCAATTAAAAGCCATTTGCACCTGCACTGATTGCTCCTTTCCCAGGGCAGGGATCTGCCCAGGGAGGAATAATGCATTTGAATCAATATACCGAGCAGTTGGCAGATTTTTACCCTTCAAATCCGTTCAGGGGATGAGGGGACCGTTTCCATGCCTTTTCCTGGATGCCGAAGGGAACAGCATCCCAGCAGCAGTCTGAGGGCACCTCCACCGGGCAGGGACAGCCAGCCACGACAAGTGACAACCTCTCCACTGCTTTCCTCCCTTGCACGCACACACACGTGCGTCTCTGTGCCCAACACGCAGGCGAGCTGCTGCTGGGGGAGATGCCCCACCTGGGCAGCCTCAAAGCCACCAACTAATTGCTACAAGGCCGAAAGAGTTAAACACTGGGCTCGACCCCCACAGGGGGAGTGTGAAAGAAAAGCAGAGCTGAAACAAGGAGGGGGTGAGAAAGTCAGGACTTTGAGAAAAAGAAAAAAAAAAGAAAGCTGGCGGCAGGCGAGGGGACTCCTGTGCTCCATCCACGCCGCAGAGGCCAGCCCCAGCGTACCGGGGCTCTTATTGTAACGAATTCCCAGTTGCCTTTAGCACTCACTTTCTCCACAGCGCCTGGGTCTGGTCCCTGGACCAAAGCCACCGCACTCCACCGGCTGCAGCAGAGCCGCTCCTGCACGCGTCCCGCCGTCACGCCCGTTATCAGGCCCGAGCGTATTCATGGGGAAAGCTGGGTTTGTCCTTTCCTCCGCATGGCAAACTGAGCTGGCGGGCACTCGGCAGCCTGCCACGGGGGAGTCCTCGGTGGGCTTAACTGGTTCGCTGCAGAGGGAAACTCGGGCACGTTGCAGCGAGGCTTCCCTGCAAGCCCGAGTTAAATGCTCTCAACGCAGAATAAAACACACACAGACTCGCAGGCTGCGACTTGCTCCCAGGGGTGAGTAAACGCTTTGCTCCCAAAGCGAGCGAGAGCCGCGCGGTTGAGCTGTGGATTTTTACCACAGCAACGCAAACCCCTAAGCTGCAACTTGGCAGCGCGGGCAAGAGCGGGTTACAAACAGGAGCGGGCCACGGTCGCAGCATCCCCGCTCGTGATGGATAGCGGGGATGGGGCAACGCTGGGATCCGAATGCCAGCGGAAGGGAAAGGAGGAAGAAAGGGCTGGCCCTGGCTCGCTTGTCCTATATAGGAGAAAACAGGGCTGCTGGGGAACAACTGGTTTGGAGGCCTTTGAACACGGGGGCCACAGAAGGAGGCTTCACTCCAGAGGACAAACACAAGCCCTACGAGGGGCGCAGGAGTCGCCTGCGTGGGGAAAGGCCTCCCCCCTTCCCTGGGGCGGTTTCCAAGTGGGCCCAAGGCCCCTCTCGCCTCTGACCTGGAGTTTATCCAGGACAACTCCCTCCTCCTGCCTCCCTCTGCCCCGGGCTCCCGGCATCGGTCAGGCCCCGCTTCCCTCTGCCCAGACCCCAAAAGGAGGGAAGAAGTGGTTGGAAATGGGGATTTCTGAGAGAAAAGCCTTCTGCTCCCTCCTCCCCGACCTTTGCAGCTGGATGAGGCACCCCCAAAGGGACCGGGCTCCTTCCTGCCCTTCTCGGGAGAAGGCAGATGGACACCGGACTCGTGCCGATGGGGGGAGAGGGAAAAGCAGCCTCTCCTCTCAAGGTGGGGCCCAAAGCCGAGCACTCGGGGGCTGAGCACGTACCTGCACTTTGTGTTGATGCAGAGGTGGCAGGGGCTCGAGGCTTTGGGAACAGTTCACTCGTGTCCTCCCCAGCAAAGACGCTTTTCATGAGTACTTTCCTTACGGCCAACAGGCTCCTGTTTGGATCCAAAGTCTTTCCATCCACAGATAAATCCAATGTCAACCCTGGCAGAGGATGACACTTCAGCTACTTGAGGTGTTTTATTCCTCCTGCCTGGCTTGTTCCTGGGGAGAAGGAGAAGAGGAGAAAAAGGCTCAGAGGACGGAGGATTGGGATACGATGCTCTGTGTGTCCCGATCAGGAGGAAGGAGCCCGGATGCCTCCGGGACCAGACGGAGGGTCTGTCCGCACCACAGTAATGACAGGACCCCACTTTTCCCCAACTGCCATGAAGCAGCAGCAGCAGGCAACCTAGATGGAAAGGTTTCATCCAGGCCCTTTCCTCCTCCTGCCCCCCCCGGCCCTTTGGGGACTGGGGACCCCCAGGATGCCCCCGGCCGGGATGGGGTGGTGGGGCTTCCCCCCCGGGGCAGGGTCAACCCCTGCGGGTCGGAAGCAGCGGGGCATTGAGGGAAGCATTTGGGAAATGCATGGCCTGCAAGGGGAGGGGGGTGAAGGGGGGGGACCCCCTCGGGGTGCCTGGGGGCGGGGGGCGTGCGGGACCCCGGGGTGGGGGGGCTGTCAGGCAGCAGCGGGAGTCCGGCAGAGCGGACCCGCTCCCGGCGGCCCGTCGGAAGGAGAAGGACGGGGGGATACGGGGGGCCCCCCACGCCGAACTCAGCTCACCCCCGTTACCGCCCGGGGCAGGAGCCCCCCAGGGCAACTCTCCAGGGGTGGGGGGCGAGCAGAGCTGTGGAATTACGTCGGGGCTCGCCCCGCACGGTGCTGCACGGCGGGGGCGAGGGGAGGGCACCCCCACCTCCGCTCTCACGGGCCGGGGGGGGAAGGCGAGCCCCCCTCAACCGGTGCCCCCCACCCCCGGTGGAGCCGAGCCCCCCCCCGGTGCCACCGCTGGGGGGGCGGTGCCGGGGGCCGCGCGCCGTGTGGCTACGGCGCCACCTGGCGGCCACGCCGCGGAGCCGCGGCTGCGGGGGCGCGGGGCATCGGGGCGGGGGGGGCGGCACCGGGGGTGTTGGGGGGCAGCTGCCACCCCCCCCCCCCCCGGCACCCCGACACCCGCCTGCCCCGTGGGGGGGTCCCGGGGGAGCCGCGTCCCCACGTCTGACAGCAAATTTAATCCTGAGCACGGACGGTGCAGGGTGGAGTTACCCGCCTGGGGCTGGGGGTCACCCCAAATATTCGGGGGGCCACCCAGCCCGTAGCACCCGCGGTCGTGGGCACACGGGGTCTTGGCCAGCCGGGAATTCAGCCGTCGGAGTGTTACCGCTATGCCGGGGGAAACAGGGCTGCAGGTGTAGCTGGCCCACAGCGCTGCCAGGACCATGGCGTGTCACGACAGGGGGGTGATGGCTCTGTCCCGAGAACCTCCCGGTCCTAACGCATCGTGGGACCCTCCTGGCAGCCCCACTCATGCCAAAAGGGCAAACCGCCCCTGCAAAGGGCAAACACCCTCCCCTTTCACCGATAAGAGCAGATGAAACCTGTTTCTTCAGTACATCAGTGGAAACTGCACTACGCTAGAGCCGGCTGCAGGTTTCCATTCCCTACAGCGCTCGCACAAGCTTGCAATACATTTAAGGTTAGCTGGTATTTATTTGTTTAATTCTGGCAGCCACTGGACAGATTATGGTTATTTTATCACACAAAATCTTGCTCTGATTTTTACATTGCATGTAAACATATAATCAACTGCTCTTGGCTTCAGGGAGATGTACGTCTCCCATTTCAGAGGGAAGGGAGAAACCCAGAGGCACGCGCTCCCTCCCTCCGAGAGGATGAGTTTAAGCATATTACATGGAATGGATTTAAACATCTACTAAAGTTGTCACACACTTTGCTGAATCAAGACTGAATATTATCGGAAGTATTTAAGTGACTCGGGAATCTCTATCTCCCTTTAAACACTTACATAAACTCTGAGGACTTTGCATCGTGGGATTTTGACTTTACAGGCGCACAAGCTGTTTGGAAGGGTGTAGTCCAAAATCTCAGGCTCTTCCTTCAACCAGGGGACTGAGAAGGGAGACACATAACTTGCTGGGTCGGCAAGCGTGAAGTTCTCTATGTCTAGGACCTGATTGCTCAGGATTTAGTTGCTCTTTTTGTGCTGACCATTTTGAAACCTATTTTCTCTGGCATTCAGGTTACCATCAGGTGGTGTTATGATTTCAGCAGAAGCAGAACTACGTCCATCATTTGGGCTCAGACGTTTTGCCCGCAGCCAGAGGCACGCACACCTTTGACCAATGCGAGTTTGTCAGAGCATAGCATAGAAGCGCTTTGGTTGCAATGAAGTTTAAGATACAAAGAGATACTCACTTTTATAAGTACTTTCCAGAGCTCTGGACAACTCGAAGTTCAAGTCCCCGCTTTGTGTGATCCAGAACGGGGGATTTCTTCGGTTTTGTTGTTGTCCAGGATCTCTGTGACTCAAGGGAGAACAAAAAGACATCCACCTGGACTCCTCATATCCCTCCTTAGGGCCTTTTCTCAAAAATATTCACCCTGTGAGAAAAAGTTATAAAAGTTCTGGTAAACAGACAACCGGCCGGTGCCCGTTACGTGGGAAGGAGGCGTCACGCTCGTTAGGAACTCTGGGTATCCCGTCTTAGTTATAAAGTCTGTACCTGCTTTAAAGTCTGCATTTCAGCAGAGCTAACGTGCTTAAACACTCTCCAGAATAGAAATCTTTTGGAAGGTGCTGTTCACTACCCAGCATTTGTGCAGGGAACGAGACATCGTAGTCCTTACACAAGCCCAGCTCCCACTGACTTCCCTGGGAAAGGGGCAGCCTGTCCGAGCAGGCATCTGTGCGTGATCCATACGCACACCCATTCGTTATGGATGATCATAGAATCATAGAATCAGAATTGTTAAGGTTGGAAAAGACCCTTAAGATCATCGAGTCCAACTGTTAACCTACCACTGCCAAGTCCGCCACTAAACCATGTCCTCAAGCACCGCATCTCCCCGGCTTTTAAATACCTCCAGGGATGGGGACTCAGCCCCTGCCCTGGGCAGCCTGTGCCAGGGCCTGACCAACTTTTTCAGTAAAGAAGTTTTTCCTAATATCTAACCTAAACTTTCCCTGGCGCAGCTTGAGGCCATACATACATGATATACAAATGCTGCTCGTGCTTCCCGAGCAGATTGTTATGGTAAGGCTCACATCCCACCGACCTCACAGCAGGGCTTAGGAAGCCTTCAGAAGCCTCCCAGAATGAGTTACAAACGACGTACGGAGAAATTTCCTCCTCCAGCGCCGAAACAGAGTCATTGTCATGGCGCAATGAAGGAACTGTTAAACAGACACAGCAACAGCACTGGGGCTGGATTCCAGCCAGGGTATTTCCAGCAACTTGTAAAAAGTTCACTGATTCTTTAATGACTCCACCTGGTCAGAGCAGGACCTCTGGTTTATGTGCCTTCCAGAAGATATGTTGCAAGAGAAGCGTGTCTTCGATGATATGAATCAAACCGGTTCCTCTAACATCATGTTGGTCTGGAATAGCTGTTGACCTGATGGAGTGTTAATGGGAACATTTATTTGTTTCTTTATCACTACAAAGATGTCATATATACTTACCCCGCTGCTGCCACTGTTCCCAAAGGGCTGTCAGCACGAGAGCCATTATAACATGACTGCCGGAGGTAATTTCCCCCCCCCCCCACATTATTTCTTCAAATGATTCTATAAAGAGAGAAAGAACTTGGATACAAAAATTGCCGGTAAAAGAACAGCGCGGTGTGACGCGAGCTTTTCTAAACGCCCGCCACTCTCCGCTTTTATTGCTTGCGGAGAGCAACGCGCGCGGCCCGGATCCGCCTTGGCGCGGGCTGCCCGTGCTGCGCCTGGCGCGGTGAGGACGGCGTTTGCCGCCCGGACTCTCCAGCACCCTCCTCTTCATGGAAAGAAACGGGCGATGTTGGCGTGGCACCGCCGGACCACGCCACTCTGCGCGGAGGGGCTGCGTTCGGGTGGTCCCCCCCATCCTTGTGCTGCTTCATATTTCTGGCTTACGTGAGAGCACAAAGACTTTAATACAGAGTCTTTTGGTAACACCGTCATTAGTAAATAAAAATTAGGTAGAAACCCACTGCCTTTACCTGTGGGGGAAAAAAAAAAAATCCCATCGCATTTCATTTGTGTTATGCAATGACTTGACAGTTTAAGGAAATTGCTAATGGGACCTTTTACTGCTAGGTCACCAGTTCAAACCTGGCTCTGTCAGTAATGACCAAGAGTATCTGATGAATGTTTGATGACGTGAGATTAAAATACGGGTCTCAATCCATTTATCAGTAGAAAAACCCTTCAACAACTTGAGCCCCTTAAAGCTAATCCCGATAGAAAAGCCTGCGAGGCTGGAGCGTGAACAAGCCCTCCGCAGCCCTGCAGTAGATCAAGGTCAGGATGGGGGCATGCAGATGGAAAAGCTCGCAGCACCGATGGCTGGGCAGAACCTTTCCGTGCATAAACAAATCTACTATTAATGCACTAAAATACTCCAGTAACAGTACAGCACGAGAGAGCCAAATCCGGTATTGCTCTCAAAGGGAAAATGATCCTGGCGTAGGGGGGAAGATGCAAACATCAGGAAATCCAGGATCAAGAACTGGTTTATACTAGTGCCAAAACGCAGAAATTCACAATTTTGCAAGCTGGAAAGTTCTGTTTGAATTTCTCAATATTATAACACTACCATAAAGTTGAAACTCGAATGTCAAGGTAAGGGGTAAGGAGATGGTAAACGTCCTTTGTTATTTTTTTTGAGATCAACAGGAAAATAAGTTATTGCCTAATTCGGTACTTCCCAAACTGGCCCTCGCTCTCAAAAAGCATAAAGCATCGCTGGCAGAATTTGGCAGCTGCCGACAGGCAGAGACGGAGGAGCCCAGCGTCCGCGCCAGGCCAGGCGCACACCCCAGGCACGGTCCGTGACGCCCACGCGCAAGCTCCAGTTCAGCCACGTTTTCAGGCCCTGCTCCTCACCCTCCCGAAGCCCCTCAGTGCTTCGCCGTCAGGACTCGACCTACAGACCCAGGGAAACATGGGGACCACCGAGAAAGGCGGGGGGGGTGTCCGCCACGGGCGCTGGCACCGTTCAGGAGCCCACGCTCCCAAAATAAAGCGACAGGAAAAACTCGCATCCCTCGTAAACTCACCAAGTGCTCGCAGAGCATTTACCAGCCATTTAGAATAAAATTAAAAAAGCGTGAGGGCCATCTGGCGGGAGCGGGGAGGGGGGTTGGACTGTGCACCTCATTGTTCTCCGCGTTTTTGCTATGGGCTAAATCCAGCTGCAGACACCGCTGGCCAGGTGCTGAGAAACCGGGGACCGCTGGAGGGGCCGTGCTGGCATCACGTACCTCGGTAACGCCTCGCACCTCAAAACATCCTTTTTAAGGGAATTACGGCTATGAGGACCATGTCACCGTCAAAACGCAACATGCTTCTGCCAAGTGCTTCTGTGCGAGCGATGGAGGCGGCTGCTGGGGCCGGGGGCCGGTGCGCGGGGGTGCACCGAACCTGCAAAACCACACCAGCACCGACTGCGGCACCAGCACCTACCAGGGCTGGAAAGTCTGGTGCTGCAGGCAGGGAAAGGCTCCTCTGCGCCATTTACAGGGCAGGAGCCGGACTTTTTCTGCCCAGTAAAGCTCAGCACCGACTCGCCAAAATCAGCAGCATTTACCTGACCGCTGGAAATCGCGACGGGCTGGGACTCGGCCTCCCTCTGCCCACCATTTCAGCAGGTACGGTGCGCGCTGGGTGGGAGCGCTGCAGCTACAGATCCCAAACTGCAGCCTGCAAACGCCAGCCCAACACGGGCATTCTCTGACAAATGAAAAGAGAACCAACTGTCACCTTTTTCAGCGTGCGCAGAAACGATCTGCCCCTCTTGCTTGCCTTTGGTTTTGATACCTGGAAATTAAAGTTTTATTCATCACACAAGGATCATTTCACAGAGAAAAACTTCCTGCTTCAGAGGAGTCCGGAGGGTTAACCACCACCTGACATCACCTTGCAAAGGAAAAAGCATCAGTGCCACCCAGGAATAACGTGAACTGCTCCCGGCAGCCCTGCTCCTGCGGGCTAGCGCTCGCTTCGTGCACCGCGCAGCCTTCTCGGGGCACAGCCTCTGCCAGCAGCAACGCCGGTGCTTCGCTCCGTGCCAGAACAAGGCTTCAAACCTTAATATTCGGGGCAGTCACTTTTTTGAACTTAATACCTTCCAGGTGGGAAATTAAAAATTAAGGCAAAACGATTTTTTTTATTATTGCAGGAGTCTCAGGCCAGGAAAGTGCTGGGCAAACAGGTAGGAGCCGTGCAAAAGGCAGGGGTGCTGTAGTGTGGGTCTGGCAGACCCACAGCACCTGTACGACAGAAATAGCCACAGAAAACCTCTTATCGCGTACAACAATACAATATTCCTGCTGAGCTCTGCGAGCTGCGCTCACCCAGGTCCCACCCCACCGGTTCCCCAGCCACAGCTTCAGCTAGAATCAAACCCCGGAGTTAAAAAGGCCGTTCCGACCCCCCAACTACACCACTTCAGCAGTCTCCGAGGCTTTGGAGTTGGAAGTATAGAGAATTATATTCTAATTTTAATTTGAATATTTTTCCCCATAACATTTTATACAGAAGACTCTGTTCCTGTGCATCTTTACAGATCCGCATTGATCTGCACGCACTTCTTCTAGGACCTTTTAAGGCTGCAGAAATGACAATTTCCATACTAGTTACAAAATAATTACCCATAATAATTTAATAATGAGCTTTCCCTTTAAATTATTAACATAGGTAGCCAAGAAAATTGTCAATTTTAACAAGTTTAAATTCAAATGATAAATGCCAAATCTGTGTTAAATGAGACCAGCAAATTAGCAATTAAAATATTTATGCAAGAAGGCAAAAGATACTGGGTTCAAGGAGCCGAAGAGCAGTCTCCCATTGGAATATTTGACAATGGCCTGCGTTTGCGTATCGCAGCTTCACACCCCATGCAAAGGGAAGAGGAAAAAATATCTGAACCCATAACTGAAGCTGGGCAGCGTTGACTGGCGCCCAGCGCGATTTCACCAGAGTCCAAGCAATCCTCAGAATACCCTTGGGTTATACGGAGCAGAAATCCCGACCCCAGTCAAATTATTTCTATCATATAAATCTTTATCTGCAAAAAGCTCCAAAAAAAGGAATTGCTTCGTGGCACCTACTCACTTTGTCCCTGAGAACAGAGTCGACGGTGCTGCCTGGTGTTTAAGAAAGGGGGGGAAAACCGACTTTCAGGCTGAAAGAAAAATTCCGGTGCCAGCGCAGATCTCTGATCCCCGTCAGTGTAAACCCCATTTTTCCCAGCAAACTTTGCAGACGCAAACCATTCGCAGAGCATCGCATGGCAGGGAACGCGCTGGAGCGCAGCCTCACTCGGGGTTTAGTTGGTGAATTTAACCGTGGAATTTATTAGTATTATTTTTTTTTCCCTGTAAAACTCCTCAGGAAACTATTTAAATTTGCAAAACCCCAAGGAAAGCCGGCACTGCCCCGCCGCGGCCACCGCGGGGGCTGCCTCTCCCCAGCCTCCCACCCCGCTCCCCTGCCTCCCTTCCCCTCCTGCCTCCCTTCCCTTCCCTTCCCTTCCCCTCCTGCCTCCCTTCCCTTCCCTTCCCTTCCCTTCCCCTCCTGCCTCCCTTCCCTTCCCTTCCCCTCCTGCCTCCCTTCCCTTCCCTTCCCCTCAGCCTCCCTTCCCTTCCCCTCCTGCCTCCCTTCCCTTCCCTTCCCTTCCCTTCCCTTCCCTTCCCTTCCCTTCCCTTCCCTTCCCTTCCCTTCCCTTCCCTTCCCTTCCCTTCCCCTCCCCTTCCCTTCCCCTCCCCTCCTGCCTCCCTTCCCCTCCCCTCCTGCCTCCCTTCCCTTCCCCTCCCCTCCTGCCTCCCTTCCCTTCCCCTCCCCTCCTGCCTCCCTTCCCTTCCCCTCCCCTCCTGCCTCCCTTCCCTTCCCCTCCCCTCCTGCCTCCCTTCCCTTCCCCTCCTGCCTCCCTTCCCCTCCATCTGTAATTGAAAAGGAGAAAATTGAACCCTCTGCAGAGCAGCCCCGGGCTTTGGGGAAGTCTGGAGTCCCGTTGCAGGGGACCCTGCGGGCGAGGTCTAAGCACAGGGCTTAATTCCAGCCAGATGTTTATGCGAGGGTCCGAAGGTCTTTAGGACGCGTGCTAAAGGGTTGGATGCTCAGGAGGAGCGAAGCACTGGTTTAGTGCCAGTTTTCTGCCCAGGGAAAAGCTTGATCCCACGGTCTGATAGAGAGCAACATCAGAGGAGCAGGAGCCTACTGCAGCCAGCGCCGCCTGCTCCCCCCATAAAAGCAGGGCACGGATACAGAGCCCACTTGTCCCTGGAGCCAAAGGGGACAATTCAGGCCCCATCAGTGCGCAGGCAGACCCAGCGAATAACACCCCACCAGGGCAAGACCTGTGTTTTCTGTCGCGAACAAGCCCGGGGAGGAGGTTATGGCAGCCCACCAGCGGCACGTCGCCCCAGACCTAGCGCCTGTCGCCGGGATCGGGAAGTTCATAGAATTGTTAAGGTTGGAAAAGACCCTTAAGATCATCAGGTCCAACCATTAACCTACCACCACCAAGTCCGCCATTAAACCATGTCCTCAAGCACCGCATCTCCCCGGCTTTTAAATCCCCCCAGGGACGGGGACTCAGCCCCTGCCCTGGGCAGCCTGTGCCAGGCCCTGACAGCCCTTTGGGGAAGGAGTTTTTCCCAATCCCCAACCTAACCCTGCCCTGGCGCAGCTTGAGGCCGTTCCCTCTCGTCCCATCGCTTGTTACTGGGGTGAAGAGACCAGTTCTCAGAACTCGGCTTATATTCCTCATCCATACCAAGGGAAAAGGTGGCCCTGCAGATTCCTTTAATTATTCTCTCCAGCTCCACACCTTTAGGAAATAAAAAAGAGGGCCTGGAAGTCACCAGATCCACCTTAGGCGCAACTGTAAGTGGTGAGAAAGGGCTGCACCGGCCCAGGCGTGCAAACGCCTCTCACCGCTTCCATGTATCACAGCTGGACACAGGAACAGGCAGAGGCCAAACCCCCCAGCTGCACCCACCGAGCTCAGCAAGGAGCTGACACACTCGGTCACGCCTTCTGCAGTACTTCAGATTAATACTGAAGAATAGTATTTAAGCACGTCAAAGTATAAGGAAGAATTCTGTAATATTCACCAGTTGGGGCTGAGTTTCTCCCACTGAGCGTTTCCTACCACCTGCGCAAATGAAGGTCATTACCAGCCTGTTTTCCAGCAGGATGACCACATCAGCTATACCCGAAACTCAACCCCATGCATGCAACGATTTTTTTTTTAATCTTGAAAACAAGTTGTATCTTAGCAGGTTACAATTTTTCATTTTTCTTTACTTATCAACACACGCTTTCTAACACGGAGGGCCTTTGAGAAATTAATTTCCATCTGAAAACAAACAAGGGCTGAAACAGTTTACAAAGGAACCCATCTTTCAAGGACATTTCCTTTTAAATTGCACAATGTGGCTCTTAGCAAGGAAAATAAATAAAACTTAATCCCTCTGCATTCCAGCTGGCATTTTTTCCCCAAGCTAGAAGCAAACAATCAATTTAAAGAAAACTCAGACTACGGTCAATTAAGGAACTGTATATCATTTCATTTATAAATACCAGATACCTATTCAATTGATTATTTTTATCCAATTAAGTCCATTTTACATTTTAAATTCCTAAGAATTAAGTCATTTATCCACATCGCAGTCCGGGGTTTTTCACATCTGTTGCTGCAAAATGCTGCGGATCGCCTGGTCTTTGGCGGTTGTATTAGCCGAGAGAGCTTCAGCTACCAGATTTATTTAAGGATGTGGACTATAAGCCTCCAGGAAATTGTAGCCACTGGGAAAATTTGTGTCTAATTACTTGTAACACATAGAAATATATTTTTTTTTTTTAATTTGGGTTGGTTGCTTATGCATATAAATTGTTTTTCTTTTACATCTTATCTCTTTAAGCAGGACGGTCCTCTTTAGGTTTATGTGTGCGCCAGATACGCTGGCTCTTAGCCTTGTTCACTACACCCCAAGACGCAGAGAGATCACCAAGCTTCACAGGCTACCTTTTCCTCTAAAAGACAGCGTTTGTTTTCAAAAGAATGATCAACACCGTAGAGCCACGGAATACATTTGCCGAGTGGTTTATCAACTGAATCCTAACTTTATGAAAACAGATGGAATTTCCCTGGGCAGAGCCTCCCCGACGGCGCTCGGCGTTCCCAGGCACCAAGGAGGGAAGACCCGGCGCCGCGAGCCTTGGGTGCTGGTACGTAAAATAGCCATGGCTGAACGGAACAGGCATCGTCAAAAAGAAAACCGATATCTTCAGGGTGTCGGGGAGCGAACTGTGATCTTTAACGCGACTGAACGTACCTATGGCAAAAATGGGGACCAATTCATTTCTAAACTCAGTATTGTAACGCTAAGAAAAAATGAGTTTAAAATTGCATTTACTGACACCTTTGTAAGTGCGAGCAAAGCCGAAGAGATTAGTAGGGAAATGTAGTTGTCAATCTTTCCCACAAATGTGTTTGCGGGGCAACATCACAGGCAAGACTTGGAATAAGTGATCCTTACAGGACAGACTTCGCTAATATGCAACAGCTCCAGACGCTGCAGAGAACCAAAAAGTAGCGCTGGAAAATTATTTACAGGTCTCGTCACACAGATTTAACATGTGGGAGGAAAAAAGCCAGCAGCGATCCACCGGTCGCCTCCACAGCCCTCCTCAGTGGCCCATGTACACCAGCAGTGGCCCATGAGCCATCCCTTCTCGAGAACTTCCAGCCCAGTGACTCCCGTGCCGGAGCGCCTGCTCCGAGCCCGGCGGGCTACCTGCCGCCCGCTCTCCTGGCCCCGACGCACCCAGCAACACCAGTCCCACTCTAATTTGTTGACTTTCATCCTGAACCCGGTTGCCTTCCCAACAACATAACACGCTTCAAACAGCCAGTTCTCCTTCCCAAGCGTGGCTTTTTAATTTTTCTTTTAGACACTGATACAGACTTTCTTGTATTTTATATCTTATTTGCTAGAGAGAATTGAATTTTGAACCAACTGAAATCAAACTCCTTAACTGTCCCTGCCAGTTCAGAAAAACATTACAAGTTTGTTCTCAAACAGACAGTTTAAGCCCAAACTCTGGTCTATTTTAGCAAAAGGATTGAGGTAACTTAGAAATTGAATTTAAAATTAATCAGGAAAGAAGTAGACTTGGAATGAAGAGGTTTTCCCACGCTGGAAAACCTCGTGCATATCAAGAACTCTCTGCCTTGGCGTAAAACGAAGTGCTTCACTAGGAACAAGGAAGGAAATAGGTTCTTCTGCTGCAAAATAGGCAAAAGCCGAGGGAACCGAGCGCGATGCAATTCAAACTCAGGCTTTCAAACCAAATTCGTAGCCACAGACGTGTTTGCTCTTCTCATGGGGTCGTCTCACCTCGTGTAAGTACATTTCCCTGAGCCCAGAGCAATGGACTCCCTATATCAGCAGCGCTGGGATACTCGATAGGACAGACTCGACACACACCATCACAGCATGTGAGCAGTGCTCCCATTTCCAACAAAAAACCAACCAGCCATAAAATTCCCAACTGTTCCCGTTATATCACCTAGCTGGAAGCATCTTTTTGACTCCAAATGTTCGTCAATCACACCACCATCAGGAGTCTGCATGAAAATGATTTCAAGCCTCAGCCTACAGTTATACCCTGATCATAAACGCTCAAAAAGCATTTTTTTCCCCCATTTACTCATGCACAGCTGCAGAGAAAAAGAAAATCAACTCCAAGCAAGCTGCGTCCGAGAGGGAGATCTGCACCAGACGAAGCGGAGAGGTCAGGAGCGCTCACCCAGATGCTCTACAGAGCATCGAGACAGAAGGTTCGTTTCATTCCTTACCTCCCTGCTCCCCCATCGCTGCCTTCCCCCTTTTTCTCTTCTTCCCCTTCAAGTTACACATTTATTTCTTCTGCAAGATCTAACTTGGCCCGAGTTTTGGCACTTCTCACTTCATCCCTGAACTTCCCGACCCGTAAGATACAGCCTCTTGGCTTACCAGTATTTATTTCCCACCCTCCGCTCCATTCCTTGCAGGCTTATTTTTAAGTTCCTCCTAGAGCTAGCTGTCCCTACTTTTACAGAAAATGGTGGTGTCAGCATTTTTGAGATGGAAAAAACAAAACCAAAAATGAAGCAGAAATGAACTCGCATCCCCCCCCTTGAACTTTTCTAGTCCAGGAGGTTTTACTAACAGTAAGCTCTGCCAGGTGAACCCTGCAGCAGTGAACACACTCCACCTTGGCTTGCTCTTACAAACAACTCTTTGTCATGGTGTTGGCACCTAATGAAGGTAACTTCCACCTTTCAGGAAAAGCCCTGTTCCTATGAACTCTCCAAGCTAGCAGCCTCTCCTCCTTTCTCTCCTCTCCCTCTTGAAAATAGCCTTCTTACAGTAAAAACGGTGCAGCAGGGATGTTCTCCTCCCATCACGCCCCTCTTGCCAGGATGCAGAGCTCTGCTTGCCTGAGCCCCATCTCTGAGCACCTTCTCCAGCACAGAAGAGTTGGGTTTGGTTCACTCCAGCGGGAATCTGGCAGCATCGCTTCTCCTAAGAGACAGCGCATACCTGCCTAGTCCGCAGGCTCCTTTCCAGTGCCACAGCCGCGTTGCCGATCCGCAGTCCTGGCAGCGGCAGTGCATTTGTTGAATCTGCTGTGGGCCTGTTGATTCTCAATGAGCAGTCTCCAGGCACACTTACCTCTTGCCCATGTTGGTGTAAATCCATAGTCCTTCCCTCTAGCTTTTGCATTAACAACTAGCTATGAATAGTTTAGGGTAGAAATTAAAAGGTTCTTTGCCAAGAGATCAGGCAGGCTGAGAAACAGCTTCTCGGCATGAGCAGTGAAGGCAAACCTTATTTTTTTGTTACTTTTTCCAACACCACGTCCTCTATTTATGAAAGTGGTGATGTGAGATACTGTGCGGGACAGCAACGAACTCGAGTTGATGACCCCCATCCCGTGATTCCCTTCTGCCCTACTGACCTCGTGTGAATACTGTGGATGAGCACAAGTTCCTCTCCTCCCTTCCTTGCCTTCACCCCGAGGTATTTGTGCAGCAGCCACAACCCCTCCAGCCTTCATTTCACAAGGCTGACCAAGCCGAGGCTCTTCTCGTCTCCTGTCCCGTCCCTTGGGGGACCGCTGGCTCCCTAGCACGGAAGGGAGGTGATCTTACAGAGAGGAAAAGCTTCCCATCACTGGTGCGAGGAACTTCTGGGGCCATCTTTCCGCACCCAGGGACAGCAAGCAGGGTTTGACAGAGTACCCTTCGAGAGCGTACGCTGCGAACGGAGGGAAAGTCTTTGTTTCACAATACTGCAGCGCTGCTCAGAAATTCCCCATTTCCTGCCTCCGCAGACTTCTAAGCGTGGCTAGAATAGGAACAGTCAAAATTATGTAGGTTAAAAGCTTGGACACGTACAAAACTATGGGGTGAATTTTGGGGTTGTCCTACGCAGGGACGGGAGTTGGACTCGATGATCCTTGCGGGTCCCTTCCAACTCAGGACATTCTATGATTCTCTGAAAACATCTTTTTAAGAAAGATTCAATTCCACAGAAACGCAGGCATGGAAGAGCAGGACCCAGACCACAGATTAACAGGAGTGAAAAAGAAGAGTTAATTTCTCACAATTTTTCCCCCCCCAAACACACCCAGCTGTTAATAAAAGCTTTGCAATGATCAGCGAAGCACGTGGTAAACCTAAATTTCTGATTGACACGCAAGAAAAAACTGAGCTACACAACCAAAGGATGGTGCTGCCGATATTCCCATGCTGTCAGGTGAGAAGGAAATAGGTTTGGGTTTTGCTCGGGGCTCAGTAGCAGCAGGCAGCCCACACGGCCTCCAGGAGCAAACGCGCCTCAGTGTTCTGCTGTCCTTCTGTCTGTACTGGCCAAGATGCGGTGGCAAGGAGCAGAGGAGGCCAGGAGGTACCACCAGGACACACAGCACTGAAATGGGAATGGGGGAGAGCCACACGTTACAAGTCCCAGTGATCCCCAAGGAGAACAGAGAGCTACTATTGCGGAGGAGCCTCTCAACACGTACTTAATTCATGGAATTTCAGTACAAGAATCACATAACCAGGTGTAAAAATCTTCAAATGTAATTTATTAAGACATTCAGCTATGTCTGTCAGTCTACATCCAAATTTACTACTAAAAATAAAATAGTATCACATTTCACATTAGGAATACCGACTTTGAAAAACACTTGAGTCAAGCCTATCGTATAAATAAGTGACTAATTTCTCTTCATATCAAAATTCACATAAAAAAATTGCCTGCCCCCTACTCCCACCTATTTCCCCACCCCCGTCCCTAGTTCTACTCGAAGCCATGATGCATGTAAAAATTTAAGTATGGACATGTCCTTGTCAAAGAAAAAAGGTGCAAACCTATTAACAGCTTTAAAAGTGGCATTTGCGGAGTCTGATCATACACAATAATGTACTCATTCCCAAAGTGCAAATATCGCCAGAGTTTAATACTGTTTTAATTCAGCTGCAAGAATTAAACGTTACACAGCACAGTACTGCAAGGCCTCTATCCGTGCCCTAAAACTCATCCCACTTTCCTCCCGCACATGGCAGCGGAGGTCAAAGTGTTCATTAGAGCTTTAGTTTACTTCATGCAGCCCAGACTGTGCCCGTTATCAGCAAAAGTTTCATATACATCAAAATATTGAAGACTCTGTCATAAAAGTCAAGAGTCACCATAGATTACATGAATTCAAATGCAATTGCCCCACCAAGAACACCCAAAGCATACACATGACGTATTAAGAGTGCTTCCATCTTCTAGTACAATCACTGCTGTTGTATCTTTGATTTTTGCTTACGTGCCATAAAAAAATTTGTCAGCAACCAAAGCTGCACCTCAATCAGAGACTAGGAACTCACTGCATTTAACGCCTGCTAGGTACCCTGGGACATGGTTGTACGCGATACCTTCTTCCTGACTGAAACAAAAGCTAGCGTTCTGTCTGTCTACAAACCCCTCGCAGACCTCTCGTTCCTCTTATCCCTCACCTACGTCTTGAAAACACTCTTTCACCGCAATTTATTTCCAGACATCCTTCCTATGCCCACAGTTCGGAGAGCTTCTGGAGTCATTTCTACTACATCTCACTGGAGTTACCACTACCAAGCAGCCCACAAAAATCAGCATGGGAGAGAACGTTTTGACCAGCATTAATAGCTAAACTTCTTTCACAGCTGTGGAAGGATAGGTTTTCTTCTGAGTCAAACTTGGATCTCTGAAATGTGTTTGTTCCCGCCTCATCCTTTGTCACCTTAGAGCTGGACACAAACCCTCGGGTCTGGAGCGGGGCACCCCTCTGGGGCTGCAGTTAGTTCCGCAGCACAAGCTGCTCCCTGGCTGGCCTCACGCGGGCTTGTGTCACCGTCCATGCTTTGAGACCCCTCCGTCTCGGCAGAGGCCTCCGGGCTGTCCTGCCCATCAGCGACCTGTCCGTTGCTCTGGCTAGGGCTGTCTTTCCGATTTGGCCCATTGTCATGTTCAGCGCCAGGCGGCTCAGCTGCGTCTCCAGGTCTGGTGTTTTGCTCTGCGCTAGGATTTGGCTGCTGAACTGGCTCTGGTCCCAGTCCCGGTAGCTGTGAAGGGCTCTTAAGTTGGCAGTGGCACAGAGGGCAGGTTTCTTGCACATACAGCCATTTCTTAAGACAACCCGCATGAAAAAAATGGCTACATGGTGTGATTACAGCAGTTTTCATATCCTGAAAGACACACAAAAAAAAGATCATATTATTTGTAATGCCATTCCCCTCCCCTCACCCCATACATCCAATGGGTCCACTGGCCACAGAGGAGACAGAAGCAGTCCACAGGCAAGTACGAGAACATTCCTTCCTTCGTACCAACAAGCCTCCACGTTCAAATACACGCACAATTCAAACACAGGCCAGGTCTGGCTGTTTATATTGCAGGGATTAGAAATCAGGCAAAGAGCCTTGTTTATAAGGTATTATTACACTTAAATAAAAGCTTTTGTAGGATGAGAGTCACAGGATTAGTTGGCTTAAGAAACAGTTGTGCAAGTCAAAACGAGCAGACTTACAGATACAACATGTAACAAGAGCAAACCAGACATGAAGTAACACCCTAACTCTGTCAGTTCAGACCCACATTTTCCTAGTCTGGTGTTTCAAACACCGCCATTCAACCTGGCACCGGTAGTTTTACTCTTCAAAGAATCCGTATCAAGTCTGGAGTCAATCCAATTGCACTCCAGCTGCACACTACTGATCTTAGGGTGGTCCTTTCACTGTCATACGTAACTACAATTTCTATCCAAGAGAAAGAGACTTTGGAGCTAGAGGTGTGATAAAGATATTACTTCCAGCATTAATTTCTAAGGTCCTTACATCTGCTGGCTTACATTAGAAAGACCCTTAACCTTTTGATAATTAGGTTTCTGTTATAAAACTGACATTGCACATGAAGTGGAAGTAGCGATGTCTGTAGAGACTGAGCTACTTCTACGGAATAATAACAAATCAGCTACTGAGTGCATGTTGTCTTTCAGTAACAGACTTCCACTGATGAAGAAAGGGCACGTTTGCTGTTGCTACTGAGACCAGCTCAGCCCAAACACGAGAGGTTTCAAAGCAGCTCAAGGACACAGTTTGTTGTGTAACTGAAGAAAAAAGAAGGGAAGTTTAAACACATCCAAACGATCTCTTTGTTCATAAAAACCACCTTGGTGACAGCACTCCAAATCAATTTACACAAAGCAGAAAACTGGATAATTCAAGTAACTTATTGAGCGCAATATTACTCATTAAACATAATTCAAGTAACTTATTTTACTAGGTGCAGACTGAACTTGACAGCCCAGAGGTATTTCAGTTCAAGTCTATCTTTTGACACTTCCATTCTTACCTGGTAGCAGATGGCACAGATATCATTGTGTTGCTCCAACTGCTCTTTTGTGGCAACGGGCAGTGATTTTATCTTATTCACAGCGTCTCTGCGAAGAAGGAAACTTTTCCACCCCAGTTGGGCCCGCAACCACACATTGTAATAGGAGTGAATGAAGATGATCACAGAACCCATCACAGTCCATTCACCAAAGATCGTTTCCGAGACACCGTATGCCACCACACAGAGCGCGACGAGGAATTCCAGCAGCCGGTACGTGCCGTTTACATAATAAATCACATCATCCATATTTTCTACTGGTTCTTTTCTGAACTCCTCCACCATAAACAAAACATAAATGAAGAGTGTCCCAAGCACCTGTAACACAGTGCAAGACCATGAGCTCAGCATTCAGTTCTGAACTGGAGCTTAAGTCATTCAGCATTGTCCATCGAGCTCGGTACACACCAGGCTCCCAAACCAGACAGAGGGCAGGCAAGCCCCAGAGTAGTGAAACTGTTGCTGAACTTCAAGACAAATAAAAGTCACTCTTTCTTGAAAAGCATTTAAGCTTCTTCCCAAGTACTTCTGTACTTTGAGTCCAGAACATAGCCGAGTTGATTAAACAAAAGTGCTGAGCACCGTGAGGGGCGATTTTATATATTTAATAATAAAAACCCCAAGTTATAACAAATATTCATAGTACAAAACACTTCCTGTACTTACACTACCGTGTTTTGAACATCAAATTGCTTTCAGAGAGCCATAGCTAAGTAACAATACGTAAATGAGTACTCTGGAAAAAAACCTTTTTACTATGATAGTTATGCCCTCAAAATAGTTATGCCCTCAAAAGCCTTCTGGCTTTACAATTTGAAATAGACTTCCATTCATCTATGTTCTCAGCCTACCCCTAGGAGCTCCTTAGCCTCAGATACAGGATAAAGAAAGAGATTTTATATCATATCTTGTACTTCTGCCCTTCTATCATCCCTGTTCTTTTCTCATCATGTATTTCCCCCCCTAGAGTAACAGGATCAGTTAATGCAGGGCTTCACAGTTACTACAGGGCTAACATTCTTACCTGAAGGGAGGTTAGAATACTGCTGGAGATAATGATCAACAGCCAGAAATCCATGTGGAAAAATTGACAAATCATGTAGGCCATGTACGCGGGGAACACGAGTAAGAACAAACAGAGGCTGACTGCTCGGAAGTGCTTCCACAGACTCCTGCCAACAACAAAATAGGTTTTTATTTTTTAAGTCAGATTTGAGTGTCAGAATAAGAATAGGCTGACTGCTGGATGTAGGCACGTTAGATGTTTGCTCAAGGCTTTAACTTGTTGAAAGGAGTTTCTGTTTTACCTGGGCTCAGTCTCATTCCCAGCATGCATGCCTACAACACATACAGTACGAAAAGTTCCCTCTCATCTGACCTTTGCTGTTTTCAATACAAAGACAAAGATTATCAGCAAAAATTCACCTACAGTAATTGTCATAACGGGTCAAGTCAGTGGTTAGACAGATTACGTACCTGAGATACTGAATGTTTCAGATGAAAGTCCATTAAAATAAAGACAATTATTAAATATGCATGTAACTGTTTGTACACTTCTCTATATAAACAGAGTTCTCCCAGATTATATGCTTATTACAACTCTTCTATGTCTTTTTGCTAATATGCAAAGGTATTTCCTTTCATCACCAGATTTCACCCTGCTGCCTTTAGAAGTATATTCCCCAATTCAGGGATCACAAAAGAGGAAATGTAGCGGGACTTGAACATTCATCTCTGCCAGTCCTTACTCTGCTCCTATCATTTACTTCTTCCTAATCTCCTCCCCAACCTAAACACACCATCAATCTTTTTACACTCATCCATTTCTGAAGGCTCGCAGAATATCTCCAGTAATTTACTATACTAACCCCTACATGTTCCTCAGGTTGTATTTTAACCTCATTTAGCTCTGGAAATGAGGTACAGAAAAAGTGGAAGTACTGGGGGGACAGGACAGCAGCAGAAACTGGCTGATTTAACACAGTCTGAAGAAACATCAGAACGCTACTGTGAGGTCTGCAGTTCTGTGTCTGTGGGTGAGGGAGAAAGGGAGAGCTGAAGTGGCATTTATCGTGATCCTAGTTGATTTAGAACTGCCTGAGAGATTTGGCAGAAGAGAGTTTAAACTCACTAGCACCACAGACTGCTTGTTTAAGCTGGGCAGATGCTCATATCCTGGCTCTACTCTCTTTCCCTCTGTTACTATATTTGAAGTTAACATTGCTGCAGGCAGAACACACTGCCTACAAGTAGCCTCTAAGCTAAACAAACTCTCTACACATAAATAAACCTTCTCCTACTTCTTCACTTACCAGTTACAGAAAGGGAAAAGACACAAGCAATTAAGAGAGGTACAAACAGATTAATACAAGAACACCAGATACCAATACAGCTCTCCAAAACACAAATTAAACTTAACAACAATCCCACGCGACCAGAACATCTGGTACACTAATGCAAGCCTTCCACCTCTTATTTTCTGCTCATAAACCCTATCATTTTGGGATCACAGCCTCACAAAAGAAAAAAAGTTTTACAATATCTAACACTCCTAGAAACTTCCCATCATCAATAGCTGTCTGAGACCACTGCATTAGAGGGAAACCTACCCAAGTGCAGAGGAGGTTAAGCAAAACCATTTTGCAAATCCACACAATGGAGCGTGCATGGGGAGAGCGCAGGGACTGGAGTCCTGGACTTGCTTAACCGAGACCACAGTGCACTGACACGCTTGCTAGGGAGAATAACCACTGAGCAGTGTCATACTCGGGGTGGGCAGCCAGCAGCTGCGGAACAGCATGGTCTCACCCAGGACCTGCTGAGCAAAGTGACCAAAGTCCCCCTCCGTTTGCCAGCATACAGCATGGTGAAAAGTATTACTGGGTGCCCTGAAGGGAGTAGGATAGAGAGGGAAAAACTAGAAAATTTAGGCTAGAAATCTGCATACGGAAAAGACAGGGTAACTTTACAAGCTACTAAAAATCCAAATCAGGCCATCAATTAATAGTTTATCACCTCCTAAAACAGCATTGAGTAACTTTCAGTTTAGGAAACCAGTCTCTTACTTGTCCCTTGAGGCTCCCAATGCCAAGACAATGGGATCAGCAATTTCCAGCATGGACTGAAGTATGGATGCCACCACAATGAAAAGAATAATACTGAGCAGGAACGCGCGATGCACAACTTGGAGCTCAATCAAACCTGTCTGCACAGCCAGGATCAGGAGCGTGACTCCTTCAGTCATTCCCCTGCAGATCAACACAGGCAAAAGAACAAACAATCACATCTTGCTGTGTGTCAACGTTGGTTCAAAAATACATCTAGAAACATCAGGAAATAAGCTCTCTGTTTCTGCCACAACCCTTCAAACGTCACTGGTTTTAGCTTTTACTGATGTCCCTGCTAAGGCTTTAACCAGAGAGGAATGTTTTCAGAAATGCTGAAGCGTTGGGAGTTAGGAACCAGCTCCTGACTAGCAGCGTGTGGGCTACATCCAGCCCAGCAGACACCACCCAGTGGCAGAGTCCCCCCGAGCACAAAGCGTTTTAAGGACCCAGGTTGTGCCTTTAGAGGAGGAACCCACCAGCCTCAGTGTTGCCTACTCAAGCCCAAAGCAGCCCTGCTACATCTACACCTGGGCACCAGTCAGCCTCATTCCTGCATCGCCATGAAGACCCTCTCCACCTGTTCTATTTCCCCATCACCACCCTCCTGCCCGTCCTTTGGCCCTGGGAAATATCCTTGGCTCAACACCCCACCCGGCGCCCAGTTTAGGCAAAACAGCAATTCGGCCATTTTTCTGTTTATTCTCTCTGTACCTATGCCAACTACAGCTGTCCACTTCTTTTTGGCTTGGAACCTCAGACTGAATTTAATACCTCCGAGGACCACAATTTAGCACCAGTATTTGACGCAGTTAAAGTACAGATCACCCAAGAACCGCGTGCTTCCCCAGAAGATGCTTTTATGCAGACTACACCTGGGCAACCCCGATTCATACCATTTTTGCTTCCACATCTTGGAATCCAAAATATAAAACATTCTTTCGCATGTGGTCTGAACTTTATAGAGTTATGGGCTGGAATAACTGAGAAAGGTATTGTCAGACCTGGGATCCCAATTTCATATTGGATGAGTTGGGACAATCATTAAGAAAAGGCAGTTTCTGTAGTTTGGCTATTTCCCATAGTAACTTACAGGCCATCCATGCAGTGCTGTGTTTTAAGCCTCACAGATTAGTAATGTTTCACACATGACTACAGGGTAAATGAGGAAATGGGAATATGAAGTGTTCGTATTATCCAAGCATGTGAAAATTTTCCAGTGACTCATGAAAATGAAAGCACTAAGACAATCAAGCTGTGCAATTATAAATCCCAACTAACAGCCCTGAATTTGTTACAGAAATGAACCCTCTCCCAAGAAGATGTGACAAGCTGTATTTCACCTCAAATCCTCCCAATGCACACATAAGACTGGCGTACAAA
Source organism: Theristicus caerulescens (assembly GCA_020745775.1). NCBI lineage: Eukaryota > Metazoa > Chordata > Aves > Pelecaniformes > Threskiornithidae > Theristicus > Theristicus caerulescens. The sequence continues at coordinate 3,195,610 of CM036568.1, read as the reverse complement.
AAGCCTCTCAAGGACACCCAAGAGTTCATAAGTCAAAAAATTGCAATGCAACCCGTGTATTTTTATATAAATCCCTTTTTGTCTGCTTCTTTTTAGACCCTAGGCACAACGAGGCACTTACCTGTTCATAGCAGGATCATTCATGAATGCTCGGTAACCCTGCAAGTAAAACTTGCAGAGAGTCAGAACTCCCAAAGCAACAAAAGAGACTGTGAAGACCAAGCCCAGCAGCGAGTATGGAGTGCTACAGCATTCGGCAATACTGCGAGGAGAGAGGGGAAAAGAAACAAAAAGAAAAGGTCCATCAATTAAAAGCAACGTGATGAGCTTTCCCCTTGTCCTGTTAACTGCGCAAGCTGGTTTTAAAGCAAAATTGCATTGGTTTAATGAAAATATTAAGAGCTCTACACTGCCATGAAATCCTCCTATAAAAAAAGAAAAAGATGAGAGGTACTCTGTTACTTCTTTCCAAGACACAACTTCATCTCAGCTCCCCAGCTAACGCTGCTGTCAGGCTGGAGCTAGGGCTGTGCTATGATATTTCTCCGGTCCCTCTCCAGCGCTGTGCCACACGGTGGCACTGTCCTGCTTACGTAGGGCTTTCATAACCAAAAGTCAATTTGATAGCCACAACGCACCCAGATTCCTTGCTGAAATTTCAGCCAGCTACCAGAAACACAGAGGTAAAGCAGATGGAGTCACTAAGGCACGTTCCACTCAGATCCACAAAAATGCAAACAAACATCAAACTGATAAATACTGTGGGAGACTGGGGGCTTTTTGGTAGCGTTCCCATCAGGTTCAGGTAGGCAACATCTGTCTCTCAAACGGCCGAGCCAGAAGCAGCAAAGTAAGACAGTGAAGAATGTTCTCCCCAGCAGGCTTCTTCCTCTGTTTTGCTGCAGCAGTGAAGTCCCGACGATTGAGTGCCCCAAATACATTTGATGATGTATTATATACATCATATATACCTGAGAATAGCTGCGTTATTTCAGCTCCCTCACCTCAGGGCTGCTCTTCTGCTGATCCTGGCACTGCAATATTTGGAGCAGCCTAAGCCTCAGAGCGTACTTCGGCTTCTGAAACACGACGCTGCCAGAACACGGGGAGCGCAGCGCAGTGCACCGCGTGCCCCAACGCTACGTAGAGAACCAGCTGCCAGCCAGGGGTTACACGTCTGGAAATCCTCACATTATCCAAGGTAATACATTGACACCCCCATTCATTTTAAAAAAAAGAAAAAAGAAAAAATCTTCACTCGTTCACCAGGATAGTAGTCTTGTGAGAGAAATTATGGTGGTCAGAAACATGTCGTGCTAATTAACGAACTGAATAGTGAACGAGTCCAGCACTCTGACAAGACAAAAGAGTTTTGAGGAAGCACATGCTTCAAAAAATAAACAAAGCTCATCCAAGAGACATTTACCTTGTCTCTTTTAATGACTACTTTAACTGGACATCTCCTGTGAAAGCAATTCACAGCAGAAAACGTTGACGTGTTTACATATCCTATTTGCAGCGCTTCTGGTAAGCCTTCAATTCTGCCTGTTTACCAAACCGAGCAGGGCTGAAAAAGCTTTTAAATGTTCCTGCCGGTCAAGGGAGTGAGAAACGCAGTATTTAAAGCAGCTGTTTCCTTAGGATATTTGATGAACTCTAAGTTTTGCTTCAAAATAAATGATCAGAAATCAAGAATCCTGGCTTTTCTGTCTGATGCTCAATCCTTTTTTGTCAGAGCAATCTTAGGACCCTTCTTAAACTTATTTCCAGATGATCTACTATGCAAGGGTCCCAGAGGAGCTTAAGAGCTCAAAGAGAAGCCTGGGGAGATTCAGTGTTATGTGTCAGGCACAAGTTTAGAAATTGTCCCAAAGAGCTGAACTCTTCAAGGCGTCTCAAAAATCACAGCAGTCACACACTCATGGAAGAGATTTTGAGAGGAACAGCAAGGACAATGAAAGGTACAGAAGAGTTTTTAAACAGCAAACGTGCGCAAGTGCTTTCCAGTCTGGGAAGAACAGACCTATGCTACTCTCAATTTTAAAGAACAGAACAGAACGGTTTGGTTTTTTTCTTCCCCAATACATGAATTGAGGGGCACTGAATGAAACTATATTGATTCAAACAATCAAAATGGATTTTTCATCCTACAGACCAAGCTGAGCTGTGAAACTCCTTGCCTCAGGATCTTTCAAATGACACAAGCGTACATGGGTTCAAGGGCAGAGAGCACAAACTGATGGAAGAGAAGTCTTTTGAGAGTTACTGAATACATATTAAGGACGTCCAGCTAATGCAGCCTGACAACTGAAGTTGGATGTGGGACTGAAAGAGTATTAGGAAGCATCCTGTTTGTCCTATTGCAGGTGGATGTCTTTCCAGGTACCCATTTACAGCCACTGCTGGAAACTGGATCCTAGGCCAGATCACTATTTGGTCTGATCCAGAACGGCCACACTGACGTTCTTATGAAAATCGGACACAGCTATTCTGCACACCCCAATTGCTCTCACCTGAATTCCAGCTACACTATTTTAAGCAATCATTACACATAAAGGGCACAGATGCAGAATTCACTCACTTTCATGGAAGAGCAGATCTTTTCTTCCATTTTGTTAAACAGCCAGCACTACATTATTAACGGGCCTGACAAGGTACTTCAGCTCCCTCCTAAGGGGTAAGAGGCTGTTAGTGGTACTACCCGAGTTTGTGTTTTTAAGATGAGTAAGTGTTTATAATTTTTGTACTGTGACAGAGCTGAGAACACTGAGAACATCTGCAGAGTTTTTCTGTATTTTTCCAATTGCAGAGAGAACTTCACTCATAGATCAAGCCAACGCAAGTCTGCAAAGCAAGTTCCCTGTTTTGCCATGAATAAGAGAAGTCTAACAATTTGGTGTAGGAATAAACTCAACTTATTTACAAGGAAAAGGATCATTTCTCCTGGCTCTGCTGCTAAATGCAGTACTCTACTGTAACAAAACTAAAATTGCAGCAGAGATGAACAGGAGGAAAAACTTCAGACACCAATGGTTTAGTTAACAACCAGGTAACAGTCAGCGCTTTTACATAATGCAGTGTGACACTGTAAGCAATTTTAATACTACATGCAATAAAATCCCTGGCATTTCTCCTCAACGATAATGAATTTTGACAGCTTACACTATGGCACCATAGATAGCTACACACACACAGGCAAGAAAAAGCTAAGCAATTGGAAAGTCTGATTGGAAAACTGTAGTCATGAGCAAGTTACTCAAACAAGTTGCTACCCAAACAGCAGAACTAATGATGTATGGTCTCTAAAGACTATGTCCTATGTTACCTGTCTGTTTAGACAACTATTACCTCTTTTCTCCCCATCCCAGTATTATACTATCTCATTTGCCTAGCCCACCTTTTGCAACACACCCAGCTCCTCTCTGCCCTGGACTCCTGCTCCCTTTTGCGTGCTGTAATTTCTAGTTAAACAACAGCAAGCAAAGGCACTTAGGTTCCAGCCAGAAGAATCCCTCAAATGCTGCCTTCGTCTCAATAACGGCACCAACACAGGCTTCTCTCCTTTATCTTACAATCAGTTTTTACAAAGCTTTTAGGAATTCTGTATCTTTAAGATCTTTACAGCTCTGCCAAGTTAACCACTGGGCTCAAAAGTTACTTTGGCAGTTGGATACTTCGGCTGCTTGGAGGAATTCAATAACGTGTCCCGCACCAGAATGATGAAACAAGACACGCAGGGCTCAGAAAGCAACACAACCATGAATAAGATATCAGCTGGACTGAATTTCAGTTGAAATATCTCAGACTTAAAATCAATTTGTATACTGAAAACAACTTCTGGACCAAAGCTCTAATTACAGCTATTCCCTCATCAAAGGAATATTTTGCTTTCTTTGGGAACTCTACCACACTTCTACTAATGCTGTCTGTTCTGAATGGGATCCATGCCTCTGAAGGACAAGCTTAACAGGGTTTACATACATGGTCGCTGCGATAGGGACCAATATTTGTTGGGTATCCAAATGCAATAAAGTCGATCTATATATCCAGTCTCTAAAAGAGCATAAACATTCATTTCAGAAGATAATCAGAACAGAAAACCGACTATTTGCAGACTAGGTAATTACCTTGTCAAGAAGAGGAAGAGGAGCCTCTCTCTTGAGGCAGGCTGGTCCCTCGTACTGAAATAGGAATAGATCTGAAGAGCAAATAAGACAAGCCAAAACACCATGAAAAGAACTGGGACGACCAGCTGGTTCCACAGAGACATCCCCAAAGCCAGGAGACCATACACCTCCACCACCTGGACAAGACAGAAAAATGCAGTTTGTTACTGGTTCACAGCACCTGTGATTTGATAACAAAAGGAGAGTCAACGGTATAGCCACGAGGAAGCTAAGGATAATTCACATGGCATCAGCCATCCCAAAGGAAATGAGGAGGTACATCAAACTACGGTTTGACAAAGGGAGAGCCCAGGTTCGGCAGTGACATATTACCACTGCCTGTCTTGAAGCAGGAAGAAGTACCTGACTGTGCAGCAAACTATCGGAGCAGCTGAGTGCCTGCTGCCATGACTAACTGGCTCGGAGCTGCTGACGGCAGCCTGCTCACAGCCAGAGGGGCGAGGAACGTGCCTCCAGTTCATGCACAACCCTCTCAGGTCTTTTTGCCCAGCTTAAGTCACAGCAGTGTTGTTTTCTCTGTAGCTGCTGCCAAGTCACTGCACAGGCTGGTTATTGAAATATGAGCCACATCACTTCAGCACGGTAAATCTGCTTTGCTGACCTGTTTTTAAGGAAAAACTTAATTCCTCAGACATTTTATGTTTAAGTATCTCAAAAGAGAACACGAACCAGACTTCTGACTGCTCCTAATCCACCAAGTGTTTTGAAATTCATACTTAAGAGTTATTTCAGAAGACACTGAAGCTCAAATTACTTCTTTTGTATTGCAAAGACTCAGTTCCAATGCAGTCATTTCCAAGAAGCTGGAACTTCAAATAGCTGGACTTAATACCAAAGGTCAAAAGGAAATCACTCATAACTACTACTTCCTCATCATCTGCTTCCCACATACAAGGACATACAATCTATAGTGGCTAGCAAATTTTAGCAAATGCTAAAAAAGCTGCCTACTTAGTCTTTGATGACAAGCACGAGGGATATTACATTCATGAGACCTGCTGCAGCATGTACTGTGGCTGAGCGACCAGCAATACGCTGGCTGGCAGGGACACGGTGCCAAGCTCCCGCTTTTAGCTTTGCGGAGAGACTCGCGAAGGAAGCGCATCTGCCCTCGGGAGACTCCCCGGGCCTCTCCCTTGGCCTGGGACCAACGCAAGCAATCCTGTGCAGCTCCTGGCAGAGCGCTCCACCACATCGGAAAAGGGTCGTGCTACGCTCAGAATGTAGATTCGTAACCGTGAGGTATTTCTGGCATCTTCTGCTGCAAGTAGGCAGCCAAGGTTCTGGACCTGCTTTTAAATTATACCCTTAGCCACAGTCTGAAATACACAGAAAAAGCTGCCTCGGCCCACCTGGTAGGGCTGCCTCCCCTCTGGTGCTGCATTCGGGAAACACTCCGGGTGTTTAACATCCCAATATTCACTAAGTTTTGCCACTGATATTAAAACAGCAATCAAATCCAGCCTAAAATAGTAGTAAGCTCACAAACACCAGGATGAAGGCATCATTGAAAACTAACAACTGCGCAAAGTTATAGAGATGGAAATACAAGTAGGAAAATATTCAAGACAAAACGGCAATATCCTCCTCTGGGATAAGCATACTAAACTTGATTTGTAGTGGCGTTGCAACCAGTTACACGAACACACTATGAGCCAGTGTTTTTTTCTGTTCTGTTTTGGGAACATAGGCAAAGAGCAGCAAGCTCTTTAAAAAACAAAAGTTCTGTTTTCCCATATTGTCAACACAATGCAAAAACCACTCACACACAGCTTTTCATCCCAACCCACTTTCTACATGCATTTAGAAAAGCGGCATACAACACTATTATAAATCCAGTGCCGCATTATAAAAGTTTCCGCCATTTTCTCTGTATTCCCAAGGAAAAAAAACTTTATGCCCTCTGCATAAAAAGTCAGGAGAAAGAGTATGATTAGTGTCCAAAGGCCACATACAAGGAACACTTCTTCCTCCTGATTACAGCACTGTAATACAGCCTGGCATGCAAAGGTTTGAAATACTGGTGGGGAGGAGGAGACAAGCAATCCCAGACATGAGGAGACTTGTGTAACAGATATATTTAGAATACAATTCTGACCAAAAAAAAAAAAAGTCAGTGAGAAACAACTATTTCCCCCCTCATCCCAGAATGTATTTGCAATTAAAATATTCATAAGGTGTTCAAGTGTTTTAAACATAAGTGTCTAATAAAAAAAAAATAGATACATGACAAATCCGATCTGAATTTGACTTAAGGAAGCTAAACTCTGCATCCATTCATGCATGTGGAAAATGGAAGTGCTGGTTCCAACTTGTTGCAAGTCTTTGAGTTGTACAAAGACGTGCAACTGTTTTACCCCAAATGTTACCACTCTGAGAATACCATAAGCATGATTTTCCCGTTCTCACTGGGAAACAATGATATTGAAGCTTTGCCAGTTAGCTCCCAAATTAGTTTTTAATCAGCAAATCTACAAGCTAGTTATGGACAAGATCAGACCGTGCTGTACAAACACAGAAGGATAATCCTGCTCCAAAGACCAACTACATACAAAATAAATAACCAGACAGTAACGATCAACACGACAGGCTGAGACCTTGGCACACCAGACACCTACTGCTGCCAAGTTTTTGTTTGTGTATGACAGATATGACAGCAAAGATGAGCTTTAAAGAGGGCTTTGAAAGAGCTTAACAAGTTAGTTTTCAGACTGCTTCTGGACTGAAAAGCAAAAGAAAACCAGTGGCTTGGTTTGAAAAAAATCCAGCAAGCAGTGAGAGCTGAAATAGCCGATCAGTCAGAAGTCAAGCAAGCATCAATCGTTTTATATTGAAATATATAGAAGGATGCATATACACATATATTTTATTTGTATATAAAAACATGAGGTGTGATGTTTCTGTACCACTAAAAAAGTGTCTTTTCAACTAAATATATATTAGATGTCAAAGCATTAACAAAATGGATACGTGTCAGATCAGTCTTCTCTGTTTCTGCTAACTCTTTTGTCAGAGGCCGCAGCAGTGCTGCTGTTCTAAAGAAAATACTACAGACCTTTCCAATCACTGCAAGTTACAAATCGCTGACTTACAGTCAGTGATTATTACAGTCAAAAATCAGCTTTAGTGTTATTCCCAACTTAACACTACTATAATTATAAATGCTTTTCATACAGAAGGCATTTCTTGAAATGAACAGCTACTACAATTAATGCATGGGGATTACCTTGCTCACTTAATGAGGCTGTAAATAAATTTCACTCTGCCACAATCTTGTCTTTTAGCCTGGATTTGGGAAGGACTAAGCAAAGTCCCAGCAAAGCGGACATGCTCAGCTGGCCAGCAGTGTAATTCAGGCTAATGTCTTAACTGTTCACCCGTACAAATTATAAGCTACCATAAATTAAAGAAAGAAGATGCTCTGGATAGGAACATATTTGGTTTGCTAAGAAAGCATGAGTTAACACACACACACAGTTGCACAGAAGACAGCCAAAGTATTTTTTTTTTAATTTATTTCCTGCAAAAAAGGCTCCGGTCAAGGAAAATAAAATTGTTATGTTCGCCATCTTACCTGGACAAGCTCTCTGTATGCAGATTTCGCCAAGTTATAGGGCACCAGAAGATTTGATGCCAGAAAGTAGAGAACTTCCAAACCAGTGAAAATCATGGCAAATTTGTTGATGACGACAATGGTTTCCAGAGGGACCAGGCAGAGTCGTGCCAGCAGAGGGAGCATGTGAGCAGAGAAAAGCCAGATCTGTTTTGTTTTCATGACGCAGGAGCAGAGCGTACATACCACCAGCTGACCTGGAAACGCAACACAGGATTTTATAATCAAGCTGATTATCCCCGTCAGGAAAAACCGTATTTTAATACGTTATCTTTCCATAACACAGTTATCAACATCCAGCATATTATGACAGTTCTAACTAGGACGTATCTGTTATGAAACCAGGCTCCTCCGCGTCTTTTGCTGGGTCACAAAAGTTACCATTTTCAAACTATGCAAAGTGCATGCTTTCACTTTACAGATTAGCGAGATGTAAACCCAAAACACATGCAGAATCACACTCAGATTAATATGAAGTCCCAGGAATAAATCACACAGAGGATAACCCAACAAGTCATCCTTAACATCCCCAGCTCAGCTAAAATCCCATCAGTATCCGTATACAGCAGTAGCTTTTCTGAAGCCCAGCTATACTACTATTTCATCCCGAGCTACGCAAAAAAAGTAATCAGAGGTCCCAAATGACTTTTAGAGCAACAATATTTATACTGTCAAGAGGAATTACTGGCCAAAAACAGCAACAGGAGAACAGCCAGGTCAGCAGCTGAGACTTCAATAATTTCATAATGCCCTGAGGCAGTTGCTCAAAATTATCACTGAAGCTTGCAAGTGACAGATAATTAACAACTAAATTCTCTTTAACAGTTGGCAGGGACACGAGCACTTCTCTCCCACACACCCAGAGATTTGGAGGGTGGTATTTCTGGAGCAGACCACTCCGGTATAACTGCTCCCATTGGAGGCACTCAAAGTTGTGCCCTTTATCTCAGAGGAAACGGAATAGGGTGAAATGCACATTGCCTGGATAAGAACGATTCTCACTCATTTTGCAGTAAGGAAAAAGTTTATTGCGTAGTATTTAAAAGCAGAACCTTGTTCACCATCTATGTTAGTGTACATCCGAAAGCCACACTACGTGGTACTAAACCCAAGTGCTTATGCTCTGTTTTGGAGCTATCTCCACTAATTCTGGCATTTCACAATTCTTCCCGAAACCAGGAGCTAGCCTTAGCAAAACACAGAGTAACAAAATCAAGGCCATTAACATCTCTAGGTCAGTGCTAACTCCATGTGTTCACATAAGCTTACTGACCTTGTAAGCCCTTCTGGACAGGCTGGGGAGGGAAGCTGCGAGAGGAGAAATAGCAGTACCAGGGTTTTGCTTTCATTCTGCCTAGCTTCCCTACCTAGGAAAGGACTTCTGCTTTTAAAATAACTGCAACTGAGCTGAAAGCAATCTCTAATCTCTACCACTTAAGCATACAAAGTTCTTCCTCCTTCACACTGCCCTCTTTCAAGTCCTATTCTCAATTTGCTAGATATATTTTTGAATTAGCAGATACCTTTTCAGAACAAGCACCCTTGCTCTCAGCAAGACACTACCAGCACACTGGGTCTCATACGCCTCAGAGAAAGTTATTCTACTCATCTTTTTAGAAGTTGAACAGACTCCAGCTCTGAAGCATTCTCCCTCTGCTTTGTTGTTTTCTGCCCACACACACGTTGCTACAACCCTATTTAAGATACCACCAGCACACTGCTGTGCTGTAATATTCAGGAGCCTGGCACAGTCAGCTTGCGAGGATTTCTGCGACTCGTGGTAACTACGGCAACCCAGCTTCACACACAAAGGGATACAAATACCAGCATCCAATATGTTCTTTGGGATTTAGTAAGAGTGTCGTCATCTGAAATAAAACACTGCGACAACATCACATTAAACAATCCAGTGCTCTTCGGGATGAGTCTGGAGCAATCCGATCACAAAACTGGCCCTCCGAGTCCAGTCTCATCTCATGCAACAGCAAAACCTGCTTTCCTCCACAGCGGTGTGCTGAGTACGCTGACAATCCCTGCTAAACTCTCTGACCCTCCCACCTTTTTGATCTAAACACCGATCAAAAGTGACTTGTCATGGGAAGGAGAGTTGTACACCATCAAAGGAAACACATAGAGCACCTTCTCTGGAGGCCCCAATCTCCTTCCTGAAGTCTGCACCTTGTCAGTTCTCAACCCCTTCAGGAAGGGCCTGAAGGTGTCTCCAATGGAGCTGTTGGTGACTGGTATTTCCCCTTTTAAACTGGGGTAGCAGCACCTTAGTTCAGGACAGACAATGTCTCTCTGCAGTAAATCATAGTTAACCTCCAAGTGGGGCTGTACCCTGTCAGTCATCACACATAACATAGCAGGATCGGTCAGAAGAAATTAGTTTGTACCTCATATCAAATCCTAAAAAGATTGTAACACTCTAGCTATCTGCTAAGACTAGCAAATCCAGCTGAATGTTTGCACTTTGTAAATTTAAATGCCGTGGACTGGAAACTGCCAGACACAGCCAATGAACCCGACGGCTGGAATCCTCCTGCAGGACACCAGGCTCCTCTGCTAGGGAATGAGGCAACAAGGAAGAAATCTATCGCCTTAAGTTCCTGCCCAGTCCTTTCCCTTCCCAAAACCTCCACAAATACATTAAACATTGCTGACAGGTAGCCAAAGCCTCCCAGCTCGTAAGCTAATGGAAAACGTGCAACAAGAAAGCCTATGCGGTACAGCCGCTGTTCAAGCCGCTTTGAGTAGGGAACTGTCTTTATTTCATTTCCAATTTTAAAAAGCTGATGTTAACAAATTCCCCGGCTATGTCATTAACTGTTATTCGAGAAACAGGATGTCTTAAAGTTAATATATAATCCCATTATTGTGCACTAAGAAAAAGCAAGTCTTCATGGCAGCATCGCTTCCAAAACCACGCAGCTTTGTAACGCTCCCAGCCGACACGCTCATCCAAGGGGCCGTCTTCAAAGACATCTATTTCTTCCATCCAGCATATTAGGAACCCTAGTCAACAGTCATCAGACTGAATTAGATCCAGGGGAAGAAATGACTATGAGAGCCCATTCAAAAAGCACTAATGAATAAAAGCATTAACAAAGATTAAATTTGGGAACCAGCTGGCGTGCTGTACATCGTCCCCTTAATTCTGACCAGAACTTTTAGGAACCAAAGCCGTATTAGTAGCACGATTATTCCTCCACACACCTCTCAGCAGTGCTGCAGCACAACACTCTGGCAGAACGCATCAGAAAAAGATGGGGCGAAGCACCTGTATATTCATTTTGCTGTGAGGACGACACAGTTCAGTGCCGTATACTCCTGCGACGTGGCAGATTGCACTGGATAAATACCTTTGTATGTAACAAATGTGAGAAAGTATTTCATGTTTATACAAAACACTGTCAAGCCTCATGGCCCACTTTTAGAGGTCTTCCCCAAAGAAGACTGCTTGCCATCAAGGCTAAAATTCCACTTTCAAGTTGGCTTTAAAAGAACAGGGGAAATTAATAATGGGGATATTAAGTATGTTAACGTACACACACTGCTACTATAGTCAACCACCTACTTCTGAAAAACAATTACAATACGGGGACACTTTAGTCTGACACCCAGCACAACCCAAAACTCTATTGGATAAAAACAATATTATCTTTTTCACACTTATTTTTAATCCATATTAAAATCTGGATGAAACATAACGGGTTTGACTCTCAGTTTAGTTTCTGCCTAAATGTTACTGCATGACACACTGCCTCCTGATCTCCTCCTGCCCAGGCCCGCCTGCCACTTTGTGAAGCTCTCTGAGGGATTCTGCTTTACCATGGGACCCTGCATTACACCTGGGAGAGATTCAAAGGACTGATTACAAATATTTTCTCATAGAAACACACTAAAGGCTTTAGTTGTACTTTGGTGTCATTTGACAAGACAGCAAAATACAACATATCTAGAAATTCAGAAGAGAGAAGAAATTATATCTAAAGATTTCCTTTCCTTGAAAAATACCCATGTTATTTCTATTAAAAAGAGATTAAAAGCGAAGACAAATGCCACGTTTGAAAGTAAGGATGCAGGCAAACAGGAGATATATATATTCTGGTAGACCTAACATACTGTAAAGAAGTAAACCCATTTAAATTTGCCAGTAGCAGCTGCAAGTAAACAGAAAGCGGCTGAGTTTTGCCAACAGCACACGGCTGACTAAATCTGTCGATAATCTGATGAAAACCATCGATCTTAGTGAAAGGAATTAATGAAAATTTTTCTTTCAAGCTTGTCTCTGGCTTAATTTTAAAATACACATGATGTGTGTGTGTATTCCGATATCCTCTCAGTAGAACACATGGTATGGCGTAGCAACCTTAACGCTGGATTTATTCTCTTCCAAGTCAAAGTTCAAAGGTTAAGGGAATGGTCTAGAAAGTCCAATTCTTCAGGATTTATGTGGGATTTTTAGGTAGAGAAGTCATCTCTGCCATTAATCAAACACAATTTAAATGTAATTTTGACTTGTTACTCCTTAACTCTTTAATTAGAAATATCCCTGGGAGTCCTTTATAAAAACTGTAGCCTGTAGTCCCAGGCACACACCCACAAATCTATTTCATCAGGTTTTTTGGAAGAGAATGATAGCATTCATCTGTAAGGCCAATAAAGAATAAATACTTGTACAACACTTTCATTGACAAAAGCACTACAAATACACATTACTACTGACATTTCTACAGTACTTTCCACCTGAAGGTTGTTATAGACAATCCAGTCCTTCGGAATCAGATTGCGAGTCTGAGAAGAACACAGGGGCAGAGCATGACAAACAGACCTAGGAAATACTTCAAAGCTGCAAGTACGAGAGTATCGGTAAATCAGTGGCATAGAAAAGCCAGGCAGGACACACCTAGCCTCCCATGCCTCTTGCATATTAATGAGAATCACAGCTACTAAAAGTGATGAGACATTTGAAACCAAGAGGTAAAATGTGCATAGGTTTCAATGAAGAGAATTAGGCAGAGCTCTCTCCTGCATGACAAATCTTTAAAGCACTTACCTACTAACGCAGTCATGAAACGATTCATAGAGAGAGGTTCCAAGTACATTGGCCCTTCATATCCTGATTCCAATTCGCTCCTCACATAATCCCTAAAAAAAATAAACCCACAAACTATTAAGATTCATCTGATCAGATAAGAAGCAATTTATTCATTCCACACATATGTAACTTCAGTGTATGTCACAGTCAATTAACTAAATTACAAAAAGCAATATTAACACTACTGTTACAGCAGCCTCACTGATGTAAGGATCTAACCGAGGCATGACTTAAGCAAGAGAAGTATTATCTGTAATTAGACTCACTGGCATAGCTGTAAAAATCCTTTGGGACATCCAAGCTGTTCTTCAGAGCGTGGCCTGAAACTGCTTATTGACAAAGCCTCTTAAGCACCATTCCATTTTTAAATAACCTTATTAAGTGTTCTTCTGCCTAATAGTAATTTCTTTTCCCACCAGCTCCATGTGAAAAAAAAAAAATTGAGAGCTTGACAGAGAGGTCTTCCAATTTAATGGTTATAGTATTTTGCACCTAACAATCTCTGCATTGAATTTAAAAATAGGTATGAAGGAAAAGTGACAGTCATGAACTGGAGTCAGGAACAGAGTTGCTTCATAATCCTTTTATCCAACATGATTTTAAAATTTAGCTCTATCCTGGGAAACCTGGGGGACTGGATACCCTGAAACCGATAGACTGCTATTGACAGATACAGTAAGACAGTGAAAATCTGACAGGATATTTGTAATTTCTCTCAGAAGAGGTTGGCAACCAAAGAAAAAGGTAAGAACCTGAGAAGACTGGGCATTTTTCTGCTGTTGGTGATCATCCATCAGCTCTGCTTTCAGGCAGGCTAACATATGTAACAGCAGTATAACTCAAATATGAACTTCACACTAAGAGCAAGCATTTTGCACGTTCAGAAGGCAATCCTGGAACAGCACAGCAGTAATTCTCCAGTGGCTCCTTAATCTCCTGCCACGAGACAGCAGGCAATACTCACAACCCTTTGCATCCAGATCTCCAGCCCCTTTTTCTGCCTTGCCCTGCGACCCTTCCTTCTCCGCTCCCAGGACAGCGGCTGCTCCCCTCTCATTAGGGCCCTAGCAACCCTGCTGCCAGCAGCACAGCTAAGCCTGTGCTCCTGTCTGGCTGATGCTGTCCAGTCATTCGTGCCTAGCTGCATCGCTATGCCAGACAGACACCCCTCATCTGGCCCCGCATGGAGCTAGCGGAGGCTGTCTGCTCAAGGGGCATGGCACTTCATTTATTACATATTTATTTATATCAGTGAGGCAAGCCAGGCTTGCTGGGAACAGATGCAGTCAAAGCAAGGCAAACAGTACCAGAACCAAAACCAATACAAGAATTGCTCTTTTTCTTTCAGTGCAGAAAACAGTGCAACTCGGTGTTACTGGAAGCATTCACTTCTCCCCAGAAATGTGGAAGTATACCCTTCTTCTAGTATTAGCTTGTACCCCAAGCTAAGGTATTCAAATTTTCATTTGCAAAAAGTCTCTGGAATTCAAGACATAAATCTCAAAGTACTAAAACAAACACTTCAAAGCCTGTTCTTCATAGCTGACAACCCTGCCTACTCACTGCAGCTTTTCAAGTGTCAGAGTAGATGCGAGGTGTGTTGAAATGGGTTCTTTAGACTGTAACCTACAATTAAAATCACATGAGGACTGAAAAGGCACTTAAGACAACTGATTCTAGATAGAACTTTCCCCCTTGTTATCAAGGTATAGCTAAGCACAAGGGTTTTTTCCACCTTCCAGCATCCATACAGATGTAATCTTTGAGACAAAGTTGGGTATTTTTTTTTATTTCACATGAACCTGCAGAAAGCATTTTCTGAAAGCATTAGCAACACAAACAGGATAATCCATCAGAGTTACAAAGGGAGAAAAAAATAACACCATTTGCAACATGCAACATGGCTTTTTGTATTAGCAATATCATGCTTCATCCTCAAATTTAGGGTGAAAACACTGGCTATTTCTAAACTGCTAGAAGAAAAGCAGTGAAGACATCAAGTTTCTTCTGTATCGGTTAAGAAACAGGTTACAAAATCATCCAGGATACCAACTGTAACAAGATGACCTTACACAACTTAGCTAAGACATACCGACAAAGCTGCACTTACAGTCGCTCCTTCAACATCAGGAACGGGCCTGGAAATGACCCAAATTCCTTCAAGTTGCATTTCTTGCTGTTGTCTATCTGATAGATTCAGTCATCTGCACAGAGGTCTGTACTTGGCTTAATTCTTTAAGTAACTT
This sequence comes from Theristicus caerulescens, assembly GCA_020745775.1. NCBI lineage: Eukaryota > Metazoa > Chordata > Aves > Pelecaniformes > Threskiornithidae > Theristicus > Theristicus caerulescens. The sequence continues at coordinate 3,180,463 of CM036568.1, read as the reverse complement.
TCATTAATTGAGTTTTAGGCCTACCAGCTTGGAGAAGCAATGTGTTAAGATCTCCTAAATTTTTTAAACAGTATTTGTAGATGATGACTGAATAAGGAAAGTCAAAGCAATGATTCTCTTATTACCAGTACAAACACAAGGATCTTTTGGCACAGACGCCCATCAGAAGATGCCTCGAACAGCTGCAGTGCCATACAAGATGCTGAGAAGAGCAAGTGCCTGCACTCAATTTTGATCAATTAAGGCTGTATTAAGCTGCAGCTTTTACATTTGAGAATTGTTCACTTTACTGCAGCAATGTAAGAAAACAAGAATGCTAAAATCATTATTTACTAGTTAATGACTCAAACTACATTATTACTTTAGAAAATTAGGGTAGAAGAATAAAGCTTAGATCAGATTGCCTGCTGTTCCTTCTGTAGATGCGTTCCCAGACTCATTTAATCAAACCGCTGGACTGTTAACATGTATTCACAGACAGCCATGACTAACGTTGCTTTACAAAGGTAAAGAGATATAGTGCTTCACACATGACCGTTTTTTGTTACTGAAAATGAAGAAAGGTCTCCTGTTATTAAAAATATGCTTTGTAATTGACTGACATAAGGCACAGTGGTTATCTGACCTAATTGACTCATATTGCTTGACATTTACTTTGGCTGATTAATCTCCGCCATCAACATCAAACACACACTCTCACAGGTTTTAAATGTCTACAGAGAACCTTAAAATTAAGTGTATTTTAAGATTATCCATAAGAAACAATTCAGTCTCTTGCTTCCCCCCTGCTTCTCATTCTGAGCTCTGCAAGGCTCAACACCTGGAACACAATCATAACAAAACTGCAAAACATGAAATAAGATAATGATGTAGATGCCATTTTTTAGCAGTGTGTTTAATTGCGTAATTTCTTTTCTGCATAACTGCATCATTTATTTTCCCAAGTTCTATTGCTGGAAATGGGAAAAGAAATGTGATCCTTTTAAGCAAGACATTTGTGCAGCTACATATAAAACAAAAACAGCATCCATTTTCCTTGTCAGAAGCAGCAGGATTTTGTTTTTTAAAGCTGACTTCTTTTTCCATAAACAGATGGTGTATTATCTCCACCCAAATTGCCAGGTTCACACGCTACATACAAATGTAGCATCTTCTTGGACTCTCCAAGTGTGCACAAACATTAGCTAATCAATTTTTTACACATTAAGGTAATTCTCAGTCTTGCAGATAAGGAAACAATCACTTAAGAAGTTAGGTGACTTGTCAAGGTCGCATAGACCTCAAAGTCTGAAGTCAGAGCTTAACTCCAAAATTCAGACCTTCTTATTCCCAGACTTGCAGCTGAACTGCAAGCTATTTCTGGGGTGGAAAAAAAGCACTGAAAGCTGAAGTCTTTCAATAGCTCAGAATTTCCAGGACACTGCAGAGTCACAAGTGCCAGCTGATTCTGGTCTTGTTCTATAATTTGCATTAACCAAACTGGCCTCAATATGAGACCTCTTCATCTGTCTTAAATAGCATCCCAACTGGTAGCGCATGCAAGCAATTCACTAGAAGTTTTCGGCTCTAAGCAGAATTATTAACAAAAAACACTCAGGAACAGTTTGCAGATGTGACTGCTGTATGTCTCGTTACGATCAGTCTGCTAAATAGAAACATCAGTCGGAATTGGATAGCTTTGGCAATAAAAGGAATAGCTCCACTAACATTATATTTGTGTGTCACACTTTACTACTTTCAATATGAAAACTAATGGGATTCAAAAATTCTTTTGAAAAGCTAATGCAAGTGTCGCTCCCCAGATTACACAAAGGCTGCTGCTGAGAACCCCTTGCACGGTGCTTCCTTCCAAACCAAGGCAGTCTTACATCTAGGGAATGGGTAAGCTCACTCAAAAGTGTTAGCAACTACATTTGCTTTGCAAAATAGCTAGGGAATACTGCTGGACTACTTGAATCCAAGACATCTTTTAATTAAATATTTTTTTTTGGTGCCACTTGATGCAAGATTAATTAAAGTCTTTATTAACTCACTCCAGAAGCATCAAATAGAGAAAGCTGAGGATGAATATGCTGAACAGTCCAAGCAATAGTTATCTAACATGTTTCAACGAAGCCTGTCTCAAACCTCACAAAGCAACACAAGTCACAATTCACTTTACATAGAAACACAAACAAAAAAGGTATTAAAATCAAACACAATGCTATCCCTTAATGTATCAACCAAAATCCATACCGTCTCCCTTTCTTTTAAAAAAAATTTAAGGATGCAGAATGGCATAAAGATCTCTAATGTCAATGTTCTGGACCAAAGCCCTGTATCTGATGGGTGTTCGTTCCTAGTGTTATTTTCATTTCAACACAAGTTCTTAAATAACGTTTAGGTTGCTTTTTCTAATAAGTAAGCCTTCAACCCTATAAGAAATGCCCACAAACTGTATCTATAAGAAGTCAGGACTCCCCTGAGGATGATAAAAACCCTCTTTCCTTCCTACCCAGGCAATAAGAGGCTGTAATTCCTCTCTTGCACCCTCATCCATTCAGGAAATCATTAACTGCAACTCTGAGAGCCACAACAAGGGCACGCCAAGTCACCACAAAGCCTTGACTAACACTCCCCTGAACTGCAACATACCAAGTCAGAGAGATTCCAGCAAATGCTTTAGAACAACAATTTTGATGCAGAAATAACAAACCTATTACCTCACTTAAATCAATCAAAAGCACATTTCTAATGTTTCCCATCAGCAGGCACCAAAATAAATCAGGCTCCAGTCCATACTTTCAAAACTTCCCATGTAAAGCCATTAATGTGATGGCACTCCTTGGTTCCAATTAAACTTCTTGTCGGTATGACAGTTTACATTGGCTTTCAACAGATTTAGCTGGAGCCAAACAAACGAAGATGATCAACTCTGTCTTGTCCAGCTCAAGAGTTCTTCAGCCTCCTGCTCTGTGTTTTAGATCCAAAATGCCTTTCTTTTTGTTTTCATTGTAAAATATATTACATAAACAAAGATGAATTTAAGAATAAATTCCACTATTACTTTATGTCTACCGTCTTCCTTATCTCTATTTTCTCTCTCATGGTAGGTGCCAGGAAACTAAAAGTAACATCCTGTCTGCTTTGTAGAATGCTCCAGTGTTGAAAGCACATTAGCCGAGCCATTGAGTAACTCGGATTACTACATCAGAGGCCACATTTAGTCTTGCGGTAAGTGTTTTTTTTTTCTCCTCAGATTAATGGACATTACACTCTACAGCAATGTAGCTGGAAATTCCTTTTAAGTCAATGAAAATACACCAGAATTACCTGACTGCATATTTGATTCTGTACACTTTTTCAAGAGAAAGAACAGCAAGATATATTTAGGTGTCTGGCACAGAAAAAAGGCCTCCACAAAACCAGACCTATCCCATTTATACAAGATATTAACAAAAATATCAGTCATTTTTCTAATTCCCAAACCAAGCTAACAAAATTAATCCATTTATTCTTACCTGGAAATTTGGTGCCCAGCATAAAGCAGCAGTGCAGTCAAGAAGTACAGGTAAAGCTGAACCAGGTGTTGCCTTGGTAAAGTCAGGAGCACAACGCTTAAGATGTAACCTGTAACAAAAAGCAGAGGTTGAAATGTCAAGAAAACACTATCTAATCCCAGATTTCTTACTATGAATTAACACTCCAGTCATTCAGATCTCTTCAACCACCTTTGTTTTCATTTGGTTTTAAAATCCATGTACCTACATTTTCCTCTCATCAAAACACAAAGCACACAAAAAACCTGCCACTTCCCGCCCCCCCGCCCCCGAACAGAAATAGCTCTACCAGTTTCTGTAAGATTACATCTAGATGTCAAGAAGTGGACTTGATCCACAGCATTTTAACAAGACTTAATTAACATAACCTATGTCACAAAGGGAAAATGGGCCTAGGTCTCCCTCTTCTTCCAAGTGAAAGGAAGTTTCAGTGTCGCAGGGTAAAAAGCCTATCCATCCAACAAACAGTCAATTGATGTAAAAAAACCTTTTTCTTCAAGCAAAGGACACACAGAACACCTTTCCACACTGATTAGCATTACACACTTTAATTCTTCCACTGTAGCTTCATGGTTTAAAGACACTTTGCATGCCCACAATTTGAGATGGGGACACACAGGCTGTTCTCCATGCTAGCAATATTAAAGCACATTCAAGCTATCAGTGTTGCATAAATCAAAGACAAGACTCGGCACAGCCTAGGATTTGTAGGCACTTACAGCAGCAATTCCTTCACTTCTTGTTAGCATTTAGTAAGACTGTGGAAAAAGACCCAAAGCAGATACAGCTTTACCCTTCAAGAACATAGCCTGGCTGCTCAGCAGCCTCTCCAAGAAGCAGAACACTGAACCTTTTGTTCATACCTGCTCTCATTAGGGTACTTAAATAAAAGGAGTACTTTGAAGTCCACTTCACAGCTGGGTGGTATATGCCCATCCTCCTCTTCCCAGACAGACTCTGCAGGTGAAAAACCCAGTGCGTGGTGCCCTTACTAATCTTTGTTTCCAAGCTCTCCATCACAATGCAGTGCACTCGTGCTCTTTCTGAAGGTCAGCTTAAGTGCCTGGCACTGAAATCCATTTAGGGGAAAAAAAACAGCAACAGCTAACAACTTCCCTGCAGCTAAGAACAAAACACTATAGAAGAACTTACTCTGACACTTACAGCTATACTAGTCACGTTACATTTAAAGTTTCATCCATCTATTCAGCAACACTGGGCACAGCCTTTTTAACTGAGTTAATTTATACTTTGACATTTTTAAAAATACTTAAGAAAATAACGTAACTCTAGATTAAGCACTCCTAAGTAGCAGGACAACCAGCTACTATAAACCACCATGGGAACACAGTATGGTCCAATATTTGACAAAGATACAACTTCAGAGTCGGTCAGTATTTAGGTAGAAGTATTTCAAGGATACTTAATATCTGCCACCTTCAATAAGCCATCTCTGTAAAATTCTACCAGTAGTTAGGTCTTCAAGGAGGTAACTCGCAAGATGCTCCTAGAAAAGGCATCAGACCCACAGTACGCCAAGCAAAGATCAATTCAGATACGATAGATGACAGGAGTGATGATAGATGGACAAAGCCTATTTTCTTACCTTTTTAAAAATACAAATATACAATTTACATATTTAACATTAAAGATAGTTTTTCAAGTACTTTCATAAAGTAGATGTGACAAGTTGCACATTTGTCTGAGGATGGGCCTTTTCAAAAGCTAAAATAATTGACAGTTTCCTTGATTAAAATGAAGTATCATACAAGTCACCACCAGTGGTTTCTGTACATTGATCATTTACAGTATCCATTTGATCATTTACAAAAATGATCAGAGGGCTGGAACACCTCTCCTATGAGGAAAGGCTGAGAGAGTTGGGGTTCTTTAGCCTGGAGAAGAGAAGGCTCCAGGACGACTTTATTGCAGCCTTTCAATACTTAAAGGGGGCTTATAAGAAAGATGGGGACAGACTTTTTAATAGGGCCGGTAGCAAAAGGACAAGGGCTGATGGTTTGAAGCTAAAAGACAGTAGATTCAGACGAGATATAAGAAACTTTTTACAATGAGGGTGGTGAAACACTGGCATAGGTTGCCCAGAGAGGTGGTAGATGCCCCATCCCTGGAAACATTAAAGGTGAAGTTGGATAGGGCTCTGAGCAACCCGATCTGGTTGGAGATGTCCCTACCCGCTGCAGCAGGGTTGGACAAGATGCCCTTTAAAAGGTCCCTTCCAACCCAAACCATTCTAGGATTCCATGATTTTTATTTTGAGCTTTTTAAAGGGTCCTGAAGCCCAGCACTACAACAGTTTCCTTCTAGCAACTGTTTTATACAGAATAACATGTTTCTAGTTAATACAACACAGCAGATGTTCTACATCATCAGTTTTCTTAGCAAACACCTGTATTTTATGGAATTCATCTTCTCTGTTCACCACCTTCCTTCTACCAGATACACAAATGACAAGAGCAGGAACTCCTCAGCAGAATCTCCATGAAGACATGTAACTAGTTTGCACCACACCACAGCATCATGGGCCAGCTCCAGCAGCAATCACACCATCTGCAGACGTTCTTAGCACCTCGTCTCTGCTGTATTCGCCACCTTCCCTTGATTGCTTAGTTAGGGACAATTCTCTCTGCGGAACAACCACGTATCATTCCAGCACTTGAGTCGGGTCTCTCTAAACCCTTCCTTCTCACTGTAGCCCATGACTCACCTTCAGGTGGAAAACTAAATGGCGTTTATTATGCAGTCTTTTATTCCTCTATTACTCTATAAATAGTCTAAGAATACCTGTTTATCTACATTTAAGCTCTGCCATCTTCTTTACCTTATTCTATCACATGAAAGACTGCTCCTTGGCCACATGATGATGTACTTGATCGGTGCTAAGATAATTTCTGTAAAAGGAAGACATTTTAGAGGGCAGTAACTGCACTCCAACACAGCCATGTTACGTAGGAGTATTTTAGAAGTGATTGAAGTTCATTCTTCTCTACATGATCACAACTTTAAAATGCAGCAGGAAGGAGTGAAAAGAAGTCCAAATACAAATCAGAAGATGAGAAGATTACTGTCACATCTGTGCCTTTTAAACAGAGGGCTTCCAAACAGCACAGATGCTCGTAACGCTGCACAGGGAAGCGGCACGAGACAGCCAAGGTTACTGCAGAAGCTTGAGCAATGAACTCTGCCGCTCATGGGTTTGGGCTGGAATTTAAGCATTCACTTTGAAGCAGCCGTTTGCTCTAAATGTTAGGTTTTGAAGAGGGGAGAGAGAGAGACATTTAAAGTCATTCCCTTTCACTCTTATTTACAATTCCCTCTTGTGACTTGATAAGAGAGATTTTGACACACTTCATACTGCAATATTTGCATTTTTGCTGCAGAAGCCCTATTCCCAAAGTGGTACCAACCCCGTTTTTATTGACAATGCCTCTGCCAAAAAAAAAGGGGGGGGGGGGGCAAATAATTCATTACCAAACTGTCTCATTGCAGAAGAAGAGGAAGACAAGCTCAAATTCAGACACACTAGCAGCAATATTCTATTCCCGTTGTTCCCGCCTGGACAAATGATGTAATTAGCGTATGGCGTAAATGAGATTCTACTTCAAAACAAAGGACGAGGAAATGAAATTTCTCACAGCAGCTTTCTCATCTAAATCATTACATTCTGTTTTCATTTGCACCTCCTCTGCCAGAAGAAAACATGATGTTGAGAACATATATCCCTCTGGAGAGATTCTCCGCACACAAGGATTTACAGTTTGAGAAACAGTCATCTTGCTGGGTAACCTTTAGACATGGGTTAACAGTAACTAACACCCACTTCCATCCAAAGCTTTCCGAGCTCTACATCTGCAACGAGCACTCCCCTCCCTTGACTTAGGCCACGCATGCTATTGTCACTCTTGGGACCGGGTGTATTGTCCCTTGTACTCACCAAGTACATTTCTGTGTAAGTGTAAGCAGCAGGGTCAGTGAAGCCCAACTCCTGCCCTGGTAAAGAAACCGTTCTAACACACATTAAAAAAAGATAAAGACGAGAGAATAAACTCTTTCCTGACTACAGTAGTAGCGCCCTGGTGGTAGGCCACCACGAAACAGAATTGCGCCCTTAGGCTTCCAGCTATAAGGAGCACTATAGAAGACCCATTCTGCCAACCTTACAAATACACAGACCCACCACTCAGTACCTATTCAGGAGCACAAGGAGGCAGAGAACTTCTACAGCCTCTCATGCAAGATGGTACAGATTTAGGCTCCACTGGAGAAAATAAACTGTGAAAACAACAATAAGCAGAAAAGCTAAGTTAAACTTTGCTAGACAAGAACACAGGTATTAACTAGCTCATGACCTCATTTACAACTTGTTGATTCAGCTAGATGAAAACCTCTCACTGTGCAATGCGCATTGTTACAGTAAGCAGCAGATCACAGATTGCCTTTCAGCAGTCTCTCTCTATTTCTGTACCACCAAGGTGTTTCCCAGCTTCTCTCACCCCATATCACCTCTTTTGTCGACTCAGGTGTCTGAGTTTTATTGACACGCTGCATACACCAGAGGCTTCTGGAGCATGATCAAAGTTGCAACCCATCCTCTTTATGAAACATTTTAGTGCTCATTTGCATGATTACAGATCCCTTGTGTCCACTTCACATTATTACTCAAAGTTTCCTGCAGGTTTAGTCTAAAAATGAGAGCTTTGCACATGAAAAGGAGTTCATAACATTTCTTAATAAAACCACACCATCTCTTGGATACTGCCTCAGCAGAGGCTCGCCAAGGAAACACTGCCCCAAAAGAAAAGCTGCTGTTTACGGGATACTACAAATCTTCGAGTGCCAGAAAGTAACAGTACAATTGCATGGATTCTACCAGGAAACTAATTTGGGGGCCCCTAACTTCCCACTTGCCTGTATCCTCTGAGGGTAAAGGGCTCATCTTACAGTGACTTGCAAAGCAACAGAATACCATCGAAGCTCCTGTCTCTCCTGACACAACGCAGGACCGCGCACTACCGAGTTAGTCATTTCATTTCAGCCTAACCCTTGACTGTCCTCATTCCGGTTTATTCAGAAGACTACCTGCCCACAACATACAAGTACCAACAACACAGGACAGACTTCAGCAAGACTGTGTTTGATACGGCAGAAGTAACATAACAACAATTGGCACCTTTATTTTCAGCGTGGCTAATTCTTAGGGTAACCAGTCATGAGACTGGCTACACAACAATTTACAGAGATTTAATAAACTGTCTGTATCTAAAGCATCTGTCTCAAGGGTGGATGATTTTTAAGAGACACACTTTAGAGCTCAGAGTACCTAAAGGGGTAATGCAGAAGTTACCAGGAGGATTCTGTGGCCTGTTCACCGATGGCTAGCTCAAGCCCAGCAGGAACCCTAACAGCCACTTATTTTTAAGTCACATAAAAGGAGAGACAAAAAGCTCTTGTATCTCCTCAATTCATATTAAGCATCCGTTGAAGGATAACTCAGCCAAATGGGGTCTTCTGAATTGTCTGGGACAGTTGTGCAGTCCTTCTGAGAGAGACTAGCTCTTCATCTGCTCTGTTACAAAAGGCAATGTCACACAGAACCTCTGCCATCACGCAGAGGGATCTCTCCTGCGTCAGAGGTGGCTCCAACACACAGCTCATGCAAAATTCACTCCACTGAAATCAACCTAGAAGCCAAGCCATTCAGAGAGCACTTAATGCCAAAACCCCTACCAGTCTCAAGCAACCAGTCCTAGCACCACACAGGGTAGCTCTCATCTAGCCTGCCTCGTCACTGCTAACTGAATACCTGTTCAAGGCAGCAGAAGCATAGTGGGCTTGAAGATGTATTGCATTTTGGGGGAGTGATGTCTTTGCACAGCAATGCCAAGGCACACCTCTGCCTCACCCTCCCGCTCGGCCAGAGCTGCCCAAACAAACGTTACTCACCCCAAGAAGTTTTGTACTTGGAGCTAACATGGTAAATATTTTGCCCTTCAGAAAATAAGCTGAAAAAATTAGTTCTACACTGAGAAAGCACACATATAAACACACTTGCACACAAGGAAATTAGTATTTACCCAGTCACGGCACAGTGCAACTATAAACAGAAATCAGAAATCCGGTTATCGACATCTGCACATCTCAGTGAAAATAATGCCAACAAGACAAGTTACTCATTACTGGGGTACCGCCACTAGTTTCAACAGCTGTTTCTTAAATTTTTAAATGCGTAACAGATTGGGCACTCTAAGTATAAATAATCCAAGAACTGAGTTCCTTACAGCCATTTGCAGTATTGTCTGAACAAATAAAATGGACTTTTGATTCTAGTTCTGCCGTATGATTCAGAGGCTGTTTCTATAATACAGCATACATAATGATCAGAGTTCTGGGACTAATTACAATCATGGAGAACCTGAAGAGTACTGGAAAAGAACACAGAAGTGGAACTGTAACAATATAAACAGGCACAATGTACTCTAAATTATGAACACAAATTGCTATGTTGTCATGAGACTGGTACTCAGAGCCAAGCGAACCTCAAAATTTTAAGTGTCTCCTTTCAAGCAAGCTGCTATTGGTTTGGTTTGGGTTTTTTTTGGTGTGTGCTTTGTTTTTGGTTTTGTTTTTTTAAATAAAGTGTGATTCAGGTTACCAAAAAGAGATACCAGCTTTATACAGAAAAGTTACCCGAAAGTATCCATATGCTGAGAAAGCTGCTTAGTAAAAGCCTATGACACTATGGAAGCAGTATAGGAATCGGCAGTCTCTACAGTTAGAGAGAGAAAAAAGGGTATGCTATATTTTGAGCATGGAATACTCTCTACCCTCTTCTGTGTCTACCAGCTGCAGCGTAGCCTGCATTTTATCCAAGAAGCTAATGTGAAGACATAGCGAGTAATTTTTTTTAAGAAACAAAGACTAAGTCCAAGTCATAAAATTGCATTCAGTTAAAAAAAGCTACAGTTTAAAATAGTAACACTCAGACAATATTTCTACTACCCATTTATCTAAATGCTGCTGGCATGAGGCAGACGGAAGACATTGGACAGCAAACCCAGAGATGCTGAATCTCAGCAGCACTTCATCTTTGTATGCATTAAGTGCATTTACACATTTAGTCATGCATCCTCTTCTCACGGTTTTGGGAAATTTGTTTCTGGAATGAACCGACTGCTTCTTTCTTCTCACACTGAAGCATCACAAGGCACTTTTTACTGTGTTTGTATCAGAGTACTATCTCTTTCCTCTTAAGAGAAAAAAGTAATCCAAATAAAAGATCTTCTAATTAATGCACAAGAGCTTCAAGAAAAGCCAGCAGACCAAAGCAGAGAGCAATCAGCACAGGATGGCAGCAAGTTCAGAAGGTCTCTCCTCCCTCCAGCCTCCTTTTTAAAGGCAGCATTCCTAACAAGTAGTTCACACCTAGCAAGTGATGTGACCAAGCGATTAAGGTAATAACTGCACAGGTCAAGAAACCGTGATTACCAACAGGGTTGTGAAAGATGACGCACCTTCCACCTAGTCCAAGTATTTAAACAGTTTCCTTACATTTTTCCCCAGAATTTCTTTTTTTGTAATGACAAAGAATACAGTTCAAGATAGAAAACTGTTCTTATTTTTATTCTTAAGCAAGAAAACACTATGTATTTAGTGCAATTCTGTGCCTTTCCTGTGACAGTGACTTAAATTCCAAGTCTGACTATGATTACAGGTTAAGCTCATGACTCCTCTTCCCATCTAGCTCAGAGCATTTACCAGTCAGCACAAATAGCATTGCTTTGCCCTTCATAGGAGGAAATTACGTGGTTTCAACTGTTTCCACTTTCTTCATCAAAAGAATGAAAAAAAGCAACTGTCTTCTCACAGCTACTCTACAGGGCAGAAAAAACCACTGAAGCCTGGCTGTGGCAGCGTGTGCTAGTCTACCCTACGCAGAGGTTTGAGATAGAAAGCCATTTTAGCTAGCACAGATCTTTCCTGAAGGAGAGGCTATGTTAAATTTATACAAAACAATTTTAATGAAATCTTAATGAAGCCACATTATACCTCTAACAGTTGGGGACAAAAAAGTTGATTCGCTTTCTAAGCTTCTTTCCCCCCAGATCCTTATACCTGGTAACAGACAGCATTTCAACTGTCAGAATTATATCTGGTAATACTGCACACAAATTTATCACGTGCTGCTCTTCAGGCAGGCTGTCTGGATGGGTTATCAAAAAAAGGAAAAAATTAAATAGGATGACTTGAAGTATTTGGGTCCTGGGACAGTACTGCTTCTTGACAGGATACTCCTAAACACTTCAGGAAGAACTACAGAATGCACTTCCTTTCACAGGTCACATTTGCAAATAAGGCTTATAATTCAGGATTTTTCAATATTCATAAAATAAATACATATATATATGCATATATATATTTACTGTATTTAAAAAGCTGGCATGAAAGAACCAGATTATAGAACCAAACCTTCCATGTGACTCCTTTCAGAGGACAAAAGAATTTTTACTGTATTTAATATAATTTCTCATTGAATGTCACTAGTACACACACTCAAATTCGGGTTGCAATGCCATTTTATCTGATTCTTGTCTGTTTTTACAGATATTCAGTAGATATGTCAAACTAAAAAAAATAAAAATCAAGCACACAGGTCAACTTCTTTTAATCCCAAGCATCTCTATAATTTTAAATTAAGTCTTCAATGAATTATCTGGCAAATGTCCTGTAAGATGTACCAAAAGTGCTTCCAGAAAGATACTGGGTGCGATGAATCAAATTTTAAGCTTGAGGAGATCCTGTGACCATCAAGTATGAATTTCCACACACACAGAACAAATATTTTTCAGCCAAAGACATTCCCGAGTTGTTACTTAGCTAAGTTTGATGTTTGCCTTTTTAAGCACACTTGACAAACCTAGGAAAGTTTTCAGAAGTGAAAAACAGTTTTAATGGTGGTTCTAGAAGATAATCCATATGCGGGAAAACAGTAGCATGAAATAAAGTAACATAACACAAACTTTATATGCAAGAGCTAAAGTGCACGTTGAAGATGACTGCAGGCCATTCGCAGGCCTTTTACGCCTGCCGAAACAGTAACCACAGTGCCATTTGACAGATAAAGTTCATAAACACAATTACTTTGCAATTTTTCCTATATGAAATTAATCTGTTTACATTCAACAATTCTAACCAGAAATTTATCTCTGCTGTTTGCATTGCTTTATGCATATTTAGTTAAATTTCATGCAGTTGAACTTGTGGTTGAGTGGTTATCAGGACTGAATATTTTCCTTCACTAAAGCAGATAAGGGCTGTTTCATGAACAGATATGAAAGGGAAAAGCTGTATCAAAAGGACAAATTGCATCCTGGAGGCTTTTATTACATTCCCAGTATTGCTAACTGGAAAATGAATCACACTGTAACATACAATCCCATCACTTGATCAAAACAATTGGACTCTCAAACTTTAAGTCAAATAGATGGAAGAAAAAGTGCATTTAAACAGAAAAGACATTCCTGGTTATTGTATTTAAAAAGACCGTTCCCAGTTCTGAGCAAATTTCCAACTTTGGATCCTTAGTTCCAGGAAAAGGTTCACTGTATCAAGATTGGTAGAGTTTATTGATTTTTATGGCTCTCTAATCAAATCGTTCCTTGAGCACCTGCCCGAGATAGATGCACCCAATTTCCTAAGCTGCTAGAAGCACCTCTATGATACGGTATCTTACACTGACTACATAAGAAATTCAGCGATTGTTTGATATTGCGAAGCTGCCACAGCATCTGCTGATATTGCGTTTCCTAGCTGCAAATATGAACAGTGAATTTTTTTCCTAAATAGAACAGATTAGCACGTTTAAACATATCCATGGTAAGTTGTTATTTACATTACACACTGGCAGTTAATTTCCCCCAACATATCTTCAAAGAAGCTTAATTTCCCAAACTGGTGGAAAACTACCTTGTTTTCCTTACAAATCCAATTCAGATATTTTGATACGTCATTTTAATTAAGGTTATACTGTAAACTGATGCAATTAAATCTATATAAAATCTTGTGTAGGCACGCAAATTGATTTAGCCCAGCCTCACAGTGACACAGCTTAAAAAAAAAAACTGAAACAAATCAACTTTATTTGAAAAGTACTAGCAAAGGTTTGTCACTGAAAACTGTCTGAAAATCTTTTAAAACAGGCAACTTATTTAATGATTTAGAAGCCCTTCTTGATCAGCAGCTACCAGTTGGAGCAGTAAAAGTACAGACACTCAATATTGTAAAAGCAAAAAGTAAAAGAAGTGCCAGGTGATTGTGCACCTACACAAAAGCACACATGTCTGAGGAGCACAAAGTCAGAATCCACTGGTTTAGTACTAAAATAGCACCCAGGTAAGAAATACTTTGGTAACAAACCTACCCTCCCTGTAGCGCTTTCCATTGGTGTATCTCAACGTACTTAAGGTGAAGACAAGGTTATCAAACGACTACAAAGAGGGGCTGTGTCACAGCTGGGAATTACCCAGACATCTTGATAGCCTACTGCACGACAGTTAGTTCTGTATTAGAAACTGATCTGATCAACTAATTCCTAAAAGCTACTTGTGTGCATATAAGTGCATGAGAAAGCCAGCTGTAGTTCCATGCCACCACGGTCCTGCGTCACATTCACCAGCAAGAACCAAGTACTCCCTCCCACAAACATACAAAAAGGGCATAGAAATGTGACACCAGCTTTTTGAACTAAAAGTACATTGCTATCCCAGCATGAGTAAAATGGAGCCGTAACAAAGAAAGCCACATGTGTTTTTAATGGCAGTAAATAATTTCCAGACAATAGACATTTAATAGATTAAAAAAGAAAAGTCACATGCTACTTAAAAACACCACAGTCCTCCAACTATTTAACTAAAGGGTGTTTCCTTCAGCTGACTGCAGTCCATCTTTATCCTCCAAAGCCGTCTACAAGGAAGAAGCGCTGCAGAGTGGGAAAATTATACGCTAGCCATTTCTCTCCAAGCTAGGCAGTACTCACGCAGATCGTCATTGGCTATCAACCTCAACAGCCTGGATCCGATCCCTAATTAACCCCATGTGCAGACACTAGATGAATCACAAACCCACCTGGAGAGCCGGTCCCAGAACATCAATCCCTTCATCTCCTAAAAACAGACATCTAGCATTCCAGAGCTAGACTTGCAGGCCAAGGTTCAAACCTCAGCTCCATGAGCTGTGTTAGTAATTTTGTCCGTTTCTCTGCAACGCAAGGACTTGTTACCTGCTCTAATCCGCTCGCAGCATATATATGGTTCATAAGGCTGTGAGCTGAAGAGCCATACCCAGTGAAAGTGAACCTTCTGGTGCCATGGTCACAGCCCAAACCAGGCAACCTTTTCCCTAGTCTCTTGTTTAATGCCAAAGATAGAAGTTACAATACTTCTTGTCTGCACAGCATTTCACAGCAGCTTTCTCATCCGTCAGACACAGGCCAAAGCCACTGTGCTATTCTTTCAGGGCATCAATCGTGTTTCCAGACACCAGGTTTACTCTGTTTACATATCAAGGCTAAATAACAAAGTTCAGGAAAAGACCCTGGACAGGATTTCTTTACTGCTAACATAAACAGCCCCTTAAGCAGAACTGTAATGAATGTATTATCGTGCTATTTCTTGTAATCAATATATTATCATGCTATTACCAAATTCTTAAAATTCTTGTAGTAAGCAAAACGGTATTTCCTACAGTAGCATTTTCTCTTGAACAGATGTACACTTACCCACATAATGCATATTAAGGGCCAAGTACTTGTACTGGAAGAGAGGGTTGTTGTGCAGGCTACTTCTTTGGATCTGCTGGAAGAATGAGCTGACATCCCATCTGTACAAGACATCCAACAGCATGATGCTTGGGACCCTTAGGGCCACATTTAATACTGCCTCCAACTTCTCCTTTGCGGCCATTCTCTTCCCCTTCTGTGAATTGGCAGCAGACTGTGAAGAGCACAAGACAGAGAAGAGTAATCAGATCAATCTCACTGTACAAACAGCTATTAGGCTTTGTGATCATATGAATGGGGCTTCCTGTGTGGCCACAAATGACTGAATGAATCAACTGAGTTAAATTTGAACCCAGACAGGACAGGTTCTATTTTTGCTATATAAAGGTCAATTTGCTAGCAATTTTTCCATGGTGATACTGTAAAATGGGGAAGGGAGGGGGCAGGTTAATGACATAAAAATGGTCAAAGGGTGTGCACTGAATAAACCTTCATTTATATTTGCACTAATTTAGCATCCAAGACCCCAGCCAAAAGACCCCAACGTACTGGGTACTACATAAACATTAACACGATAAGCTTTAGAAAGCGAATACCTGATAAGCGTTAGAAAGGAAACACCAACAAAATTCAGACACTGCCTCCACTTAGTTTAACACTATTTCTATGCCTCTCAAATGAAATAACCACCAACTAAAAGAGTTCTTAAAACATTTTAGATTCACTTCCTCAATGCAAACTGAAATAAATAATTTTCCAATATCTAAGCTTTTACAAAATCATTTACAGCATTCATTAGCCTCTATGAATTTATATATTTATGGAATTTGAGGGCTGTGTGTTTTGAAGATTAGGACCAATAATGCAACTATTCTACTCATTTTAATGTAATTCACCCCAAGGAATCATACAAACAAAAGACCACACCCTCACTCCAGAGTACTATAAGGTAATTTAATTTTGGAGCTTGCAATCAGAGAAGATGGGTGATGTAAGACAATGAAGGGCGCTTTTTTTTTGTTTTTTAGACAGGAAAAAAAATGCCAGTCCACAAGAGCATCTCAAAAGAGCGCTGGTCACCAACAGGACCGTTTTAAAGAGCAAAAGGATCAGTTTCCACATCCTGTCAGAGCACTGCCTTCAGCCGAGACTGACAGTTGTTCCTAAACGAAATGTGCTGTTTTTACCACACGCCACCTGCCCATCCTAGGAACAGCCTTCACCCCAGGCTGCATTCGTGAGCCACCGACTGCATACACGCTGTATTAGAGAAGTGCAGTCGAAGTATTGAAGGCCAAGGTGGGGATGACCCAGCAAGTTTTTATCCGCAAGCAGCCACTCAAACAAGTAAAAACAATCACCCGCAGCACCATCAGTCCCCCAATGAGGTCAGATTTAAGAAAAGGCTCCCAATCCCAATTATTAGGGGGACAATTGGAAAGAACTGCATCCTGACCAAAAAAAACAGAAAACTCTGCACTTGGCACGGCACTTTTTAAAGAAAGTTTTACAGGACTTGATTCATATTGTCCTTGTGTAAGCTTTTTAAAAGCTTTTGCACTTGTGAAGGTTTTATACCGTCAAGCCAACATGGAAGTACAGCATGAACTGAAACCATGCTAATATACAGAAACAAAAGAATCTTCCTTCGTGTATGGGGACACGCACCCCCGCAATCCTCATGTGACATTTTATATGCGTTGCTATGGCCAAGATGCTACCATAAACTGTTTGTGTGCACACCTAAAGCCACGCTGACACTTGTCAAGGCATGATGACATAAAATTAATTCAGCTGAAGAAGTCAGGACAGATCAAAACCGAGATTTGGCACAGTAAACCACAGGTTACAGGGCTTCTGCTTGTCATCGTCTAGCCCGCAGTCTAACTTTTCGAGTTACATAAATGCAGGCGCCTTTTACAGAGCTCTTGCAACAGCTCTACAAACCCCAAAGACAGCACATCCTTCCCCTCCCCGCTACATCGGGCATCCCACACACCACCAGCATTTCACAATGCTTCCCAAAACGAATTAAAAGGTCAGCCAGAAGGCTACAAAATATTTAGAATGAACAACCAAAACCGCTGCCCAAGCAGCTACTACAGAACACTAGCATTCAACATTTAGTGTGAATAAAAGATGGAGTATGGTATGGTACAAACAAAAGCTGGGAGCTACACAGATTGTATACAAAGAGTTTTGCCAGGCTGCATGCTGAAATACAAGCCTAAGCTCAGCTTAAATAATTCGCATCAAAACATTTTAAATGCCCTGGAATTTTCAAAAATCTTTGGTTTTGCCAAGTTCACAAAATTAATTAAAACTTTGAAATTAAGCTGCCTCCTGGTTTTTTTGCTAGGTTACTTTTCCAAGTAGATCAGGGCTTCAGGGTGGGTGGGAAGTGATTGACGGATTTTCACTCCGTCATAAAAATACCCAGGTAAAGTGACAACAAGCACCTGATTTCAAATGACATTCTCGTAACCGTCAAACCTCTTCCAGTCATCAACAACAACCAAACATGTAGGACAAGAAGGGAATTTTCACTTGAGCTTTCACTTTCCTTAATTACTCCAAATGCAGAATTCCGTGGACTTCTCCTAATACTGAAAGTTAATTCAGGTTCAGCACATCCAAATTAAGCTGAAAAATTTTGCCTCCCAAATTCATACACGCATACCTGAGAATCTAAGAGAACTGAGAAGTGCAGCACTTATATTATCTAAGAAAACAATCTAAATTTCAAACCCTGTTAAAACAAAAGCAAAACGAACTTTGAAAACCACATTATGTCGCAATGGACAGGCTATGAGAAGCAGCCACTGCAACTCTGCAGCAAATTCTGTCACTGACTGACAAAGCATCCAGTACTAATAAGAAACCCTTTAAAATTAACTCCACTAGAAATGCGGATGTGTTAAATAAAGCCTCAGCTGTAATTGCTGCCAAGTTCTAACAGAACGTAATACAGGCAAGCAACAAAGTCCATCGCTCTAAGCTCATTATATTGTAAAGAGCTCTCACAATACATTATTTTGATTGGTATAAAAACAAACAAACCCCCAAAAAAACGCACCACAACATTAAACCTCTAAAACCTTTAAATAAGTGATGATGACAAGAGTTGCTGGATGCTCATATGTGAGGAAAAAATAGGTCACTGTTGTACATAGCCAAAAAATGGACTTAAGAACAGGACTGGGAAGCCATTAGTTTGTGTTTCAAAAATGTTTTCCCATGATTTCAAACATCTCCCTGTTCCAAATCAGGGTAAGAAAAAGAAGAGTCTTAGGAAGAACTTTAGACTTCACATTTGAAGCGAGTGCAAGCACAGTTGTGCTATTTGACCAAAAGCACCTTTTAAAAATTTCCCATCATAACTGATTAATGTTCATGGAATTTTTTTTGTTTCCTAACAACACAGTACTTTTCATAAATCCCTCCCTCACCTGATACACCCATCTTGTCAAAAGCCTATTTCTGGCTAGCTTTAAGGAAAACAGTAGAATTAGCAAAACACAATTTAAGGAAAAAAAAATATCTGTCCCAGTTCATTCCATTAGCAGAACAGATTAGCAGTAAACTCAAAAAACCCCCTCAAAGATAACACACATCTTCCCTTTAACAGAATTTTGAGGTTTTGTTATCATAAAATTTTATCATTTCAACCGAAGCTGTGAATTATGCCACTTAAACCAGTGTAACTGTTGTTTATGCACCAACTTAGATATAAATCTATCCCATTGCAGGCAGAAAATACTCACTGGTAAAGCACCACAAAAGGCCACACAAAATCTGCATCCATTTATCCAAGCAGGTGCAAAATTACATCAACAAAGTAGAGCTTCTACATTTAGAAAAGTATTAATTATAAAGTTACTTAATGGTTACAGAAATCTGCTGGAGTATCTGCAAATTCAAGTTATTCTAATACTACTGCCACCAAAAATCACCACAGAAAGATACAGTAATTCCAGCTGGGATCAGAACTTCGAAACCAGACTTGATCCTGCAACATTCAGCCTAACATTAGTGAACAAGGTGCTCATTCTCCTACAGGATTACAACCTAAAATACTTGGAAAGATTGACTAGAAACCAAAAGAGAATTTCAACTTCTGTTCCTCACACCTATGAAATTCTAGTTACTTTGGATACGCCCATTAACAAGCAGACTTTGATCTGGTCTAATTTCCACTTTAGATTATTTTTCAGTGATACATTCTGAAACTAAAAACATCACCAGGAAAAGCTTTTATTTTCCTATAGGGTAAACTTTGCTAGATAGATCTTGAAGAGGGAGAAAAGAAAAAAAATAAACCCAAACCAAAATATACAACTCCTATCTGTAACTATAGAAAAGTTCAGTGTCACAGTTCAAAACCTAAAATTAGACCCATCACCTGCGTTGCAGTCGCACACTCCCCACAGCCCCTCCTTCTATATGCCCGTCCTGTTCTTGGGAGCAAAAAGAAAGGAATTTGAAGTACAGAAGAATCCCATTCTTCAGAGACTTAGATCTTTATACCATCAGTTTGGGAGGGAGAAAACAAAGAGAAGCAAAGGGAAGGAACAGGATGAAAAGGTTTATCAGATATGCACTTAGAAAAGAATTTCCCTGTGTGAGTCTAGAAAAAAACCCACTAGAACTCCAGAGAGTGAGTCACCGATCCATCAAAACAGCTCTTTCCCATGCAGTCAGCAACAAGGAAAGCAAAAGACGTCTTGCTCCCATACAATTTAAATTGGCTAACGAGGACAGCACTCAAAAATTTCTGCTGAGCAGGCCAGATCCAGCGAGCACACCAAGTGTACTAACAAAGCAGTGAAACATTGCAGACGTGTACGGCAACACTGTCATTAGGATCTGGTCAGCGTTTCCAATAATAGTCAGTTTTTGTAGTTCACTAGAGTAGTTCAGTAATTTAGAGCAATAACCAGAGACTATTTAGCCTTCAATTTAAAGGTTTAGAGAGAGTCGGTTGGCAAACAGACCACTCAATCTTGCTATGTAAAAAGTTAACAAGAATAAACAAATTTTTTCTCCTTTTTTTCCCATCTGGTCTAACAATATGGATTGCCATAGAGCTGCTGCGGTGGTGTGACTGGAGAACTGTTATTTCTACCTAGAAAACAAATGAATTCCTAAATTCCTACTCACCCAAGACTCATTCAGTTGTGAACTGAGGCACAGCTAAGCTTAAGCATTCCAAATAAATACATTTTTTACTTCTACACTTTTACTGCAAAGCAAATTAGGCCAACCTTTTATCTGTTCATAGGGACATAAGTGAACATACATTCACATTAAAGGCATATTAAAAATAGACAAAACCAAATAGAGTCAGTTAACTGTATAGAAGGAAAAAAAAAAACCTACATTTCCAACTTTCATTAATTCTAGCAAGTTTTATATGAGGGAGGAGAAAATCAATTCAGGAAATGAGGATATATATCACAGAGCTGTGAAGTTAAAGTTTTCTTTAAAGATTTATTTCTGGAGTACATTGATACACTATGAGCAGTTCCAGTACACTCTCAATTATATAGCAAGTGTATTATTTATAGGCAGCCTGTAAAACATCCCATGTCTTATTTTCCATAATGAGCAGGTAAGAGCAGGGAACTGAACTCAGGAACTAACACATGTTAACAAAGGTTAACAAATCCACCAGGTATGCAGCAAAATCTTTCTGTGGATTCCTACAGGATCAGCGGTCTGCCTGCATACGATCAGTTCAAATCCAGGCACACTAGGAGAGGCTGCTTGTTTTTTAGATCACAGATTTGCTGAGTTCAGTTAGGCATCTGAAAGACAGGAATATATTTTTATTTTAATGAATTAGAACTAATAATATCTTTAAGTAAAATCTTCAGAAAAAAAAAATCTAGATTAAATCAACAAACTGAACTGCTCTGAGGTCCTTTTTGACTCCACTGTTTCTTGCCAGTCCAAGATTTGGTTTATTAACTAGTTATTCAGCATTTTTCTTTTTGCCGTCACAGCCATGTTTGCAAGCCTACACCTACAGGCCTGCCTAACCACATTTGTATCAGCACATTCTGAGAAAATCTGGGCAGGAATCCCAAAGCGCCTCTGCAGAGGATAGAATACCCAGAGGACCTGCACACAGAGCATTAATGACAGCCCAAGATGATGCAGTCTGTGACAACCCACCTCAGAGAGCCGGATCACAGGAAGACCAGCCACACAAGTAAAACTGGCGTACCCCATCAATATCACACACACAAAAAAATATGCAACTCAAATGTGTTACCGGGATGAAGTTACGTGACAGGATGAAATATATTTCATCCTCCACAGTTGCTCATTTAGTTTTTAGCCATTTCAGATATACATATATATATAACTACGCAGCCTATGCTTAGAGCCTGCAGTGCCAAGAACTGGTTACCTGACTGGTTAGAAGTTAAAATGTAAAATAAGACTTTCAAGATCTCTC
This sequence comes from Theristicus caerulescens, assembly GCA_020745775.1. Lineage (NCBI taxonomy): Eukaryota > Metazoa > Chordata > Aves > Pelecaniformes > Threskiornithidae > Theristicus > Theristicus caerulescens. The sequence goes on along the minus strand of CM036568.1, from coordinate 3,158,670 downwards.
TAGGTCAATACTGATAAAGTTCCCGTTGCTGCTGCCGCCTTAGCTATTTGAGTCCTGTACATAAAGAGCACCAGTTTCCAGGCCTGTCAAACAGGCAGCTTAGCTTCCTGCGGTACCAGACTCGCGCAACAGAAAGATCAAACAAATGGTGAAAACACTGAGAAAAGTCCCTTTTAAAACATGTTCAAACTCAAGACATGCAACCAAAAAATTTTCCCAGAAAAACTCCACGAGGTGGATTCACTTCTGAATGTTCCTTTCAAGTATGCAACTAATTACAAAGCAGCAGGGCTTCTCTAAAATGAAAGGAAATGTTATAAAAGTAAAGGCAGGGAAACTGGCGCACAGATGTCTGAATCATATTGAAGGCGCTAGACACAAACCTGCACTTAAAAAGCAAAACTACAGTGAACTGTCCACTTTATAACCACATCAAACATTGCCAGGTGTGTTTGGAGCTAAAAATGGACTCAGAGTAAATCACCACACAAATCTAAAGAGTTCCAGAGCACTGGAGGAGAAGCTAGCCGCGTGTCTGTGCGAAGAGGAGGAAACCAACCCAAGTTTAGCAAACAGCATGGAGAATGTTTTTGAGAGTGCAACATGAAACACTAAGCAGGCTTATACAGCTTTCCACGACACACCCATTCGTTCACATCTCAGCGGCATGATGTGCCTTTCTGCAGCCGCACCATGGACTCCAGCTGCTGAACCCGAGTGAGATACATCATCTCCAAAAGGAAGGAATTCCCCGGTATTTCTTCCAACACACATGGCTCAGTTCGTACCTCCATCAGAACTGGGTGGCTTTCACATCAGTAGTTCCTCCTAAGACTGATATAAACAAGGTGAATCCTGTGTTTTGGACAAGCAGCAACTTTACGTTGCTCTCTAAGATTTTTGATGATCCTTCCACACAACGGTGGTCACAAAGACAACTATTTCCTAACGCTAATGAGTTTAGGAATTAATAAAATTAAATCCTTCCATGACATTATGGCTCAAAAAACAGCACCTGATTACCCTAGTTATTAAAACCGACCAGAAACAAAAAGACACAGTTTCTCACGCGCAGGCAGCTCGTTATTTAAGATAACTGGCAAAAATAAGCCAAGGTTGCAGATAAACCAAAGTTACAGGGTGCAATAGCTTAACAGTTCTCACCTTAAAAAGTATATTTTTTAATGTTTAAATCTATCTTCGCTAACCTACAAACAAAAGCGATCAGAGAGAGTAATTAAAAATTATTTCCTTCTTCCCCTCCCAAGTTTGATCTCTGGGGGTGCATTACGCACAAAAAAAACCCTAATACAAATATAATTAAAAGTATCCAAGTCCACAAAACAAGTTAACAGAAACTCTTGTACTAAAAATTGCAGAAGAAACGAATGCAGCAACACCTACAGACTTTAAAAAAAAGAAGTATTTTGAATGAGATCACAAGTGGCTAATATTTATGAGTCAAACGTGTTACAGAAATCTCTTTTCACTGGTAAACAAAAGGCTTTTTTTGCCTATAATGTCTGCTATTTTCCCTTGTTTACTGATACTTACGTGCATTAAACAAAAAAAATGCACCTTTTTTTCACTTTATTCTCCCAATCACGTTATTTGTGCACCAGTCCCCACACACCCCCCAAAAAGACAGCGCAACCAAAAGGTAAGAACCCCTCTAAGAGCGACCATGTCACGAGTGGACTTCGCACACAGAACCACTCTCCATCGCAGAGAAAAAATGAAAATTCTCATCACAAACCTGATTTTAAAAGGCTACAGAAGATCTCAAAAAACTGACTAACGTGACATAAGTGGGAAAGAGAGAAAAAGCCCTGTTCTCCCCGCCACGGAGAGGCTGCTCCTTACATAAGCGTTACCATATGCTCCAGGCCCGGCTCCAGGAGGGAGCAACCGGGCCGCCCCTCTCCCCGCCTGGATGCGGGCACGGGAGGCGGCTCCCCGGCTCACCCCTGAGGGCGGGCGGCCTCTGCCCACCAGAGAAAGGCTTCAGGGATCTCCACAGCCGGCTGCGGAAACCAAGAAGGCAAAGCCGGACCCCAGAGAGGGAGGGGAGCCCCGCAACCCCCCCACAGCCGAGCCGGCACCTCGCTCACGACTGCAGCACCCAGCACCTCATCCTCCGGGCCTGAGCCAAGCTCCGCAGCCGGCCCGACCACACGTAAACTCTACGATCCGCGCCCCCCCCCGCTTCGCCCACCTCCAGGCACACTCTCCCCGACCGACGACCGATTTCCCGCCCGCCAGGCCACGCTCCGGCGTCCCCCCCCCCCGGGCCCCGCGCAGCTCCGCCGCCTCTGAACTCCAGTAACCCCCGCAAAGCTCGCTGCGAGCCAGCGGGAGGAGGGAGGGGAGAGAGGGGGAGGAGGAGGAAGAGGAGGAGGAGGGGGACGCTGCGCACAGGGAAGCTCGGGGAAGCCCCGCCACGCCAAGCCGCGGACAAGCGAGGGGTGGGCGGGGGGGGGGGGCGCCTCGGCCGCCCGGAGCGGTGGGAGCGTGTCCGAGGCGGCGGGCGGGGAATCACCTGGGCCGGCGGGGTCCTCGCCGCCCCCTCCTCCTCCTCTTCCTCCGGCTCCGCGCCTCACAGCGACGATGGCGGCGGCTCGGTGCCCGGCGGCAGAGCGGCTGTTCGAGGCAGCATGGCCGCGCCGCGCCGCCTCAGGGCGCCGGCAGCCTCCGGCCCGGCGGACGGGTGGCCATGGCCCCGCTGCCTGCGCGCCGCCCCGCTCCGCGCATGCGCCCGCCCCGCCCCGCCGCTCCAGCGGCTCCGCCGCCCCCGCGCGCTGCCCTCAGCTGCGGACGTGACCGGCGGGAACGCGCTTTTTGAGGGGAAAAACGAGAGTTTTGGGTGAAAAGCGCCGCGTTGGGCGCAGGGATTTGTCTGGGGAGGCTGCGGCCTCGGAGAGGGCGCCCGGCCGGCCAGCGGGGCTCTGTCCTTACCGCCGGGGCTGCTCGGCGCCAGCCGGCCTCTCGCCACGCCGTTCCCCTTTTCCCTCCGCAGCAAAGGCAGAGGTTTGGGGTTAAATTCCGATGGGAGACCGGGGGTTTTGGTCTTGGTTTGGTTTTGGGTCCTCCCGGGATGCGGAGGACTCGTCGGGGGAGCCGCAAGCCTGAAAGATGACTCACAAGAGCCAGGCAGCAGAACCTGAGGTAGCGTCTGGGCAGATGCTTGGAAAGGCAGCTCAGCTGTTTTAATAACACTCCGTGCTGGCCTTGTGGAACACAAAATGCTGTATTAATTTATGCTGTATTAATTTAAAATATTAAAGTCGACTCAGGTTTTTCCAGTGGAGTACTGCAGAATCTGTAGTCACCTTTGTTGTGAGATCAAGCAGAAAAATAGCACTTTTTTGTTCTTCTGCGTTACCATTTTTCAGCTGGAGACCGGGGCAGCTCCTCACAGCACAGCCCCCTGGCAGGAGCTCCTGCTCCGCAGTCTGCGCTCACAGCCCTTGCGTGAAAAGTCTCGCTAATATTTACTTATTCTGTAAAGTTTGCATGGCCAGGCCCTAGCATGCACTCTTAAGTGCTAAGGAAACAAATGTAACCCAAGAGAAGTAATAGTTTTTTACCTTAATGTTTGAAAAATTACAAAGCCACGTTGTCTGGGACATGAAAAAACTTTGGTGCAGAGAGGAACGAGGGACTACACTGAACTGGAAAATCCTGTAGTTCACAAGGGTTGGGCTAGCCAACTTAATAATTGCTTTTTTCCTTCCATCTCTAATGAGGACTGGAGCATTCACACACGTAGATATTAACAATCCGTAGCCTCAACACCATGTCTTTATGAAGTAGAGATATTAAAATAAAGAGTTTGGGTGTCTGTCCCCATTCTGCTTTGCAAAATTACCCTTGTTTGAGTACCCAAAGGTTTTCAAAACAGCAGAAGAAAAAGGTAGCTTGAACATTCCTGTATTAACTTTTATCCAACGCGTGGTCGGGCTCTGCCCTGCTCTATGCTCAGGGGGTTGTATTTGGTGTGAACACTGGACCTGTCTTCTCCCAAACTCCGGTCAGCCCAGAATGCAGCGGAAAGGAGACCAAATGGCACAGCTGACGGAGGTCTCCCACATGGAAGCCTCTCCTCAGGCACCACAGAGGAGCTCAGCTTATTGATTTTTTCACAAGCTTCAGATTTTAATGTTATTTAAAAAATAACGGGCTTTTTTTGGTAAAGATTTTAGTTTAAAGCTATCAGTTCACGCAAGGATTCCTAAACTCAGTAATTCTTCTCTTTAGAAAGAACAAATAAGCATGCCCAGCCAAACTAAGGACATGCATATACATGTGATTATTACTCATAAGCACTCTCTGCTCTGGTCAGGCTTACGAGGTTTACAGAGACCCTTCTGCACAGGGCTTCTCTGATCCAGTTTCCTCTCTTGTCACTTAACAGGTCCCTGCATGACAAGTGCTTGCAGCTTTTGTGCATCTTTTTATTAATCATGCCACTACCATGTAATTCTTTTGTTGTATCTGGGGTAAACACTGCTCCAAACCCTGAACTCCTGTGGAAAAGATGGGAAACCAGCGCTTCACCAGTCTCCAGCCACCCCATTGTTCTGCCTGGCTCAGCCTACTCACTACTGCGTCACCACTCACTAATATTTGCCAGTACCCCACTTCTTATCACAAGGAGTATGAGCCAGCTGTCATATAAGGCATAAGAATTTCAGCTTCATTTCTAGGGCCTGCTTGTCTTCTCATGCCGTACATGGGAAAAAAATCATGAGTCACTTCTCTGTTCTTTGTGGGCTTGGTTCAATGCTGACTGATGTCAGGGGCGATGGCGCAGGATCTGTAAGTCCTACCGCCTGTCTTCAGTGCTGCTTCTGAGAAAAAAGACGGCAAGCAGCAGAGAGAGGCCAATATATATTCACAACTGTAGGCAGCGACAGGTATTTATAGGAGATGGAGTGGAAATCTCTCTTATTATTTTAGAAGTAATTCTATCATGAAGGTATTGTAGCAAGTCGCCAAAGTTCTCGCTTCAGTTTGCAAGCAAACAATAGGAACTGAACCCCACCTTTATTTCATTCCATCATCTCTCAGCATTTAATTCTGAAAACGTGTTATTTCACAAAAGCACAGGTTTTCTAATGGGCAGATAGGGTATGTGGCGTTACCACGGTCTTGTCAGGCGTGTCTTTTTAGAAGCACCTCAACTTTCTGCTTCATTTCTCTGGAATTTTAAAAGCCTTCCCTGCATTTGACACTGGGTGGCACAGAATTCTGAATTCAATGATTGTTTATCTCTCATTATTAACAGAGGCGTTTGGATTCCAAACTTTCAGTGATCAGCAACTGACTGATGCTATGGTGACATCTCATTAAAACTTTCAAAAGACCTTCTCAGAGTTCAGATAATGTGGAAGCTTGATTTGTCCAGGCGGATGGACAAATGCCAGCACCCAAAATTGCTTACAAAGAAAATCCCTCATAAGAATTCTCAAGAGCAGCAAAATACGCTGACGTGGAAGGACACTGCATGCCTAAGGTGGACAATAACATGGGCAGTTTTATTTGAAGCTTTTTACAAGCCATTGTTTCAAAAAATATTCATCCATACATATGTAAAAGCAAAGGAATATCTTAACAAGTAGGTTATAGTGCACAAAGTCAGACAAAAGTTAAATAATGCAAAAATTAAGATGGCCTGCGCAACCTCATTTGGTGCCTCATGTGTATGACTTATAATGCTGACGGCAGCCAGCCCCCAAAGCCTTTGTGTTCTCTTCTTGCTATTTTATCCCATTCACTAAACGAAGGAACAAATAAACTTTAATTCCTGCAGAAACACATACCCAGACACAGGAACTGGGCGCATTACTGGGTCCCACAATAGCAACAGAGCCAGTGCATCTCTTCCTCTGATTTACCTCCTCTCACTCCCTAGCCCCACCTCAGAAACTCCCCTGCGCTTCCCCTTCTGTGACCCTATTTCCTAAATTTCCCCCCATCACTTAGCTTCTCATCGATCCTCATTTTTCCTCTCATTCTCACTCATTTTCAGAGCTCTTTCTAGCGATTCAGCTAGTTCCAGTTTCTCAGTTTCATATTTATTTTCACTCTCTTCAGGAAACCACTTCTGCAGTATCTCTGATAATTACATATCTTGTATGATTACATATATTTTTACCTCTTTCGTAACACTGGAGAGCGCTGACTCCAAACAAATGAACAGCTGCTGTGATTTACAACTTACCTAAAGGAAAGCCATACCACTCTCTGTGTTGAGAAGCTAGAGAGCTGGGTGGTGATGTAAGGAAAGTGATGAATCAGGTTTTGTTGGGCAAACAAAAGCATCACAGTTCTCTCCCGAGATCCCTTGCCAGTGGGGCATAATCTGGAATACAAAGAATCGAAGTAAATAAAATAAAAATAATTGGGCTGAATAGTGGCAGAAGAATAACAGTTGCATTCAGGAAGTGGAAGAATCATATGGTATGCTGGTACAAGCCTCTAGTATTTATAGCATCTCACAGTGCCAACATTAATTAATTAATCTTGAAAAAACTCCTGTAAGGAAACTCTATAAATATTATTCTAACCTCCACTTTACTGATAAGGAAGCTGAGACAGAGACTTACTGTATTAGTGATAACTTGAAAATGTGTTTCATTTCAAACTTGAGGCATTTCCACGTCTCCAGCTGAGCTGCCAGCTCCTAAAGCACACCACATTACTGAACACTGGCGATTCAGCTCTCGGTGTTTTACCCAGCGTCACACAGGGACTCAGTATCAGAGCTTGCATTCAAATGCTGCATTTCCAGGGCACAGCGATGGCAGTGTCCAGGAAACCATGCTGTCTGTTGCACGACATTTAAGTGGTCATGAACAGCACAGAAGCCTTGCACACACATCTGCATTGGGCTGGAACCGCTTTGGATGGTGTAGACTTGAAGAGTTTGACATTCTCAGACATCATTGCTTCTACCGCCTGCTTAGAACAAATTATAAAACAGAGAAAGGGGACTAGGAAAAAGTAATAAATAAGAAAGTATTGTAGGAAATAGTAAAAAGAGTCGAGAGGGGAAACCAAAAAGCGTAAAACAGATTAAAATACCCTGGTACCAAGCTGTATTTTAAGGATTCTTCTATTCCTAGTGGAGAATATGGGCTCTGCTCTAGATTTTTTCCTAACATGGGTTCAATTTAGAAGTGGGGTAGAGAGACCGGCACATATTCAAATGAGTTTTCTGAACCAAAAAGCAATTTGGAAAAAAAAAAAAAGTTGCAAAACCTTGAGATCAGGGAGGTTGGTCCACTGATAGTCTGCATCACATTAACATCCGCGCCGACTCTCCACCATCAAAGTCCCTGAATATAACAAATATTTAGCATCTCTCAGCCCTGCAATGTCATCACCTTTTGCTTTATAACTCCTTAGATCACAGAGAGATGTGATCTGATCTTTCTTTTAACTCTCAAAGCAACCTTTTGAGCTTTCCACATGGTTTTCAGCTTTAAATGATCATTTTAAAGGACTCTTACCTAGCATCCCCCAGAGCTGCTAGGGGGAATTTTGCTCTCTTACATGCAGCATGAACAGCAATTTAGGAGATGAGCTCCTAGGCTTCAGCAGTTATGCACAGGAGCGTATTCCTCAAAACACTCAGAAACGCTTGCTGTGAACATGAGGTACTGGAAGGGAGCCAGCAGGCAGCAATTTGACAAGCTGTCACTTTTTTTATTTCACCCTGGAGCATCCCAGGACGTAGCGCACATCAAGGTGAAAGGGAACGTGCATTTGCTTTAAAATTTCCCCACTGCTTTTCCTTCCTCCTTGCTCTGCTAGATTACCACAGTGTAAACCCGGAGAGTACCACCGCAAAACAAACTCCTCAGGACAAAGAAAAAGATTATGCTGCTTGGGCTCTGAATTGTTATTACATGGTCTTCGTCAAATTACTTTACCACTTTGCACTTATTAATGTTAGGATTGAGCACCACCATGCGTTTTCACAGCTAAGTAAAAGGATGTATTTATCTGTGCCGCATGAATGTTGTCAGGATCAGAGCATTTTTCAACAGCGCCTAGCGCAAGGACCTCCTAGTCATAGCTCACGACACTAAAACACCAGTATCATACCAGAAATGAAATACGCATAAAATCTTACACTATTTCATATTACTTCTCAAACAGGAAAAAAAAAAAAAACCAAAACCCTACTGCCTCTTCTTCAAGAGAGCTTTTTAAAAGCCAACCAGAAAATAATAAAAAATATTTTAAAAAAGATTACAAATAGAGAGACAATCACACTATGTATCATTTTCGTAGCCTGAATTTTTAAACAGGCCTGGAGGATGCATAGTTTATGACAGGGTGTGACTTTAATTACTAGTTGCGGTTTTGGAAGCCGTCCAGCACTACTGTAACGCGCTGCCTCTGTGCGGAGGACAACAGTGTGTCGTAGAAGGAAAAAGCAAACCCTTCACGACTGGGACGAATACATAACGACTGGTTTTACGTGGATTTACCTGCAGTCAGAAGCTGAACTCGACATGAGCAGCACGACAGTAGTCTCCCATTTGTACCAGTCTTTTGGAAACCAAAGTGCTTTTATGCTAAAACCTGAATATAGAACAGAACTCAAAATACATATCCAGGCAGGAAATACATTGAATTCATATCCACTCAGGAAAGAAATCGGGCTCCTACGCAGTTTTTGTTCATACTGTGCTTCTTCACTGAGATTTACTTACACTAGGAATAGCTCTTAAAAGTTACAGCAGCCATTCTGAAGAAACTTGTACTTGGTGCACGGCTGCTCACCTCTGCTCTTTTGTTCCCTTCCCTATTTATCACCAAACGAAAAAGAGAGAGGAAAATTATCTAACCTCTCTACAGAGCAAGGCTTAATATGAAGGAGGACTGAAACTTTCACTTCCTCCCTCAAATTTAACAGCGTCCCCACTGATGCCAAGGGGACCGGCAGTCTGTATCATCTCCGCTTGATTTCACATGCGTAAGAACAATTTTTTTTTCCCTTTAAACTATTTCTGCAAAGCAGAATAACTGAGTGCAAAAGGCCATCTTTGCACAAAATACATTTTTTTCCTCTACAGCTGTTGTCCGCGCACAAAACCACTGCAGCTGAAGGCAGTTCCCAAGAATCCCAACAGCAGCTGAGAAGTGACCCTTGATTCAACAGAGACAAAAAGATAATATGCCTGTCAGGAGCCAGCTCAGAAGCTAAGAAAGTTTTCAGTCAGGATCCCTGGGTACAGAGCAATATCTCCTTTCAGGGTTAATAATGAAAAAGAGACACTGATGGCAATAGCTGCACATGGGAGTTGCCTCTGCTTGGGGCCCAAGCTGAGCTCTGGAGGGGCTCCCGGGCAGCTCAGCCTGGCAGCCGGCGATGAGGGGAGCACAGGGGCCCGGGCAGGACCCTTGCCCATGGCTGCCGTGGATTTTACCTCACAAAACCGCAATTTAGAATCATAGAATTGTTTAGGTTGGAAAAGACCTTTAAGATCACCGAGTCCAACCGCTAACCCAGCACTGCCAAGGCCACCACTAAACCATGTCCCTAAGCACCACATCTCCCCGGCTTTTAAATCCCCCCAGGGATGGGGACTCAGCCCCTGCCCTGGGCAGCCTGGGCCAGGCCCTGACAGCCCTTTGGGGAAGGAGTTTTTCCCAATCCCCAACCTAACCCTGCCCTGGCGCAGCTTGAGGCCGTTCCCTCTCGTCCCATCGCTTGTTCCTGGGGAGAAGAGACCGACCCCCCCGGCTCCAGCCTCCTTTCAGGCAGTTGCAGAGAGCGATGAGGGCTCCCCTCAGCCTCCTCTTCTCCAGGCTGAGCACCCCCAGCTCCCCCAGCCGCCCCTCCCCACCCTTGTGCTCCAGCCCCTTCCCCAGCCTCGCTGCCCTGCTCTGCCCACGCTCCAGCCCCTCCATCTCCTTCTGGGGGTGAGGGGCCCAGCGCTGAGCACAGGATTCGAGGGGCGGCCTCACCAGTGCCCAGCACGGGGGGACGATCCCTGCCCTGCTCCTGCTGGCCACACCATTCCTGATACAAGCCAGGATGCCGTTGGCCCTCTTGGCCACCTGGGCACACTGCTGGCTCATGTTCAGCCGCTGTCGCCCACCACCCCAGGTCCTTTCCCGCCGGGCAGCTCCCAGCCGCTCCTCCCCACGCCTGCAGCGGTGCCTGGGGCTGTCGTGACCCAAATTCGCTGTGACCCCGTTTGCTGCCCCGCGGAGCCCTCCTCAGGCGGCCAGGCGAGGAAAGCTGCTCGTTACAGGCGGCGAAACCTCTCCCTCCCCTCACAGCCCGACCGCTACGAGACCAGGCAGGATCACCCCGCCCTCCCCACCGCCGCTCGGTCAGCGGCGATCGGGCCCGCCGGGGCGAGCAGCGGCCCCGCTCGGGGATGAACGTTCCGGTAGGGAACCACGGCCCGGCTGAGAGCCGAGCCGGTCCCGCCGGCTCCGGCCGCCCCCGCCGCCATGGCGACGCTGCCGCCCGCCGAGCGGGAAACCCGCGCACATCCGGGCGGTTCCCGGCGCCGCGCGCTGCCTCCCCTCCCGCTTCCGGTGGGCGCCACTTCCGCTTCCGGTGCGGCGGAGCCCGGGACGGTGCCGGTTCCGTTGCCAGGGTGAGGGGCCGCATCGCGCTGCTGAGGGGCGGGGGGGGGAATCGGCGGCGGCACTGTCACCCGGTGGGGTACGGGGAGGCCGCCGTGCCCCCGATCGCCGGGGCAGCCCGGTGGGTCTGGGCCCGAGCCCGCCCGTGTGCGGCGGAGGCCGGGCTTTACCGGGCAGGGCCGGTGGCGGGGCGGGGTGGGCCCTTGTCTCGGTCGGATCGGTGCCCCCGTAGCGTCTGCGGGGCGGGAGCGGCTCCCCAGGCCCGGCAGCAGCGTGCGGGCTCCCCCCCGCTCGCCTCGCCCCGTGTCGCTGCCGGGGCAGCCCCGACGGGAGGCGAAGCTCGGCCGGTGCTGCCGCGGCTGCTCGGCGGGGCCGCCCTCTCGGTGGAGGCTGACGCAGGGCAGCTCCCGATGTGAAACCCCGTTCCTCCACTTGTTGCGGTGTAGGAGAAAGCGCTGCGGTCCCGCCCGCGCAGCGTCGCCCTGTCTGTGTTTGGGGGTTTTGTGTGTTATGTTGCTGAGTGAAACTTAACGATGGGGGTGCCTCTCTTCAAATCTTCCAAGAAAAGTGTAACGCGACACTTTAGCGACAACAACACAACTTTAACACTTTTCTGTCCCAGTGACCTTCCAACCCGTAGGCTCTTGATGGTCCGAGGGGCTTGTAAAGGCTCTGAAAATGTAATTAACCACAGCAGGCTTTGTTTTGGCAAGCTTCAGTTTCACACGGTGTCCAACTCTGATGGCAGAAACCTTGAAAATCATAGAATCATAGAATTGTTAAGGTTGGAAAAGACCCTTAAGATCATCAGGTCCAACCGTTAAGCCAGCACTGCCAAGTCCGCCACTAAACCATGTCCTCAAAAAAAAATCCTTATGACTCTCTGCTCCTAATCTGTTTTCTTGTAATCATTGATTCTGGTGTCCACGCTCAGTCCCCTTTAGTGTTTTGGCATTGGATAAAGGTGTCTTATTTCTGCTCGGCGTTTCTGATAACGCTCATCTTGCCAGGACTGTAATTCAGTAAGGACAGACGGTTGGCCGAGTGCTCGGCTTTGGAGGGACGGATGATCTTTTCAACTGAGGGCTGGACGGAGACTTGAGAAGTTTTCTTACAGTTCTTGCCCTATGCATTTTCTTGCAGAATGATTTGAGGTGTGTGGTACAGGTGAGAAAACAGACAGTAAAGTCTTCTTTCTGTAAACTTAGTCTAAGGATTATGGACAGGGATAATGTATGATAATGACCCTATGTATCAACGTTGCTTGGCGCTATGCAGCCTTAACCTCTGTTGAATTTCTTGGTGCTTCTAAGACCCCTTTTTCATTAGTCTTTTTCACAGGATAATACCAGGTCCCTATCTGATTTGAGGATATTTGAAAAAAAAAAAAAGAGGGGAGGGAATTCATTTTCCTGTGATACCAGTTTTCCTCTTCAATTTGTTTTCAGGGCTCTTAGAGGGAGTAGCGTGGAGGTGTGGCTTGTAGTGTCCTCAGCAGGCAGGTTGTATTTAGCCCCCTATTTCTCATCTGGTCTGAGCTTGGTGGGTATGCCTGAGTAATTACTTGTTCCTTCCTAACAGGCTGTACTGTATAAATGAGAAGTATTTTGTCTGAGAGCAGGCAACCTCTGAGAACACGATGCTAGAGAGGAAGAGGAATCAGATTTTTGGATTCTGAGATTTTTCAGAATTGCTAGACCTGTATTTCTTGAAGGTGGATAGCCTCAGTTTTTTTCACAGGTCTGCTCTCCCTTCTTTTTGAATATCAGTCTTTCGAGGACAATCTCACCATTAGTGGCGCAGAAGCCTTCTCTGCATCTCCTGACAGTCTGTAAACAGCCTTTTCATACCTTTCTATCTCCTTGAGTCTCTGTTTCCAAGCTTTAAACAGAAAAAACATATTCTTCTTCCTTCCGCATAAAGCTAAAAATCTTGTTTTTCTGTTGTGTTTAACGTAGGAGTAAACTGTTAAATACAATTTGTATAAGTGATGCTGTGTAAATTAAAGATAGTATAATTATGGTTGTTTTGTCAGCACTGCGATGAAAGTGCAGTTCTTACAGTGTAATTGCATTGTGTAGGTGTGTATTTTGGCTTTGTTTTCAAACTCCTACTTTGATATTGCTACAGTGAGACGTGACCTGGGGTGTGTATTACTGCAGGTATTGCACAGATCTTAGTGAAAGTGAATAGAGAAATCCAGTGCTAAAAATGAACTGTTGGCTTCAGAACTAGTTTTATGGTTTTATATATTTCAGGTATTTCATATTTGCTGTTTTGTTGTTACATATGTAAAGATATCCACGGCTGGTTCGGTTGCGTAATTGTTGCAGAGGACATTTCTGAGATTTGAAATGACTTTTATGATGCTGCAGTACTCTGCTTGGGTGCCGGCTGTGCAGTGAACAGGCTGTACCTGCACAGAACACACAGCAAATGAGCATATGCTGGAGCAAACGGTGAATGTGACATTGCTAAATGCACTGAAGTGGAACTCGGAGCCCCAGTTTTAGTGCTGTTCTTTCTCCCCTAGTTTCAACCTTTTATTAACATGTTTATCATCCGTTCATGCAAAACAAATAGCTCTTTGATGTACAATATAATAAAAAATCAAAAATACTTTAAACAGACTGTATGGTTCGTCTTCTGAAGAGCAAATCTCCTATTTCTTCCTTACGTGATCATTGTATTTTCCTCCTGCAGCAGATTTTTCAGGAAATAATACTGAACATATGCTTCAAGGATGTCTCTCTCTCTCATAATAAAATGGGGTGGCCAGGAGTATACAATAACCTCGCTGTCAGAAGAAGACACAGTGTTGGATCTGAAGCAGTCTCTTAAAGGCCTTACTGGAGTGTTACCAGAACGTCAAAAACTACTTGGACTTAAAATGAAGGGTAACTGTTCATATTTATTATTTGTTGTGGAAATGCCTGAGATGTTTATGGACAAACATCCTCTAAACCTAGCCAGGATGTGTGTACTAACAGGGCATCATCTACCTCTCAGGTCTAGCTTTTGAATGAACATAGGAATTTTATACATCACTGGATACTGTTTATTATTGATACATCTACCTGGTCGTTTTTTTAATGGCTAACACAGAAGCGTGGCAAAAGTACATTAAAAAAAGTTAAATTGCTGCTAGCCAGACAAGGAATGTATCTGTATATGGAGGAGGACGATAATACAGCTTGGGGTATTCTGGTGTTTGATGGGTAGCTTATTTCAATTCAGCATGAAACGTATTGACAGTTTTCTAAAATCTCTCTACCCCAGTAAAAAAAATAATCTGCTCGCATTATAGGCAAACCTGCAGATGATGATGTTAAGCTTGGAGCTCTCAAGTTGAAACCAAATACTAAAATTATGATGATGGGCACTCGTGAAGAGAGTTTGGTAAATATTTTGCTTGCTTATTAGCTTAAACAGGAAAAGATGCTTATATATATGTCTCCTCATTATGACTTTAAATTTTGAATATTCCAGTAATCATTTGAAAAATAGTAGCACAGTAGATTTCTGTTGGTGTTTATTTTTCTACGTAAATTTTTCTGCAGAACTCTGATAGCAGCGTATTCATTAAACTCCTGTATTGTTCTGGACTTAAAGTACAAGTCTATTATTATGATATTCACTGACTTTTCAAACCTGAACAATCATCAGTATACCTTAATAATTCTTTCCACTAGTAAAGTGAAAAAATGTTGGTTAAATAGTATTTTTTTCCTGTAATGTGCAGGAACAGAAACTCGATATCCATTGTTATTTTCCTTCAGTGATCCTAGTTATCTTTTATTATTATTCCTCTAGGAAGACGTCCTTGGGCCACCTCCTGATAATGATGATGTTGTCAATGACTTTGATATTGAAGAGGAAGTTGTGGAAGTAGAAAACAGGTTAGGAGTTTTAGCTATTCCTAAACAGTCCTGTTTTAGAATGTACAGTATGCGTTTTAATTAACTGTAACTTTTTGCACTGTTATATTAGGGAAGAAAATCTACTAAAAATTTCCCGCAGAGTTAAAGAATACAAGGTGGAAATTCTGAATCCTCCTAGAGAAGGAAAAAAGCTGCTGGTGCTAGATGTCGATTATACACTATTTGGTGAGCTTTTATGCGACTTGTGGTTTTTGTTTGTTTAAGAGGTCAGTTCATTTGCCGGTTCACGTTTCCTGACTTTTGCTTTACAAATCTTCTTCAGTAACTCTGTATGCGTTGTACTATATAACTTCTGCTTTCTAATATTGTGGGGTCTTCTGCTCATATTTTAAAAAGCATTGGCCTTTTTAAGTGTCACATGTTGATGATTTTAGTGCAGCAACTATTTACTTTCTGCAAGAAGACATAAAAAAGTAGCAATTTAGTATTTTATCCAAATAATCTTTCTCTTGACCAACTTGTATCTTGGATGTCACGGTGGCAGGGCAAGATATTGTAAAGTAATGATCTCGGTCTGTACCCAATTGACTCCACTTTTGGGGGGCGTGGGAGAATAGCTTCCAATTTTATTTCCAGATCATTGCTAAACATGCACAAAAACACGTTTTACTTGAAAATTCTGTCAGACTGGTTTTTGTGGAAGCCAGAATTTTCCTTCTGACTTAATTTTCTGGGATGTAGGTGTGTCATGGCAGCTTGACTACAAGCAGGAAATAATCGCTTGCTTTATTCCTTTTCCTTAGCTTTCCTTTTTGATGAGATTTGCTTACAATCTGGGATCAAAATTCAACCTATTACTGAGTTTAAAATTTTTATTTAGGGGTCCTCTGCTAACAGAATTTGACAGCAGTTTTCTAATTAGAACAGGCAACGTTTGCATGTCTGAAATAAGCTTGATATATGTTCACAAAATTAACTGGACTAGGTTTGAAGGAATCTCATATCTGAGCTGTTACAAATTTGCTAAGGTGCACAGCTGAACTATTTGGCCTGACTCTTCAAAGTTATTCAGACCCACAGATCTCTGATTTAATTATTAGCTAAGCCCTCAAATACCTGTAAGGATCAACAGATAAATATCCCCTCTGCTTCTTCTCTCCACCTTTAAAATGGGAATGGTAGTTTGCTATGAATTCATTCATGATTTCAAAGTGCCCCAGTGCTTCCCTCATGAAACTCTTCAGGTCTCTGGATAGATAGGAAAGTCAGACTGAACTTTAATAACTTAACTAAACTTTAATAATGAATTGCTTCTCTCTCATATTCTTTTTAGACCACAGATCGTGTGCTGAAACTGGGGTAGAACTGATGAGGCCATACCTTCATGAATTCCTGACATCTGCCTATGAGGATTATGATATTGTAATTTGGTGTAAGTTTTATACTCAATACCTAAGACTTTATTGTAAATTGTCATTCAGAGCAGAGACTCCAGGTGGGAGGTTTTTGTATTGCTTTTTAGTGTGAATCACAAGATCTAAAACAACACATGAATGCTTAGCTGTAATACCTTCAGCAGGAGTGTTCACACAGCTATTAGAGCTATTTTAGAAAAATAGTAATTCCTATGTGAAAAAACACCGCGTATTGCTCATGTGAATGGATCTAATCACAGTATAAAGCTCAACATCACTTTACTGAGTGTTACTTTGTACAAACAAACAAGTGCTTCAAGTAACAGAATTGTATAATCAACATTCAAACACTGTTTGATAGCTATCTTTACAAATAATCTCAATCCAGACAATAAGTAATGAACTGCCAAATGAACCAAACTCTCCTGTCTAGAGGGATGGCTGATCGTTTGCCTTGGCATGCTGTTTCACTTCCTATCCAACAGCTGGAGAACAGACTTTAGCCAGTGCAGAGTGTAAACCATATTAAAATTGTATTACTAGTTTTCATAGTCCGGAACAACGTTTCCACATATTCTTAGATCCGTGGGCAATATTGACCCTTTGTCCTTTCCAGGCCTTACGTATTCTTATCATTGCTTCCAGGAGAAAATCCTGCACAGGCACTACGGTTCCTCAGACCAGGTGTAGCCCAGTTCTCATGGTCCTGCAGACTGTAGTTCAGTAACAGCTGATCTAGAAAATGGTTTAAACGCATGCAGCGCTTCATCTAGTTGTTCGTTTGAAAAGTAAGCTTTTCCAAATAAAAATCAACTTCCATGAAGGAAGACTGTCTTCAAGGCAGTGAACCCTAAAAGCTGCGACAAGGATGGATCTTTCTGAAATTAAATTTTGTGTAAATATTTGATATGTTAAGTGAACAGTTTCTTGGCTTGTTTCTCTTTTGCCTGTCAATGACTTATTTTGACAAAATATTCTTTCTGGTTTCTCCCTTTTGTTTCAGCTGCTACTAATATGAAGTGGATTGAAGCTAAAATGAAAGTAAGTTGTTCTGAAAATGTGTCATTTGTTTCTAGTCTGGCTAGCTGTTCATATAGTTGGACTCACGCTCAGCGTTACAGAGCGGGTTAGCAACTGGGGAGGCTGTGTGAATCAAAACCCAAGTTTTTTATATCTTCATAGTCACTTTAAATTATCTTTGTCACAAAACTAGATTAAGTCTAATTTTAGATTTCCACAGAAACTATCAGCAGTAGGTGCTAAATTTAGCAGAACTAAACACAAGTCAGTACCTGCTGAAACTTCGATTAGTCACGCAGCCTTCACAGTTGCTTTCATCTTACCTCTAATTATAGAGTTCTAGTCTTTAACTGTAATATCATTTTTTTAAAGGAGCGGACAGATGTGGCGAGCTGGAGTAGGTTATCAAGAGGAAACTCTTTTCATATTTATCTTGTACCTCTTGCAGCTGTGTGGTTCTGTTGCTTCCTCTGCCTTATTAAACATCCGTAAGAGCTCTTCTTTCAGTCCTAGTTTCTTCCGTACCTAAATCGGGCAACTAGCCAGTTTTGCACAGCTGACCTAGTGGTAAACATATTTACAGTCAGGCTTAGCTGTAAATCTAATGAGCTTACTAAGAATTGCTGTATGTTTGGTTGGTGGGTTTGGGTTTTTTATGCTTATAAATCAAAGCTTGTTTCCATTTCAGGGAAAACTTTTCCAAATTTAAGCTTTTGTATCTCCACTCTTTGTTATAGACTAACCATTTTTTTTCAGGTTTTAACAGAGCAAAGCACATTTTCCAGTGTTCTCTTCCTCAAAATAATGAATCGCTACAATTTTTCTAAACAAACAGAAATGCCTCAGAGCGATCTCAGAAATGAGAACCTTTAATCAGAACTATGAAAGAGAGTTAGTGCAAGTAAAATCAGTGCTGAGCCTTGCAAACATTGCACTTCTTGTGACAGTGTTACCTCTCTGTTTACGTGGTGTCTGTCAGCGTAGTGCTAGGATTCAGCCTTGTGGGAAACCGTTGTTCAAAACTGGGCTGTTTCCCAAGCATTCGTCACCTTTCCAGCCCTCTCATATGTTACTGAATCACAACCTTTCTATGCCTACTCCTGCGTCTTGATCAGTTGAGATTCCTGCCACTAGATGCCAACTGCTGTTTCTCCTTAAACTGATAGTCCCGGGGTGCTTACCTCTAAAAGTTTCACTTTTTGCCAGGGAGCAATGATCCCAGCAATACTTGGCATTAAAGTTTTTGTTTTACACTACAAAGCAGGAACGGTATTAAAAAGAAGGGAGTATCAGATCACCAAGTTTAATCTGCCATCTATTTATGCCTGGAATTCAGACATTCTAGAGCAGCTAGTTTTTTCGGTGTAACAGGACACTGACCCAGGTAGGTAGTGCTTTTCATTTGCAAGATTCACTTCTTCACGTAAGAGAAATCCATGCAGTGGGGCTGGATATCTGCAAGAGAGCTGCTGCAGTGGACTTTTTCTCCTTGTTGTGTAGCTTCGCACGTTACTGCTGTTGCACGCACCAGAAATTAAGTCAGCAATATCTATGTTATAACACATCAGCAGATTTTACTATTACTTCTCAGCTTTGTAAAGGATTTGAAATTGAAATGATCATCTAGTCAAAGTTGGGTTTCCTTTTTTTTTTTTTCCTAAAAAGGGTAAGTTTTCCTTAGAGTCTTTATTTCAGGAGTTATCAAATCTTTAAACCGACAGATTTCTGACTCACATTGGCTATCTTGGACATGTGTAGGAGGCAAGGGTAACAATGAACTATTACTGTATAGTTCATCTTTGACTGGGCTGTGATTTGTTGCAACTTACTGGAAGGAACAAATACCCAACAGTACCCAGTTGCTGTCCTTGCTATAGATATTGAGTAAAGTTGAGGCATGTGGAACTTGTGACAGATTCTGCGTGAAGGTATGAGCAAGACCTCTCTGTATTTTGCCTTTTCTGCAAAGTTGCTTTGATTTTAAGCTGACATCAGTTGGTAAGTTTCTGATAGCAAACACTGCAAAAATAAATTCCTATCAGCTTGGTAGAATGGTGTATTTTTATGATTCTTACTGGATAAAAAAAATTGGATAAACCCCCCCCCCCAGATATCTATTGTTAGTGTGTCTCTGGTAATCCTCAGCAGCTCACCCTTGGCAAACAGTGTATTATAATGGTGGTTTCAGTTCTACAGCAGTAAAACTGTCACAATGAGAAGCTTTAATAATAAATCTTTGTGATGCAGGAGCTTGGAGTGAGTACCAATGCAAACTACAAGATAACTTTCATGTTGGACAGTGCTGCCATGATAACAGTGCACACTCCTAGAAGAGGACTAATAGATGTAAGTACCTATTTTTTCCTGATCTGTTTCTACATTCAACTGACATGTTATCACTGCAATATTCAACAAAAAAGTTGTGCTGGAGTTTTCATGCAAGAAAATTGTAAGAATCTTGGAAGCATAGATTATTTTTTTTCCTACTGAAATTCTCTATTAATGTTTTGAGTAGTACATTTGGATAACACTGCTTTCAAATCAAATAATAGAAAACTGTTGCAAGAAAATTTAGTACCAACAGAAAGGTTTTCTTTGGGGGGTATTTATTACGTTATACTATTTCACATCTCCTCCCTTATTAAAGCCCAACTACCTGCTAAATTTTCAGCAAAAGAATACAAGCGTCCATTCGAGTTTGGACGCAAGTTCCTATAGACTGGTATTTTCATCCCCTGCCTATGATCTGATTTACCTCAGGTACCTTGTGTCTGTGTTATTTTTGCAGGTGAAGCCTCTTGGTGTTATCTGGGGAAAATTTTCAGAATATTACAGCAAAAAAAATACTATTATGTTTGATGATATTGGCCGAAACTTCCTAATGAATCCGCAAAACGGACTCAAGGTAATTTTAACCGGAATTTTCATTTATTACTACTTTTTCGTATCCTTCAAGTAGTACTTTCTCATCCTCCTTTGCTGTATCATGAAGAAAGGCTGTTCTTAACTAGCAAAGACGCATATTTTATTGTATTTTTTTATTTAGATTGCCATTTGTCTGGGCTAATATTTCCCTAATAGTAGTATTAAATAAGCTTTGTTTCACTATGACGTGAGCTTTTAAGAGACTACCAAAATCAATGAAATTACGATTTCTGCTTAAATTATACCTGCGAGCCATAATCAAGCTGGGCATTGCCGACAGACACCATTGAAATATGCGATGTTCGATCTCAAGAGTGGTTATATTCAGAAAATAAATACCAAGTGGCTGTACTTCATGGTAGTATGCCAATATAATAGCAAGCATTCTGTTCTGGGAAATAATTAATACCTCAAGCCGTTTTGACTGCAGAACAGGAAATATTTCATTCTATAAAGTTGTCAGCCAGTTCATGCTCCATTATCAGTGCTGGTTCTGAATAAGAAGAATGCAACTTAAATTTCTATTTATATATGATGGTACACCAGTATGGTACTAAAAGAACCCTCATAAATTCCTTTAAAAAAAAAAAGAAAGATGTTTTCAAATGCAGAAATCCAAGATGATGTTTCTTTGAAAGTATCCATGATGTGAAGAGGGTAGCAATTGATGAGATCTAGCAAGATGATGTTAATTGGAACTGTCCAGTGTTAGAAGCAGGAATAGCAAAGATCTTGCTGGGAGAGGATTATCCAGAGAGCTCCCTCTAGCTCAGGTTTGAAAGATGTTTGTCAAAATGTTGTTAACAGAGCTGCAGACAAGAACGTTGAATCACTAAAACAAGGCACAGGTATAATGTATAATGTATTCCAAGCTTAAAGCAGTTGTCAGACAAGCTTTATTTCTGCCATCTCTTTTCACAGAAGCTATGATTGTAGTCAAATGCTTTTTGTTGGAAAAAAGCATCTGGTTCCAGTGATGCCACACAACTCATAAAGCAGAGCTGAAAACCCCTCATGTCTCCTGCAAAAATATCTGGGAAATCAGATTAGAAAATGTGGCAGTCCGTTCCAGATCATTTTATGATTCGGTCTGCCTGGGGGGGGGAAGGCTTGAAGAAGTGCAAGACAAAACAAATTTCTTCCTGGTGGGCGTGCAAGGCAAAAACCCTACGGTCCAGTTTGCATGAGCAACAAGACAAATTGGATCTGGCCACTAATGGAAAAGGTTTTTCTTCCTCTTATCTACGAGAAGTTATAACTTGGCATAGTACTGAAAATACATTTTAATTAGGTGGTAAATGATGGAGAATCGGCAGCATTTTTCTTACTTTGAGCAAATGGTTATACCCAGTTTATTTATTTTGTATAGATAAGGCCTTTTATGAAAGCACATTTAAATCGGGATAAAGACAAGGAGCTTCTAAAGCTCACTCAATACCTCAAAGAAATAGCAAAATTAGATGACTTTTTGGAGCTGAATCACAAACATTGGGAAAGGTAAGAACAAAGTCAAAATTCTTTCTTCCTTCTGTCCCTGACCCCACTGTGTTTTGCTTGAGGTTGTCTGTACGAAGACCAGAAACAACTGAGCCGATGAACTTTGACATCACTTCCAGTCCTGAAGGTCATTCAGTTTGAGTAGAATTTTAATAAGGCTATAGCATTTGGGCTGCTTCCCTAAAATGATAACATTTTTACGGAATGGACCTTTGTTTTCATACTTCTCCAGTATTCAGGGCCACCAGTTGTTTTCAATGAAGCACTTATGCTTCCTAAAGGGAAAAGAATTTTTGAAGGAACCTGGTCCCTGGGAATCTCTCTCTCTCCACCTCTACAAAGTTAGGCTGTCAGTTCAGATCTCGGGTCCGTTGTTACGAGCCAACTTTTCTGGCGGTTTCTTCAGAGCTTTGGGGTGTTACAGTGTGGTTCAGGCGCTATCCAAGTTGTGTGGTATTACGGTATTCATCGGCTCTGAGATGTAAGTTACTGTGTTATGAACGAGAGTTTTCCAAATGCTTAGGGCACCAGTTAGCGTCCTAATTCTTGCTAGAGAATGATTAGC
The DNA here is from genome assembly GCA_020745775.1 of Theristicus caerulescens. NCBI lineage: Eukaryota > Metazoa > Chordata > Aves > Pelecaniformes > Threskiornithidae > Theristicus > Theristicus caerulescens. The sequence goes on along the minus strand of CM036568.1, from coordinate 3,136,750 downwards.
TGAAGTGTTTGGGCAAAATTCTTCTTAATGCTTTTATGCAACAGCCTGAAGTTTCAATGCATGTGAAAAAAAAAAAGTGCGTGCAATATGTTATTCGAAAAACACTCATTCAGTGCTTAAAAGAACAGCCTTGCAAACTTGACACAATTTTCTTGTTTCTGATTAGAACAGAAAGTCAAATGTTAAACTTTAAAAGCAGTGAAATTCACTGGATATTTCACACTCGGTTAAATTGGTTGGGTTTTTGTTTTCTGGAGTATTTGCAAAGACTTCAGTGTCACCACGTAGCCAGATTGCTCCAGCTGTAGTGGTAAGAGAACTGTGAGATCAGAAAGCAAGCATTTTGGAGTAACGCAGTCTCTAAAGCAGCTAGTGGAGGGCTGTTCTTTTCAGGTTGTGCTGGATGACTGTTCATTAAAGTCTTGAATTCATTTGAGGGAGTGCCATATCTAATGGGCCTTTTTATCTTAAAGGATATAATAGCTACTTTTCCAACTAATGTAATTTTCAACCTCTTAGAATAAAACATGTTTCCATTTCCTTCCTCCCTTTTGTTTAAAAAGCCTAATAGAGTAACTAAAAACATGACTTTGAATTACAGTAAGATAACCTATAATGAAATTGAAAGAATGCTGAAATCAAATAAAATCATAAGCAGTTTTGATCACGTTATCAATTTTTGGTTATCAATAGGGGGATTGCCAGTGGGAAAAGAAAGCAGATCCATACTTTGAGTTTATAAAAGGTACTAGATATATTTGTGCCTACCTCTTATTTTGTGAAAAACTGTACTTTCGTTTCTTTCAGGTATCTTTCAAAGAAGCAAGGACAATAACGCTAATAAAATTGTGTGGCACTGAATTGAAGGGAACATAACTAAGATCATTGGACTTTTCCTTGCTTTTACGCTAGAGTATAATAGTGCTGGACACTGGATCCAATACCAGAATGACTGCTATACTTGGTCTTCCAGGTGGTTGGTTGTGGGTTTTTTTTTTAAAAGATCACAGCAATAAGCTCAAAGTGGGAGAAACAAGTCAGTTACTTTTTCTTGCATTCAGTTCTGGTGTTAGTACTTAAAATACTTCCCTCTCCTTTGCTGCCGAAGTACAACCATAACCATTAAAGACCAAAACCATTCTGAAACTAGAAAAAAAAAATACTTAGACCAAAAAAGTTGAGTAAGGAGCCAACCGTGGCAGTGTATGAATTGTATAAGCCCTCTATTCCCTCCATCTTTAGAAACAGTCTCCCTCTCCCATTCCAGTATTTAAGTCTATAAATTACAAGTTGTCTAAGTTTGGTATGTATTAGTATGTCAGTGTTTCTCTGTGCAAGACAGTAAGATGGGAAGGTACCACCTCTGTGGCCAATTTACCCCAGTGCGTGAACTTGTACTATAAAGCAGTGTTTACTGGAAAACAAAAGATTGAAGTTTGAGGGAGAGAAACCCACTCTTATTTGGAAAGTGAAAAGCAGTCTGAAAAATTCTCGTATGTCAGATAAAGGGTTTAAACCTCCGCTGGGAAAGTCACATTCCTAACAAAGCATGAACAAAACCCTTGTTCTCTTCTAGCTAAATCTTGTCAAAGTGCAAACACTGTGTTTAAATACAATATTCAGCCATACTGTTCTTAAAATATCATTTACTTGCGCTGCTTATGCCTGCACTATAGAAGTGTGATGTGACTGCTGTTTGGCATTACCAACACTTGTGCATTATGCAGTTCATGTATTTGAAAGAAGACTGACCCTTTCAAATAAAAATGGTATATATTGTTCTTAAGGAACTATAGCAGTTGTGTAAATAATAAATACCTTTTTCATAATTTGTGTCCTGTGCTGGCTTAAATACCTACTTTGTATAATAGAGAAGCCATTGATAATCTTCATTTTGGTTTTTTGGGGTGTTTCTTTGGATTCCAGAGACGCTGATTTTGCATCAGTAGTTAAGTAAGGCTGGTATGTGCTGCTGCAGATTAGGGCAGGGGGGTTGAATAGTAAAGCGCCCAGGAAAGGAACCTTGACAGCAAATGTCAGAATGTCCAGACAGCAGACACAAATGAGCTGTTAAGATGAGCATGTTAGGCTCCGGCTCAGTGACCTGTCAGAAAATATAGTTTCTTATCCGCTGCTCTTCGTGGTTTAGTGCCAACCCAAGCCGTGTTTTAAAGTAGTAAACTAGAAACCTGATGCATAAAAATCTTTGGTTTAGGTAAATATGGATGGTGAATTTCTGAAGTTTTGTCTCCTAGAGCTGATTTCTGAACTAGAAGGCTGACTCGCTCGTGCACGTACAGCGCAGATACGGTCCCGGAGGTCACAGCAGTGATCCTTTGCCTAGAGAGGCTGCAGTCGCATAGGTACCGGAATACGGGACTGGTGTACGTGGGCTAGAACACCTTTCCATTTAAAGAATAGGAAGAAGTCAAGGCGTTGCACTTGAATCACCTACAGAGTTTGCTATGCCAGCCAGCCAGAGAAAACAGAGCCAAGGGAATGTATTTAAACATGCGCCCATATCTTTTTGCTCAAAGTTGGCAAAGAGAAGTTTTACAGTGAACGAGTGATACGCCTTTCTTCTGCTTTCTATAAGGAACATTTTAAAAAAAATCTTGATTTTTTTATTTCGGTGACACTGGGATTTCATCCCAGAATTTCAAAGTATTTGCTGATCTGAAGTAGATGTGCACTCCCCTTTCCAATATTTTATAAGCTGCACTGGAATATCTGAGGGTATGGTCTCGATGTGGCGGTAACACATTGCTGTTGCTGACAAGTCATCGCACCTTTTATGACTAATATTGCTTCCCTTATATTTGAAGACTAGTCTTGCAATTTGAATTTTTTTCGGGGGGGAAAGAAGCCTGTATATTTTACCAGCTGTCTTCTACAAATGCTGCAGTGATTTCCTTGGCTGAGACACGATTGCGATTTATAAAACCATGAAGCTGTGGATAAGGCAAGCGCAAAACTGATGTTCGCCAAATCCCGCAATACTAGAATGAAGGCTCACTCGTACAAATAGGAGAGCGGCTTGAAATTGCTAAGAGCAGCAGGTAGCGATCTCCGGGAATTTGTTGCCACAGTTCGTTGTGGAGGCAGGTGGCATCGGCAGGCTCAGAACGGAGCTGGACAACTTCATGAACAAGGCCATAGTCAGATGCTGGAGGGAGCGGGCTAGGAAGGGCTGATGTCCTTAGTGCAGGACTTGCAGGTGCCGAGGAAGAGGAGGGCGGCTCACAGGCAGCGGCCAAGCCTGCATGCTGCCCTTGAACCGCTGCGGGGCGGGACTCTGGCCAAAGCAGCGCAGCTCTCGTATTCGTACTGCCCGACTCTTCTGGGCTCTACGTACAATACGATTCTGTGCCAGCCTACCCCAATTTAGTGTAACAGCAAGGATAAATGGCTGCCGTTGTGCTTAGCCCCGGAATACTGTATTTATTGCTCATAAATTCAGAGGAAAACACCTCTGCTGACTTTCTTTCTCCTTTTTAATAGGGAAGGCAGTTTTGACCTACTTGTATTTTCAAAGTATAGTTGAGCCTTGGGAGTAACTATCAACAGCAAAGTTTAAAGCCTTGTTCCCTGTTAACATTTAGTTTCCTTTTAGATTATATTGAGAAGTATTTGATCAATGGTTTTCACAATCTCTGGTAAAAGAAATAGGATTAAAGCATAATCAAAGAGAGGGAGTGCGTGGCTTAATTATAGAGCTCATAATTTACTGTTCTGCAAAACTGGAGAAGCATTAATGGAACCTGAAATTTTCCAACCATTTTCATGTGTCAGAGACCGTACTGGGCTCCCAGTAAATGTCAAGTATTTTGTATGTTGTTCTGTCTGATTATTCATACCAAAAGAGACAGTCCATTTAAAAATGAAGTTATTTCTGTAAGCTCTGGATATCTGACAACTCTAATGCCTCTCTGTGGCACTGCTCATCACTGGAGGCACACGGAGTGACAGCTGAAGCCGAGAACTGAACTGCAAATTCAGCTCCACAAATCCTGCCGCACGACTGCGAAACCTACAGCGAGTTGCCAATTTTTATTCCTGACTTGACACGCGACTGACAGCAAGTGGATGCTAAAAGGTTTAAGACAATTTTCCACTCTGTCTGTTCAGGCTGTATTTAAGACTGACGTGAGAAGTGCTGAATACTTTCTTTCTACCAATAAGGTGAAGCCGAGGTAAAAATTGTGTTTCAGAGGGTAAAGTAAACAGTTCTCCTGATTCACTAATGCTGTTTAAAACCAGAAATGCTGGGTGAAGAGGTGTTAGAGGGCGGAATCTCTGCCATTTCACTGTTGGCATTGCAGCGGTCATGGCGAGTGCTGGTCGGTATTGGCGTGGGCGACCGCTGCACCCAGTGTGGGGGGGCTGATGAAGTGCTTCGGCTGGGGGATTGATGGAAAAAGATTTCCGTGAAAAGAAAACGTTGAGGGAGAGAATAACAGGACTAGAAGAGAAAAATACTGATCTATCCTGGAGAAGACAAGGTACATCTTTCAAATGTTATGAGTTTCTTGTGCAGGTGATATTAGCAATATCTTGTGACAGCCATAAGTTACCGGAGCGCTGTACTGAGATCTGTGCTTTGAAAGGGCTCGTCGCTAATCAGGGCGTGTTTTAGGTATAAGCAGCTCAAAAGGTTGAGGGTCTGGAAGAGCTGCCTCATGGGGAGAGAGGAATGATTGCGGTTTGGTGAGGTTTTCCTAGAGAATGGTGAAAAATATGGTGCCTTACAGCGCTAAGTTTGACTCTCCGGACTCCTGGCTTGACCTGCTGGACAGCACTGTCTGACACCTTTATTTCCCAGCCCAGCTGTGTTATCCGCTCCAGATCCTCTACACTGCGATCCCCCCTTATCCATTAGATCCCTGATGATCACAGGAGGCCCCAGCCTCACCATCCATACATCAGCCCTTTTCTGATGGTGTTTTATAATAGAGGATTGCAAAATGAACTATTTATATACTGATGAGCTTTCTCATACATCCCCGAGCTTCCCTATTTATGCTTATTGATGAAGTTTGCTCATCTCTAGAGATCCTTTGATGCTGCTTTGACACTGCGAGCACTTGGATGCTCATTTAGCTCTCGGGAGCCTGCGCAGAGCCATTCCTTGCCACACAGACACATACAATGCCATGCCATTCATTTCTATGTCTCTTCTAGCAAATAGTTTCTCCCACCGATTCATTTTCTGTTAAATACTGGGTACGAGTCAAAGGGAGCTTGTTCTCAAATTGCACAGTGCTCTTAGCACTATGGGTAGGGTGGTGGGCACAGCAAAGTGCACCATTAACACTTGATTGAAAGGTTTTTTTTCTGTCCAGTTGGAATTGTACATCCACTCTGGGCACACAACACCATTTTTCAAGGTGTTTCTATATCAGGAAAGAGCAGCTCTTATTTTCACCACGGCAGGGGCCAGGGCTGGCTGCAGCTCCTGCATGCAAGGGGACTGGGTGACCTGGAGCAGAGCCTGCGTGGTCACCGGTGCTGAGCGATGTCCCCTCCTTCCCTTGCAACACCCTGGAAGATTTTGACTCTGCTGTTATGACAACAGTAAGGTTATTGCATCAGATTTTTAGTGACTAAATATCTTCACCTGTGGCATTAAAGCATTTGGTATTAACAACGAGAGCCTTGTTCCTCACTATTGATGCTGCTCTTGAGAGGACAGCAAGTCCTGGATCAGTCAAAGTCATAGTTCAATGTAAATGCTTGAGCCAAACGTCTCAGCCTTCAGATTTGATTGGAATTTTCATCTCCAGCAGTCTGAGCTAATACTTACTCTACTTGTGCAAGATCAGCCCCTGGATTTTGAGTTGCATCTGCCATGCTTCTCCCTGAATACAGACCACAGAGCCAGACGGTCGGGCACGGGTGGCTGATTCACAGGCTGCTCAGAAAAGTTGTTTCAATTGTTTCATAGTGGAGGGAAATGTCCCAAGATTAATAAAAAATTGAACAAGCTCAGCTTTGACACCCAGAGTTATGTTTCTGAGCATGTTCTCATAGTAATATTGCAGTTGAAAAAACAAAGATGGGAAGGGTTTTTTTCAGTGCTCTAGAATTTTTCCCTCATTTCTTAAAAGCTTCTTGGTGTGGACATATATCATGTCTCTCAATTTGTGCTTTATTGGCACGGTGCAGTGTGCTGTGGTATTGTAAAGACAGAGTGCTTTGATGAGTTTTGTATATTATTGATGTGTTACAAGCCATCTAAGCATCAAGCCTTCTTCCCCAGGTGTTTTCCCCTAGTTTGGGTCATACTGGAAGAACAACTGGTGGCACAGGAAGAGTAATGTTAATGATTTAACAAATTCCAGTAAAACTTTCTAAGATATCTCGCCCTAGGAAGCAGGGTGAGATGGCTCTAGAGTTGTATTTTGCAAGGCTTACTGATTCATAGAATCACAGAATGCTTTGGGATGGAGGGGACCTTTCAAGCCCACCCAGTCCATCCCCCTGCCATGGGCAGGGACATCTCCAGCCAGATCAGGTTGCTCAGAGCCCCATCCAGCCTGGCCTTGGATGTTGCCAAGGATGGGGCATCTACCACCTCTCTGGGCAACCCCTGCCAGTGTTTCACCACCCTCATTGTGAAAAATTTCTTCCTTATATCCAGTCTGAATCTCCCCTCTTTTAGTTTAAAACCATTCCCCCTTGTCCTACCGCTACTGGCCCTGCTAAAAAGTCTGTCCCCAGCTTTCTTGTAGGCCCCCTTTAAGCACTGAGAGGCCGCACTGAGGTCTCCCCGCCGCCTCCTCTCCCCCAGGCTGAGCACCCCCAGCTCTCAGCCTGTCCTCCCAGCAGAGCTGTTCCACCCTCGGACCATTGCTGGGGCCTCCTCTGGCCCCGCTCCAACAGCTCCCTGTCCTTCCCGTGCTGAGGACCCCAGAGCTGGGCGCAGGGCTCCAGGGGGGTCTCCCCCGAGCAGAGCAGAGGGGCAGAATCCCCTCCCTCGCCCCGCTGGCCATGCTTCTTTTCACAGAATCATGGAATCATATAATCATTAAGGTTGGAAAAGACCCTTAAGGTCATCGAGTCCAGCTGTTAACCCAGCACTGCCAAGGCCACCACTAAACCATGTCCCTAAGCACCGCATCTCCCCGGCTTTTAAATCCCCCCAGGGATGGGGACTCAGCCCCTGCCCTGGGCAGCCTGTGCCAGGCCCTGACAGCCCTTTGGGGAAGGAGTTTTTCCCAATCCCCAACCTAACCCTGCCCTGGCGCAGCTTGAGGCCGTTCCCTCTCATCCCATCACTTGTTCCTGGGGAGAAGATGCAGCCCCGGAGACAGTTGGCTTTCTGGGCTGTGAGAGCACATTCCTTACCCTGCTTTCTATATTCCATCCACATTTCATGCCATACATGAGTATGCAATATTTGAGAGTAGTGAAAACTGCAAGCACCGGTTGAGCAGGTGAGCATGAGCAGAATTTCAAGCACATGCTGGAAGTGCAACTGATGCCAGTGAGACTTGTGGGTCCCTCTGCTGTCCTAATGATGGATATTCCTTGAATCAGGACCAAAATGAGCACATTTTTGGAAAAGTTAAGTGTATTAAACTGCCTCAGAGATGAAAATGATAAAGTGATGCGTTTTTCTAAGTCTGATTAGTCCCTTACAGATGTGATTAGATGCAAGAGATGTGTTGTAAAGCCTTTTTCTATAACAAAGGGTAAAACATCAAAAACTAAATTTGTGTCTAACACTTGAAAAGAAAGAAATTCTGAGCTTTAGATACAGGTGGGTTTGTAATTACATCTCAGCAATATCCCCACCCCCAAAAACAGTAAATTGAGATCAACACATTCAGAAGCAATTAAACTGCAGCTGGAAGAAAGCAGGCAAATAATTGAAAATTCTGACTTCTTTAAACAGAATGAAAATATTGCATTTTGTATGTGCATTTCTACTTTCACATAGTCCTAAATTTTAAGAATTTAAGTAACAAAGTGACTTTTTCCTTAATCTGATATGGTTGGTTTGGTTGTTTCACTGAAAAATATCAAACAACCCCCTGACAAAGATATTTACCTTACACCGACCAAAATTGAGTAAATTTAGGTAGATTTAGTTCTGCAACTAGTAAACTATATAACATATGGTTTTATGGAACTGAAATGCAGCCATGCAGCATGGAGATGGTACCGTTGTCACTGACAAAAGTGAATTCATGGCTTGTCACTCCTTACAGCAATCCCTGACCAAGTTATATGGCAGTTTGCCTGGTTTTAACCCGAGCGACGCTATGAAATAATTGTCCAGTTAAACTTACGTCACTGATGCAGAGCCATTTGTCACTCTCCGTTGCATGGAAAGATGCGTTGAAGTGCACACGCCGAGAGCCCCACAGCTTGGTCCTGGTCCAGAGGCCTCAGCTGGGGGTCAGAGATAAGGGTGAGTTAGGGAGAAACGCTTGTCCTCGTCTCCGCTCGCCCTGCAGTTAACCCAGCACATCGCATGCAGAGGTTACAGGCAGCCGGCGAGAGGAAAACATCAAAATGAGCAGTAGACCTTGTGAGATTAACATATAAAATCCCTTAATGGATAGGCAGGCAACGCAGATAATTACAGACCCACAGAGCATGACTCAGTCAAGCACAGGGCCCGATTCCAGAAACTACGAAAGGAAAAAAGCCACAGTATTACCTCTGAAGAAACTTGAATCAAGCCAGAGAGCAGCAACAGCAGTGAGTTATCAGGCTATTTAGGTAGTAAGCAGGGCAAACTGAGACTTATGGGCAGAGTTTCCAGCACTGGTCAATCTTTCACAAGGATCCCTTGAGCTTCACGCTCCCCTCCAACCTTGCCTTTCCAGAGGGTTGAGCAGAAGCCTTGGGCCAGGCATGGGACAAGCACCGGAGCAAAGTGCTAAAGGCTGGGAAGGAAGCCAGACAGGAGCTTTTGAGCTAAAGCTTCTGCCAAAGCCAATTAACATGCAACAGCTGGATTGCACAAGCTTTACCGGGGTGGGAGATGGCACGGAGCAACCTTATCTCACCTAACAGAGCACTGGACAGGGTGTTCATGCAGCCGAAGTGCAAACAGCCTCTCCAGCCCTACAACAAGGACCTAGCAGCAAGCGTATTTGCCCAAACCATTCCTTGACCCATGGATTAATGCTGTTTCTCCTGTTCCTAAGTCGCAGTGAAACATGGGCACAACAGGACTTTCTCAAGACGCCACAGATGTGCCCTGAAAGGAACAGAACAAGGCTGGAGGGGTACCAGCAGGTCCACGCGGCCCTGCCTGCCCTCAGCCCCGGCTCACACCGCAGGGATGCCATAGCTGGGCAGAGAGGTCCATGCCCACGGTCATGTCCTAAAGCAGAGTGCCATGGCCACCCACCTCCCCATAACCACCATGTCTGCTTTCATCCCCATGTCTAGTGGCTGAGACCTTCTCCTATTGCTAGAGAAAGGCCACAGCTGCAAAATCCCTAGGGCTGATCTTCAGGAAGGCTTCTGCTTGTTTGGATTCCCAGTCTCAGCGCTGGGTGCAGCCACTCATCTTTACCCAAAACACAGAAAATCCAGCAAAACCCTTTGGGCTCACCACTGCCTGGGAGGGCACAGAGAGCCTCTGACTGCCCCAAGAAGCCCAGCTTTCCCGCTTGCTGGCACGGTGCTTCAGCCCGGGGCGGCTCCCCAACCCCAGACATCCCCTCACTGACCCCATACCTGTCCCCACACCCCACACTCCCTCTTTTTAAAGAGGGCAGCCCCATGGTCCTCTCTGGTTCTCTTATCTCCATCACCTTTCCCGCAGCAGTGACAGAGCCATGGCTCAGCAGGGAAGATCAAGTGCTTTTCACTTCATTCTCATTAACAAAGCACCATCACCGACGACTACTCATTTGCTAAGAGCAGGGGTTAAGGCTCATCTCTAATTACACCGTGTCATGCCTCCGGTCTCAACAGCATGGATCTGCTTTCAAGGGGAGGTGAGGTTTGACTGGTCAAAGCCGAATGGTTGAACAGCACACAACATACAGGTAACCTTCACTGCCCCCCAGAAGACAGCTTACTGAATTCAACGTTTTGCAAGAAGCATCAAGGTTCCCCAGTCTGTCTGGGAATAGAAATGCTTGCACATTTTCTGCAGCATGAAGGTATGTGCAGCTGTGCCAGTGCCTTCCTCTCCAGGTTTAGCTGATAAAACAGCTTTTCCACCCCAAGGGCTGTCTGTACACCCACGTAAATAGCTCTCCCCGCCACGGCATGCGTGCCTTTAGCTGCTGCTCATATTCTCCTTTACCCCTGTCCTGTGCTGACTTGCATTTTCCAGAAAGGGGAAAGGAAATTTATTCCTCCACAATATATTTGCCCATAAAAATCAAATTATGAAGCAGGCCATGGGCTGCATATTACAGGACAGTAACCATTATTCTCTTTGCTATAGAGGCTCCCTGCCACCCCCCTCAGCCCCCAACCCGCTCTTTCGGTGGCAGCGACAGCAGCGCAGCCCCCCAGGAGCCATCCCCATTGCGCTGCTGCTTCTCTGCCGGGGAGCTCCGTGGTGTCAGCTGGGGCTCCCGCAGCAAATCCTAGTTTTAAAAACCGATCAGGTGCAGCTATTGGTGTAGTGAAGTCAACGGTAAAACTCCGGCGTGACAAGCACAAGTCCTGGTGTCACCAGCCGTGGCTGGTACAGTCGTAGGGCAAGGGCAGGGTCACCCCGCTGCCCCTCGCAGCCGGACCACGCAGGCTGCCCACGAGGGCTGGAAAGCTCCCGGGCCTTCAGCGCTGCTGAAGTAGCAACTGCGCCTGCTAACGCCGATTCGACACCTCCCCACATACCCAGGGACAGAGTCCTGTGCCCAGACAGGAGGAGCAGGGGCTGCCTTCTCTCACTGACTCTTTATTATATATTTATAGAAGCTACTTTATTGCCTGCTGTCAGGTTTCCAAATAAACATGACCGACTCCCCTACAGCTCCGGGATGAGCTCCCCACAGACACCCACGGTGCTCTGACAAAACGTGTGACTGCGGCCTGCCTGTGGATGGGAGATGAATGGTTTCTCCTGCCGCCACCCCGCTCTCCCTGCCCCGCTCTGTGCATGCCCATCTGATGCCCTATCTGCATCCTCTGGCACAGAGACCATTCCCTAGAGCGCAGCACTGGGGCTGCCAGTAAGTTATCACAACGGAGACATTTTTTTGGAGCAGTGAGCTCCAAAAAATATCTATGCACCTGAAATTTCATGTTAAGCCCAGGCTGTGAGTAGTTGCTGCCTGCCCCAGGGGTGCCAGCTGGGATGGCAGAGCTCAGCCAAACGGGGAGGAACAAGCACGTGCACCTGCAAAAGCCTCTGTTTTAATTTGTGAGGTTTTTTCCCCCACCCAAAACATCAAAGAGGAGATGCAGAACCTGTCAAAGACCCCTAAGCTCCCTGCCGGGGTGCAGGGCTGCCTCTCAAGGCAGGGCTGATGCCAACACGAGCACAACCGGAGCAACTGGGGCAGCTGAGCCCTGCCGAGGCAGGAATAAGGGCCATTACCAGAGCTTGGCAGGAGGATCACATTTTTGTCTCCGCACCTGTGACATCTGCCAGGCCCCTGGAGCTACCAGGTGAATATTGGCATGTCATGACCCAGGGCTAATCAGACTTGCAAACAAAACAGGGCCTGGGATTTGGCCCACTGGAAATGTTTGTCCCCTGCACTAGAACATCATGCTGATTTTTCAAACAAGTTTGTTATTTGAGTTTTCTCAGCCTTCTCCTCGAATCATGATTTGACCTCATATTAGAGGGACTTAAACTATTTAAGTGTGTATATATAGATATATTTTAGGAACGTAGAAGTTTAGGTCTCACCTAATCACTACACTCCAGGAGCTGGAGCTTTAAAAAAAAAAAAAACAACAACATAGCAAGAATCACAGCCTGGTGCCAGAAGCTCAAAGCTGAAGTGCTCTGAAGAGACAGGGCACCACCGGTAAAACCACCCGGTCTGTGGCAGCATCCAGTGTCCGGCCTTGGTACTGCACTCTCCCCCATCCACCCCTCCGCAATCTGCTGGCAAGAGCAGGAGCATCATCACCTTGGAGAGACCACCCCAAGGCCTGGGCCATCCCAGAGGGTCAGCGGGTGCTGGGCAGGCCACCAAGACACAAGAGCCAACAGCAGAGCACCCTCAGCAGCAGAAGGTCCTCTGAGACCCTGTTAGGGTAGGGGGGCTTACACCAACTCTGCAGCTGTGCCATGCCATAGCGGCTCGGATACAAGGGTAAGCAATGGCTTTCTCCTTTGTCACAGCATTAGCAGAGGGAAAGGGCTTCACAGAGGCAGAGCCCAAGCCCCAGCTGGGTTCGGTGAAAAGCTGAGTGATCCACACCTGGAGTCCCACCACTGATGCTAAATCTCAATATTTGCATCCAGCAACAGCATAACTGGAAAGCTCTCCCCAGGTCCCAGAGGTACAAAGCCCAGCTCCTCTCAGCCGCACTTCTCTGCCCCCCAAACTTCTTCCTCCAGTGTCTGCAGGAGAGGCGAGCAATGGCCTGGGGAAGACAGCAGTCTGCGCAGTCTCAGGCCAAGGAAGTCATTGATTAGAGCTACCTTTTATCTGTTATATCAAGGGGTCGTGCCGAGACCGTGCCCCGTGCCTGAGCTCTTTGATGAGAGGTGATGGGCCCTGCACAGGAAACTTGGTCAGAGCACCCTGGCCAGCCGCGGTCTCAGGAGAGCGGGAGAACGGCTGCCAGGAGGGAGAGCCGAGGCACAAATAACAAACAAACAGTTTCCTAGGACAGCTCACGGTGCCAGTGCCTCCCTGCCCTGCCTGCACGGATCCCTGTCAGCGTAAGTCATTGCAAGAGCAGCTGTTGGGCTCAGCAAAAATGGGCTAATACAGACACCCATCCTGAAAAGGGGATGGGTGCTGCAGTCTCAGGAACTTGTGAGTCTCTGGGGGTGAATAAGTTCACCGCAGTTTGTGCGCAGCTCTGCTGTCAGCACCTCTAATTTTAAGCAAGACTTCAAGCGGTAAAATCAGCTCTGTGGCTGGGTCACGCCTCTGCGGAGCACTGGGACCACAAGGTCACTGCCTGAAAGGAGGCTGGAGCCGGGGGGGTCGGTCTCTTCTCCCCAGGAACAAGCGATGGGACGAGAGGGAACGGCCTCAAGCTGCGCCAGGGCAGGGTTAGGTTGGGGATTGGGAAAAACTCCTTCCCCAAAGGGCTGTCAGGGCCTGGCCCAGGCTGCCCAGGGCAGGGGCTGAGTCCCCATCCCTGGGGGGATTTAAAAGCCGGGGAGATGTGGTGCTCAGGGACATGGGTTAGTGGTGGCCTTGGCAGTGCTGGGTTAGCGGTTGGACTTGATGATCTTAAAGGTCTTTTCCAACCTAAACAATTCCACGATTCTGAGATGGCGTTTTGCTCATTGTAGCAGAGCTGACTTGCTCCCAAGGGTTGACACATTAAATGACATTAGAGCCCCTCTCCCAAACGAGCCTGTCCGGCAAGACCAGAGCAGCATCCCCAGCCGGAGCTGGCCCAGCTCCCCAGAGCCCCCGGCGGCTGCGGTCCCTCTCCCGGCGTGTCCCCAGCTGTCACAAGAGGGAGCCCGATGCCCGGGAAGGAGCAGCAGCCCCGCAGTGACACCCGCCCTCCGCTCCGCCCGGCGGAGATGCTCTGGGCAGCGGTGTCCCCGCCTGGGACAGGGATGCAACGCAGGTGACCTTCTGCAGCCCCTCCTAGCTCCTTTTTAATGGGTCATCATCATCATCAGACAAAATTGGAGCATCCGCTTGCGGGTTGTAACTGTGAATAAGGATTAAGGGTATGTCTGGAAACGGAAGATGACAGGAGGCTGTGTTTACAGGGCAGGGCCCAGGCAGCTGATGGTTTTATCATAGGTGACTCCACAAAATCACCCTCCCAAAGAAAGGCACGACATTCTTTGGGAAGAAAGCCAGAAGTGTCGCAGCCAGCCCTTGCCATGATACCGACATTTCAGTTCACTCCCAATTAGTTGAGCAATTTTAGCTCAGAAAGGGAAGCCGTGTATTACACAACACCACTACTTCTCTCACATCCCTGGGAAACCTCTACTCCACAACCTGGGTACTAGGTCCAACCTAGCTGTTGCTCAGGGCCAGCCTCAGGTTGGGCAGGACATCCCTCCAGGCCCAGCAGAAGCTCAGTTATAACCTCATCTTTCAAGTCCTGATTGAGGCTCTGCCAAAGCCCTGCTTCCTCTAGAGACCCGAGAAGCTCACCTTATCACAGCTCTTGCCCCTCGCTGCCCCACAGGTCTCCGAGCCAAAGAGGTGCCTTGGAGCACCATCACATCACCGGAGCTTTAAAACCAGCAACTCTTTAGGTGGTACCTGCCTTTCTATATGGATATATCTTGTGCCTCCCTTCTCCCTTTAGGTATTGTGGTAACCCTTGTCTCCCACATGCGTTTTATAAGCCTTCCCCAGGATTTTTTAGAGCAGCTTTACAAGACACCAAGACCAGCCACAGTTACTGCAGCTACTCCCATGAGAAGCTCCTAAACCACAATACTTATTTCAGGGGGAAAAAAACAAACAAACAAAACCAAAAAAACCCCCAAACCACACTAAAACTTACACCACAGAGCAACCCCCTTACCTTCTCTTTGCTCTGGAATCAGTAAAAACAGCCAAATGCTTCCCCTAGGCCCCTATATAAGTCCTTCAACTGTGATGGGGACGGGGGGAATTGTTGGCTGATTCCCAGCATCTGGGAGCTGTTTCACCCCTGAGCAGGCTCAGCTGCTCTCTAATCCTTAAAGGACCCAATACACACTGAAACCCTCCTGCTGCTCCCTGCAGCTGTCACCATGTGCATCTTTTCAGTCCCCTGCAATCCTCCTACAGGTCTCCCACCTACTCCCCAAACAATCCTTGTCCTTGTCCCCATAGCTCAGCCTTCCCTCCTGTGTTCAGTTTTGGGCCCCCCTCCAATACAAGAAAGGCATTGAAAAACTGGAGAAAGTTCAATGAAGAGCCACCAAGAGAGTTGGGGGCTGGAGCATTTGCCCTGTGAGAAGAGGCAGAGGGAGGTGGGCTTGTTCAGCCTAGTGAGCAGAAGGCTTCAGGGGGACATAAGAGCAGCCTGCCAGTTAACAAGCAGGTTACTGAGCAGACAGAGCCAGGCTCCTCATGGTGCTGCATGGCTTGGAGATGAGGCAGTTGAAAGAAAAGAGGTTGAAACTGGATACAAAGAGAAATTTCTTTACCATGATGGCAGTCAAACCCTGGGACAGGTAGCCTAGGGAGACCATACGTTCTCCACCTTTGGAGGTTTTCAATGCTAGACTGGATAAAGCCCTGAGAAACCTGATATGACCTCAGAACTGACCCTGCCCTGAGCAGGAGGTTGGACCAAAGTCCCTTCCAACCTGATCCACCCTGCCTTCCCTTAGGGGAAAGAGGGTGAACCAAAATCATAGAATCATAGAACGGTTTGGGTTGGAAGGGACCTTAAAGGTCATCTAGTTCCAACCCCCCTGCCATGGGCAGGGACACCTTCCATCAGACTAGGTTGCTCAAAGCCCCATCCAACCTGGCCTTGAACACTTCCAGGGATGGGGCAGCCACAACTTTTCTGGGCAACCTGTTCCAGTGCCTCACCACCCTCATAGTGAAGAATTTCTTCCTTATCTCTAATCTAAATCTACCCTCTTTCAGTTTAAAGCCATTACCCCTTGTCCTATCTCTACATGACCTTGTAAAATGTCCCTCTCCAGGTTTCCTGTAGGCCCCTTCAGGTACTGGAAGGCTGTTATAAGGTCGCCCCAGAGCCTTCTCTTCTCCAGGCTGAACAACCCCAACTCTCTCAGCCTCTCTTCATAGGAGAGGTGCTCCAGCCCTCTGATCATCTTTGTGGCCCTCCTCTGGACTCAATCCAACAGGTCCATGTCCTTCTTATGTTGGGGGCCCCAGAGCTGAACACAGTACTCCAGGTGGGGTCTTCACAAAAGCGGAATAAAGGGGGAGGATGGACCTCCCTTGACCTGCTGGTCACGCTTCTTTTGATACAGCCCAGGACACAGTTGATTTTCTGGGTCATTGCTGGGTCGTGTTGAACTTCTCATGAACCAACACCCCCAAGTCCTTCTCCTCAGGGCTGCTCTCAATCCATTCTCCACCCAGCCTGTATTTGTGCTTGCGATTGCCCCGACCCATGTGCAGGACCTTGCACTTGGCCTTGTTGAAGGTTCACCCAGGCCCACCTCTCCGGCCTGTCAAGGTCCCTCTGGATGGCATCTCTTCCCTCCAGCATGTCGACTGCACCACACAGCTTGGTGTCGTCGGCAAACTTGCTGAGGGTGCACTCGATCCCACTGTCCATGTCGCCAACAAAGGTATTAAACAGCACCAGTCCCAATATTGACCCCTAAGGAACACCACTCGTCACTGGTCTCCACTTGGACATCAAGCCATTGACCACAACTCTTTGAGTGCTACCGTCCAGCCAATTCCTTATCCACCAAGTGGTCCATCCATCAAATCCATGGCTCTCCAATTTAGAGGCAAGGATGTCGTGCAGGACAGTGTCAAATGCTTTGCACAAGTCCAGGTAAATGACGTCAGTTGCTCTTTCCTTACCCTCCAATGCTGTAACCCCGTCGTAGAAGGCCACCAAATTTTTCAGGCACAATTTGCCCCTAGTGAAGCCATGATGGCTGTCACCAATCACCTCCTTATTTTCCATGTGCCTTAGCATAGTTTCCAGGAGGATCTGCTCCATGAGCTTGCTGGGCACAGAGGTGAGAATGTACCTATAGAAGCCTTTCTTGTTGCCCTTGATGTCCCTGGCCAGAATTAATTCTATCAGGGCTTTAGCTTTCCTAACCTAATCCTTGGCTGCTCGGACAATTTCTCTGTGTTCCTCCCAGGCTACCTGTCCTTGCGTCCACCCTCTGTAAGCTTCCTTTTTGTGTTTCAGTTTGTCCTGGAGCTCCTTGTTCATCCATGCAGGCCTCCTGGCATTTTTGCCTGACTTCCTCTTTGCTGGGATGCATTGCTCCTGAGCTTGGAGGAGGTGATCCTTGAATATTAACCAGCTTTCCTGGGCACCTCTTCCCTCCAGGGCTTTATCCCATGGTACTCTACTGAGCAGATCCCTGAAGAGGCCAAAGTCCAGGGTAGTGAGCTTGCTGTGCACCTTCCTTGCTGCCCTAAGGATCTTAAGCTCCACCATTTCATGGTCACTGCAGCCAAGGCTGCCCTTGAGCTTCACATTCCCCACCAGACCCTCCTTGTTGGTGAGAAGAAGGTCCAGCATAACACCTCTCCTCATTGGCTCTTGGAGAAGGAAGTTATCATCAATGCATTCCAGGAACCTCCCAGATTGCTTATGCCTTGCTGTGTTGTTCTGCCAACAGATATTGGGGTGGTTGAAGTCACCCATGAGGACCAGAGCTTGTGAACATGAGGCTGCTCCGATCTGTCTATAGAGGGCTTCATCCTCTCCATCTTCCTGGTTGGGTGGCCTGTAGCAGACCCCCACTGTAATGTCACCTGTCCCTGCCCTCCCTTAATCCTGACCCATAAGCTCTCGATCGGGTCCTCATCCATCCCCAGGTGGAGCTCCATGTGCTCCAGCTGGTCATTGACATAATAGCGTAATAACATAATAACATTGAAATGGTAACCAAGTCCAGAGCTTCCTCCCTAGCTGGGCTGTGGGAACCCTGCAGTCAGCACCACCACCCTAGGATCATCCCATGGCAGCTAGAAAAGCCTTGTCAAATGCTGTGAATGTCAAGGGAAAAAAGTAGGACAAAGGATTCAACTGAGTTGCGACAGTGACACGTGCCTGTGCTGGAGGAGGAGGAGGAAGCGGTGGAGCACACAAGTTAAATGGGCCAAGAGCCCGGGCACAATAATCTATCAGCTGCATCACCAGCAGAGTGAAGCTGTGAGATGGGAATACATCCTTTCCCTCTGCCATGTGCGCAGCCTGGTCACGGGAGGGTGCTCAGCTGTGAGCAACGGCTTCCTTTCAGTAAGAGCAACCATGCACAAACTTAATTCTTCAATTATTTTAACTGCCAAGGGGGACTGAGTGAGACACAGGAGGCACAGGGCCCTCATTCTGCTGCAAGGGGCAGGTCTTGGCAGCGGCTGAGATGCTGGGGCAGCTCCCACCCCAGCCTCTGCCCCATAGCTAAGGACCCTTCCTCCCCAGGGAGAGAAAAAGCTGTGAAGATGCTCATGTTATCTAATAAAAAAGAGATCTCAAATGTATCATGACTCACTCACCTTTCAAAGCTGTCAAAAAAAAAAAATCCCCAAACCCCAACACATCTTAAAAGGTGGAGGAAGGAAATCAAAGGAAAAGTCGGGGCTGAGGGTTTGGTTTCTGGTTTGGTACGTGTGCGGGAAGGCAGCCAGACACAGACAGGAGCTCAGTCTGGACAGGCTGTGGCCACTGCCGCACTCCTACCCTGTCCCTGGCATCCCTCCACCAGCGCTGCTGGGAAGGCGAGCACAGCGCACTCAAACCAAGAGCGAACGGGCCCGGCACCAGCAAAGCATCACTGCCGTCCGGGTTAACCGGAGCGATGTGCCCGCTCAGCCGGAAGGACGGACCGCGACAGAAGCCATTCGCTTGGTGTAGCACTGCCTCTCTTGGCCTCTCCTGGGGAGGAAGTTTTGGGAAGTTTCCCCAACTGGGGGAAATCATCTCCTCAAGGAGATAACTCCCACTCTCCACTCCCCCGGCACAGGTGGAGAAGATGGTAGGTGGGTCTGTGGAGGTACAGAGGTGGTTTTATTTGCTATTTGCACTGAAAGTTTCTGTTCTCTTGTGATCTGTCCTTGTTATCTCAGCCTCCAGATTAAAAAGGATTAGATACTGGAATATGCTGTGAGATTTTTGGAGTCACTGAGGGCCATCTCAGGTGTAAAGATGTCCCTCTCTCATTAAAATGTTGCTTACCATCTTAAAAATGGGGTCTTTTTGCTCCTGTGCTTTGAATATTGGTGCTGGTCCAGAGCCACACAATGTAATAGGATCATTGCAGGATAACTCAGGTAGGAGAGGACATGTGGAGGCCATCCTGCTGCAAGCAGGAGGATTGATGAGGAAGGTCCTCCCGCTTTCCCAACACGTCCGTCGTGACCACTTGCCTTTGTGCAGGAGGTGCTTCTTGCTCCCCTCCATCTTATCCATCTTCTGGATGTCTTGGTGTTGAGTTTACTGATGTAACAGCTGAATTTCAAACCAAAGAAGTGCACTCTCCCGGGCTGTACAACCTGGGACACAGAGAGCGTTAGTCTGCTTCCAAGAAGAGGTGGCAGATTTTGCAAGAATCCAGTAAATTGTGACGGGAAAAATATCAGGATCAAAGACAGCTGGTCCAAGAGAAGCTCCAAACCAGCCAAGGCGGAGTTTTGCCTGCACGGTTCAACCGCTGGCTGGCTGCTGCCTGTAAAGTTACCAAATGTCAAAGGATTTGCCAGAATTGGCATCGTGAATGTGAATTATCAGAAGAGAAGCCAGCGTTAGGTGTGCTGAACGCATTGCTAAGTCCTCTCTCTTTAGGCATTGCGCCCCAATTGAGTTCAAAGCGTGGATTGTGGCATGATAGGCAAACACTCGAGCTCTGTCCAAACAAGGTCCAGAGGTTTAGATGCTCAGCATTTAGGTGCTTGCAAAATATGTTGACCCCTGAGGCTTGTGATAAAATCTAAAGCTCCCTTTGAAAGTTAAGTGTCTAACATGAAGGAGCTGGTGTCCCATTGATCTGCTGCCAATGTTTTAACAAGGGGATGCCACAGGTATTTCCCTGTGTGAATTTGCCCTGTGTGAATGGGGAGACTATAGAATTCTTTTTCTCATGTTTGCACAAAGACGGATTTTCCAGCCAGCATCAAGAAGAGAGAGGGCAGCAGTGTGAAAAGTAAAGAAAGGAATAATGTCTATGTGCATTAAAAACTGTAAATAAATACAAAACCTTGTGCCTATAAAATCAAGGTCTGTGTATGATTCAGGGAGAGTTTATCCTAGAGTTGGGGAGAGGAAGCCCACAGCTCTTCTCCTCCAGGGAATTTTTTTTTTTGTAATTATTGACACTTTAGACAATCTGGTGCTCTTCTAAATATAATTTTATTAGCATGAAAAGCCACTTGGCAGCAGGAAACTAATGTTGGTGAGTTCACAGTTTCCAAGACAAAGCGTTCTCTTAGAACGAAGAAGAAAGTGACTGATTTGGAAAGAAGAGCCTCACAGCTTCTGCCTAAAACCAGCCTCCACCTGCCATCTTCTTGTTGCAGGCTTAAATGGAGCAATATTCCCTAGCCTCAGCTTGTTTGTCTCCGCTTTCCAAAGGAGATGAGGCATATGCAGTCACGCTGTTCACCAGCTCTCCTGTCACCCTCCCACAATAACCTCCGAGAGAGGAAGGAACATGTCTATGGAGGCTGGGTAAGGAATAAAGGCGCCCGCTGTCACCCACCCCCTGGGATGGGGAGAACCGGGCAGGAGCCCACGAGCGGTCACGCCGCTTGGCTGCCCGGCAGGCGTGTCCCAATTTGTCGAGCAGGACGGGGAGAGAAGAGCTACGGCTGCTGGGGACGGGAGGACGCAGCCCGCTTGAGCCGTGGGAATCGCCGCTCCGGCGCAGGGAGCGCCTTGCTTCCCAGGAGGAGGGTGATGTAATAGCACAGGGTAGCGAAGCCACGCGTTAGGCTCTAGCACGGCTGTATCAAAGCGCTTTTCTGGGTATTGCGGAAAAAGGAATCCAGCCAAAGAATGGTGCTGATTTTTATTTTATTGAGCAGAAACAACGGAGATGAGGGCAAGCTGCTCCCATGTCCGTGCACAGGCATCTGCGGCCATTGCTGATGGTGGCTCAGCTGTTGCTGCTCGGTGACAGTGAGGATTCAGCATTTCCCCAGGTGCTTCAATCTTATTTTCCCTCCACTTCTCCTGTAAAAGCACCAAGACAGACTTAGCCAAAGCAGTGTACAACAGACACAGCGGTGTGGGACAAGGAGCTTATCCATCCGAACAGGACCGTTTGCCTGACTCTGCTAGTGCACCCTGCTGCCCCACAGGGAACATCAAGCCATTTTCTCCTCTCCTTGCTCTTTGATTTCCCTAGGGTAAGGCAGCCTTGAGCGTGCACCAAATATTAAGGAACGCTAAGGAAAAACCGATGCTTTGCAAGCACATTCAGTCCAGGGGTGCTGGCTCCTATTGCATCTCCTTTAAAAGGTGACAGAGCTCAGGAAAAGGAGAAACTCAGGTTCTTCCTCTGAGATTGTGTGTCGTGTTCCACAAAGTCCATTCAGACTTTTCAGGAATAATTTGGCACAGCTCAGCTCCCGCATTCCTCCAGACACTTCTCAGTATCCAGAAGTGTGGGCAGTGAGAGTTGCAGCCTGTGGCATATAGTGGGAAATGTGCATCGATTTAGTGTGTGCAGAAGGTACAGGCAGGATGCAATTGCCTCCCAGGCCCTGTGCTGCCTCTCGGCATGGCAACCAGCAGCGTGCAAAGCCTAGAAATGAATTAAAATTAACTGGCATTCACACAGCTCCGTTCCAAGGAGGAAGGATTCCACTTGGCACCATTCAGGGGCTGGGCCATGCAAGAGGAGGGATGCAGGGCCTCCCCTCCGTGAAGAGCATCGTTACGTACATGGAAATGGAGCCAACTCTCTCTGTTAATTCAATCCCCTCTACTTTCACTTACAGCACTGCCTTGCAGAAGGCGCACTTGTTTCCGTACGTGACGCCATCCGTGCCACAGTGAGGGTTGGACTCCCTCGTGCAGTACACGCTTCTGTTTACAAACTCTTTACAAATCTGCAAAAGGAATAATAATTAAAAAAAAAACCCTTTCAGGACTCCCATACTCTTTCATTCACTTTCCAAATTGGATGCAAGGTCACCAATATAACGCTTTTTCTGACAAGAGGACTAAAGCGGCAGTGATGACACTGCCTATTTACTGAAAGAAAAAGCCCCATCAGAAATGAGCAGAAACAGTGTTTCAGGGGAATTTTTGCCCCATGTTTGAGGAGGGAAACTGTAGTCACCTGGGAGAAGTCTTGATCTCCCGAAGACACGGCAGGGTTAGCCCAGACATGTAGGAGAAGAGTCAGCACCGATTTGGCACCAAGTTAGCTCACGGGTGCACGGCTTCATGCATCTTGCAAAACCGTGCACTCAGCCTGGCGCTTGCTGAGCTTTCTGCCTTCCCAGTGGAAGGAGGAGGAAACCATAGTCTATGGGGAATTAAAAATGTGTCCAGGAAACGTACAGGTATTTTGTCTCTGGACAAGTCCCAGTGATGGACCTTGTTTGGGGGAAAACTCTCCCAATAGTCCATTTGTTTCATGGAAGATTGGACAGAGGAGCAAAGCGGACAAAAGTGGTGCGGCGTACAAACACAACCCTGGGCGAGCACCCTAGACCTAATCATGGGAAGCATTTGCTAAATCAACCATCCATTTCCCTGGCTTACTTGCTAATGTGGCCACACATTAGATCCCCTGTACAACGGAGAACTCCTCAAAGTGCTGGGACATCTTGGAAGGACCCACCTGCTCCCAGCAGACATTAAAAACTGTTTACCACGCACCAAGATCTTGGTTATAGAACCATTCCTCTAGAAAATGCAGATTCAGTAAGCAGAAACAGCTGCACTAACCTCTTCAATGTCTTGGCCGGCTACATCTGGAATAAAAAACCAACAAAAAACCAAACAGATTTTCAGCATTATTTTCTGATAGAGGCTGAACTAAAGTCACAAAGCCTTTACACAAACCCCAGTGAAACATTCACCAGGTTTTTCCTACTCTGTCATCCTGTGTGGCGGAGGAGGGGGCAGGAAATACATTATCTGAATTGCTTTTCAGTATTTTGCTTTTTTGAAAAATGTTACTAAAATACCATGTAATCAGTCATTCAGCTGCTAACTGCACCTCAGACACATAACCCAGTCTCCTGGAAGGCAGCCACTCCCGGGGAAGCGAGCTGCCGTATTGGATCTGGAGCCGCGTTCAACAGAGATTTTAAAGCTATATTGACTTTTAAGGCCTTTAGGCTCAGCACCTCTGAAATGGCTGGTACTGCTAACGAGAGCGTACCGTGGAGATGGAGAAGGAGACTCCGTGGTCAGCTTTACAGCCGTCCTCAGCACGGCACAGCCCGGAGACTCTCCCAGAACAACTTCATCCCAGGCGAGATACAAAGAGACGTCATGGGGTGATACAGAGCAGAACAGGCAGTGCCGGTCAGTAAGAGCGCAAAAATACCCGCTCTAACCACAGGCTCTGGGCTCGAAGGCAATCGGTCCGTCCTCTCTGTATTTCTTCACTGCAAAGACTGCAGTCAGGCGCGTAGGTTGAGTCATAGCTGCGGGACAGGGCGACCCTGCGACGTCTCTAAGGGGGAGCCTGACACTCAAGGGTGGTTTGAATGCCGATTTGCAGATTCTGGGTCACAACACTGTGGGACAAACACCCAGCCTCTCGCGGGGCAGCAGAGGTTCGGATGCGGGGCTGTACCGGTGGGGTCACTGCCAGCTGCGATCCCCTCAGGCGGGAGGACCTTGTCCTACACTTGGGCCACCACACGTTGGAAATCCCACCCAACCCTCAGGCAGCTAGACCATCATCCATCAACCCACCCTACTTCTTCTGCCACTTGTATTGCCCTTCGGTGTTTTCTCCCTGGCGCTGGTGTATTTATCATGTCCTCAGGTTAGGCTAGGCTGCCTTAACTGTAAAGTCACTGTTAGGGCTAGCTGCATGTTATTTACAAAATAGATCATTAGATAGTTTTTATAAATATTACATGCGGCTACACAAGACACTGTGATGATGTCTCTTGACATTTGTTTATTTTATAGGAGATCACAGAGTTTGCTGCTCTTCTGCCTGGCCTTGGAAGGAAGCTTCAGCACTCTGATGGAACCCAGTCCCAATTAAGACTCAATTAGAGACAGATGAATATTTCATAATGAATAATGTGTACAGAGTAATTCACCTCTTTTCTCCATGCACAGCTTGCAATTTTCTCCAGTGAATTCTTTATTCAAATTATTCACAGAAAAACAAGCATAAATAATTCTTGTCCTGCACTTTCTTCAATAACTGTCACCACAAACCTTCCAGAGCTGGGTCAGCTGGACACAAGCAATTGATAACACTGGCATGACCTATATGTTCAAAAATCATCACTCAGCTTCCCCAGATCATCAGAGAGATGTGTAAATCTCCAGATAAATAAATGCTGGATCCTTTTAATTTGCCCTCTTTGTTCTGACTCCTTGAGGACATTTGAATTTAATTTTCAAGCTTTTCTCTGCAACATAAACGAAAGCTGAAACTTTCATCTAATTACGTTTCCACATCTCCAAGGAAAACACCAAATACTAAGATGCTTAGGATCAAAACAAGAGCTGATGACCCTGAGGTGAGCGAGTTTCTTCTCTAACTGGTTCAGCAAAACTCTCCAGCGAACATTTGCACCAAAAATTCATAATTACGCTCTGTACGCTTTGGTACATTTGCTGAAAGAGCCACTTAGAATTTGCTCGCTCTGTCTCCCAGTGACACCTCCGCGGCGTTATTCACTGCGGAGGCACACAAGGAGTGGAAATATGTCATACGAGTGAGCAAGTCCTGCACACATTTTCTACTTGCTCGGCTTTATCTTCAAGCCTGTCATCCGGCGATCAAGGCTCTCTGAAGTTTGCTGTTGCCAGGAAAGGTTTTGGGGTTGGTTTTGGTTTTTTTTTTTCCTAGGCTAGGGAAAAGATCACTTACCCGAGAAGAAAGAGAGCAGCAGCAGGCTGAGAAGCACTAAGGCACCTGTTGCCTTCATGCTGCAGGTAGCTCTAGTCCAAGCCAAGCGATCCGTGCGGGAGGTGTCGTCTCAGCACCGGAGCCCACAGTGCGCACACAGACCTGCCTTTCTGTGTATTTATGCGCTGTGAATGTATGTAGCTGTCCTCATTCCCCACCTTAATTGTGAGAACTTCTCCACTTCGTTTCTAAAGCCATTATTGGTCCCGGTTGTGTTTATGGTGCTTTAGGAATGCTGCCCTGTCCACATCAAACCTAGAAAGGGCTAATTACATGAGTGATAGACTCGGGCTTGTAATATCTTTTTTTTTTTTTTTTCTAAATAGTCACAAGATTCTCACAAGGGTGAATTTTCAAAGCGGTGATTCATCGGGGAAGCTGGTAATTTTCATTCTCTGGGCCCTCGCTGAATGCCAGCTCCGAGGCTTTGAGTGCGGCGTGATGACACTCACTAGACGTTACGAAATAAATCACAGCATGAGAATGTGTTGTCTGTGAAACCAATTATACGTTGTTCCCTGGCTATTTTTGAGGATGGTTCTAAATTTGTTGGGTTGGGGTGGAGAAGTGCTCCGATGTGACGTGCTCTCATAGCTGTGTGCACAGTCCCAGATAGGGCTGCTGACTCTCCTCCCTGAACTTTTTAAACTCTAGCTGTCAATGTTTTCCAGCTTTTCACATTCACAAACATATGTTAGGGCTCCGCTCCCGCAGCAAGTGGCGGTGAAGGGAATTTGATGGGGAATTGGGAGATTGGAGCTCTATTTCCAGCTGAGTTTGTGCAAGGATTTGTGTTCAGCTGCACCATTTGCAAAATATCTGTTCAGAGAAGAATAAGCTTAAAATTTTAGTATGCTTTCCTAAGGAGACAAGGCTTAGGAGAGCAACGGTATAGATATGTGTGTCTATTAGTTCCCCCAGTAAATTTAGAATCTGTAACTAGTTCCAACCAAATTTGACATAGGAGCGAAAAAAATTAAAAATAACAAATACATTTTTATACATTTTTCTAGCAACAGAGGAAAGATGCTACTAACGTCCTCAGCCAGCAAGGGAAAGAGTTTCTGCAGGAGAGCAATGTTATGAATGCCCTATATCTGGGGAAGCATCAGAGTTTGCAGCTTGCTAGACATCTTAAAATCCACACAGCAGAGAAACTGTGACTGACAGGTGAATTCTCAGATGTCTATTAAGGGTGAGCTCACGACACAGCTTCTCATATAATTTAGTTATCAAGTCAGTCAGCCACAGCGCCGTTCAAAATCACGCTTCGTTCTGCCACTCACAGCACTACTTGTTTGCCTTTTCTAGTTTCATACGTCACTGCTCACGACTACGGCCTTGATGCCTCGGTCCTCTACCCAAACGTTTCGGTTGCCGCAGCATAACTGACTGGCTAAAACCTTAGCAAATGTACCATAGGACCAATCCCTTCTGGGCTGAGGAGAGGAAGAGACTAAATTACCAACGAGGTGATTATCGTTATTACCCCTTTCCACTTTATAACATCAGAATCAGGCCACTTGCTGGCATAGGTGAGGGAATTCTTCTGTCCTTCTGACTTCTCTGAAAATCAGGGATAGAAGAAGGGCACCTGGACCTTGCTTTGCAGTCTAAGGGATGTAGCTGGTGTCAAGCCGAGTACTTGCCTGTGCTGGGCTAGTCTTTAGTCTTATGTGACACAAACCTTTCCACCTTCTAAAGAGTTCTTGCTCAGAGGCTCACGAGGCATCTAAGACACAGCCATCTACCCAGTACTTGCCATTTGCCCTCCCTTTCCCAGCTCTTCTTTGGGCTTTTCGAAAGCCTCTGAGCTCCTAAGCAAGTATCTGGCTTCCTCAGGCAGACACTACCACTGCGGAGGAGGATGACCATAGGATCTTGCTGTTGAAGACAATTTCCTGCTATGGCCAAAACTCCACTAGTCTGTGGCCACTCTATAAACCTCTTGGCCAACAAGAAATTACAGCAGAGCTCTCTCCTGTGCTGACAGGTCTCTGTT
This sequence comes from Theristicus caerulescens, assembly GCA_020745775.1. NCBI lineage: Eukaryota > Metazoa > Chordata > Aves > Pelecaniformes > Threskiornithidae > Theristicus > Theristicus caerulescens. Next base: position 3,109,925 of record CM036568.1, on the reverse strand, counting down.
CACATCCACTAGCTACATAGGCTGTTCCTTAATAATTTTTCACACACACAAGTGGGTAAGCAGTGAGGACTCTCATGACTCTCTAGTTTGTCTTTTCTTAAGAGCAGGCACAAAGGCATGATATGATTTATATTGCCTGTACTAACAGAAAAAAACCCTGAAAATACAAAGTTCCATCCCTCTTCCTCAGACAGAGCACTTCTAGGGGAAGGACAAGCCTCTTCTGGTGGGAAGCACCTACACAATTCCTGGTCAAGAAATTATCCACTTCAGGAAACAAGACCCAAAGAAAAGGCTTGGAAGTTACAGATTTTGTCCTAAATATCACCCTTAGCAGCAGATATTCTTGCTACATTACAAGAGAATGGGAGGTGGAGAAAGGAAGAAGAAAGGAGCGTGTGAGCCGTGGCACGAGGGACGTTTTGCCTGTGCAGTTTGCATATTAACTCCTTGACTCACCCAAAAAGATGGCACATCATCAGGGACATTCATATATACCATTGTTCCTCCAGCACGCTCTTTAGGCTCCCACAAAGATGTTATCTCCATACCTTTTTTCCCCAAGATGGAAAGCATCTTCAAGCTACCAGCACGTCTTCTGGCCCTTCTCTCCTAGGGTTAGAAAATCAAAGACCTTTTCCTGAAGGGTCCCCTGTCCAACCTCTGCCTCAAATACCCCAAGTACAGCTTTTCATATCTCTTCTCCAAGAAGCTGAAAGCCTGAGCCCAGTCTAATTTCTCCTGGGGTTCTCATTAGGCTCATTACAGCCTTGCCCAGCTTGCTGCAATTTTCTGCTGATCAACACAGTCTCGATAGACACACCCTTCAAGGAAGCAGCAGTTCCTAATTTTCTTCCCTATGAGATAGCCTCCTCCCTGTGCCATAAGCCTCCTTTTTATAATGCACGGCCAGACCTGCCCCTTGCCCAGGTGTGACCAGGTAGGGCTGACCATGGCCACCTTTCTCTTTTGCATTCTCCAGGGCCATCCCCCCATGCCAGGGCCCCTAAAAGGATCAGTTCCTCCAAGACTCAGTGCTGTTACAAAGACAAATCCATTCACGCTCTATAAGTCACTGAAATTAGGAAAGTGGCAGTATTTAATAGCAGCTTGGTTTCTCTTCTGATGGTTTGGTACGGAGTGACGTACTCCCGTGAGGGCTTGGGCTGGTGTGTGATGGGTGTTACGCTTTGCTCTTTATTGTGGTTTATTTCACAACTTCTCCTGCCTGACAGATAAGTACCTAAAAGCCTGAAGACCATTACCCCTGCCCTGAAAAAAAAACCAACCAAGAACCAGTCCATGGTACAGAGAGTGCCTGCCTTTAATTTATTGATCAATAAAAGCAGAGACCAATGCACAACTGTCGAGGGAGCAGGGAAGAACTTGGCTGATTGCAGGCTTCGCAGGGGAAAAATCAGCGCGAATGGTACGGCTCCAGCGTTCGGCATGGACCACGGTGTCTGAAGAACAGAGGTCCTTTGTTCTGCCTGAAGAGAAAGAGGGAGACCAAAATTATGGACATGGATCTCAGTTTTATAGTCTAACTTTACCCAAACAAGGCAATGCGTTCACGATCTCTAAGTTATAAAGTCCTTCATGTTTCACCTCTTTCCTGATTCCCCAGGTTACATGCTTTCTTGCGTGAAAGAGATTTGGGACAAACCCCATAATTTTGGACACCTCCTACGGTCACAGTTTAAATCACTCTGGCAGGGAGGGAGTCAGCAATGCTATGAGCCTGCAAACGGGGATCTGGATTTAATTGCAAGGGAAGGAGAAGACTCACTCGGGCTTAAGATCTTCAGTGCCTGGGGGGTGACAGAGGAGTGAGTGTCAGGAGAGGAAAGCGGAGCAGGGATGGATTTACCGAGGGGCTAACGGGAGCTCTGGGGCTTCCACACCAGCTACCCCCGATGTGGGTGTGCTCCAGCTCCTCTGATTTCATGGCTACACGGTGAGCTCCATACTTACACAACTGCTTTGCAGAACTGACACTTGTTTCTGTAAGTTTTGCCATTGGAGGCACAAAGGAGGTCATAGTCGGCGGTGCAGATGGCATTGCCATCCCAACCTCTGCAGTCAATCCGCTAATAATGGAGCAAAAACAAGTTTTAAAGCTTTTGTTCCCCATATTTTCCTACATGAGTTTATTTAATGTTTATGATATGGCAAAGCATAAAAGCGCTTTTCAGGTGCAGGGTCTGTTGTTCTAGCGACTCTGCAAACTCAGAGGCAGAGAAAGCGCTTGCCTGGAGCAGCCTCAAGTGGGGAGAAGGTGGTGGTGGGGAAAATCTAATAAATACTATTATAAATAGTGAAATGACCGTGCTGGTGTTTCCAGGCTGGTCCTCCCACTGGCTGGTCTGCTCCGGTTCAGCTGGCTTGCAGAGGCAAGCGTACAGACAGTGGAAGGTCACAAGCCACACTGTAGAAAGTGCTCCCACCCGAAGAATCACTGCTACTAGTAGTGCCCGTAGTATATGAGCCTCCTGCTCTCCCGCAGAAGGGATGAGGCAGCATCTCTTGCTCAGCCCCTTTCCCAGCAAATGAAGGTCTCAGCACCCGCTGACTGCTGTGTTCCCAGCATATCTGCATATCTGAGTCATGGATTTGGTTCAGTACCCTTTGACCCTGGCACACTTCAACGATTTTCCTCAAATCCTACTTCCAGGCCAAATACACGAGGACAGCACAGGTGTTTCTATTATTTAGTTATGATTCGGTGAATTTGTGTTCTAAAATGTATTGTAACAGCAGTTAAGAGTGCAGATTTCTGCGCTTTACCTGGAAGCATTCGCCAATGTTGCGCAGGTTTATGTCCAGTCCATTCCTTTGGGAAGAAAGCGAGTTGAGAATGAATGAGCACAGCGCAGCTGCTTCACCAGTCAAACTACCTCGTTACACTCTAAATACCAACACGAGCAGCTACTGATCCAGAAACCCTTCCCATGACCCAGCCCCTTCACTTACGCCACAGCATCGCAGAAGCTGCACTTGTTACGGTAGGTAATCCCGTTGGTGCCGCAGACGGGCATGTACTCCAGGGTGCAGGGCCTCCTACGACCACCGCTTAATCTCAGGTAGCCAGTACAGTTGAGCTGAAACAGTCACACAACCACATTTTTAATCTCTGCTCCCCTTTTCATCAGTCCTGTGTAACGGAGCGTGGTGCAAAAGACATCTCCCCCCCTCCCCAGGGCTGCAAGGGGAGAGGAGCATCCAGCCCCAGCGTGGTGGAGTTGGAGAAGCAGAAACAGTTGAAATCCTGCACGTGGGTACAGCGATCCTGGAGTATCTGGGTTTTTTCCTGTCCTGAAATGGGCTTCATCCCTGTCATCTTGGGGATTTTCACCGTGAACGCCACCGTGAGGGATCTTTGCCTAAAATGCCTCATGCGGCAGCAACTTTTGCTGCGAAATGTTGATGCTATTTGAAAATGGAGTTTATGCACACCTTGGTGTTTCTGCAATTACTCTGAGTGTATTGAAATGGAAGTCATTGTATTATGTTAAATTGCACAGCCAGAGTGTTTCTTTACTATCTCTCTCTAAACTAAAAATAGAGATACTTCACTTCCCAGTAGTTCCATGTATTGATAAACAAACTTTATGATAAATGTTCTGATAGAATCATTTTTTCTGCTACAAAATTACGATTTAGTGAAAATCCAAACTTCCTCTGGGAAGTTTCTTAGCTTCAACAAGCCTCTAAGTCTAAAGAGAAGTGTTTTGATAACACTGAAGCATCATTGAAATCAAAAGTTTCCATTCTTAAGTCTGGTGATATACACAAAATAACATTTTAAAACTCACTGATTTTAACTGTTAAAACAAAATTTAAAATAAATTCTTGCAAATCTGAAGTTCTTCATTTTCATTCCATTTCTGACAGTTTTAAATTGTGTGTTTTTAATACAGAATTAATCCTAGGTGAGGTTTCTGTCTATCTCTTTGCCTTCATTTCACCCACCACTGCTCAGTGCAGCAGGAGAAGGAGCCCATCTCCGACCTTACCTTGACACATCTTCCATCGTGCTTCTTGTCGATTACTCGGTTACGGCTAGAGGGAGAGCGAGAGAAGGAAAAGAAGGACTAATCTGTTGATAACCATGTAGTCATGTCACTCATTAAGTGTCCCCACTCGTAAAGCCCCAGTAGTTAATCCGATTCAGGAGCTTTGACACGGAAGGCCACGGGCATTAGGGAAGACAGAAACTTTTGAAAAATCTAGTTCATCCCACAATTAGTCACAACCCCAAAGGCTTATGTCTGCTGCTTGAACTGGCAGTGTAGGTGATCGGGAGACCTTGTACTCACAAGACTTCTCTGCAGAGGGAGCACTCGTTGGGGTAGGTCACGCTGTCAGTCCCGCAGACGGGTTCGTAGCTGCGGGGACAGAGAGGCTGCACATTTCCAGCCAACCGGTACCTGCTGCAGGAGACCTGTTAAAGAAGACTTGTAATGTCTCCAAGTGGAGAGAAGGGTGTGCTTGCGTTAATCACGTTTCGCCGTGTTGGGAGACGACCATTGGTCGTTTTTTTCCTCTATTGTTCCTCCATGGTGAAGAAGAGAGGGGACAAAATGTACCATGTTTCTTACAGCGTACAAAAGCACCTTTTCACTTTCAGTACTTTCAGTACTTTTGGCAAGAATTGCAGGCAAAAATGATCATTCCTTGGGGAATCAAGACAGGGAAGATGTTTAGGCAGTTATTCAATAGTTGTATGGATTTTCTGCTGGCACTCTGTGATGTGCTGACTCTCACCCTACATTATTAATCGCTGTCTTTTTTGTCATCAACATGGTAAATTCTCTTTCTCTGACAAAGATATTTTCTTATTTTGGGAAAAAGAAGCGGTATAATACTTAGGGGCACTTTTCCTTCTTCCTTTCTCACTCACTCTCTTTTTTTCCCTCCCTCAAGCCTTCCCTGGGTTACAGTGTGAGTATGCATTATTCATTTAGACTTAGAAATCAAGACTAAATGACAAAGAAGATTTACTACTCACCCATTGTTGAGCAATAACAATATCTACAATAAAAACAGAGATATAAAATATAAATATTGTACAACGTCCTTGACTAAAATTCCTTTGGAATCATCAATTTCCCAACAGAGTAACCAAATACGCTTTCTTATTACTGAAAGTTATTATTTTCCCACATGTTTTATCTACTCTAAGTAAACAAGAAGTTATATGCTAAGATTGAAAAAAATCAGTTATTTGTGAATGCAGAAATTTTGACTCACTAAAGAAGAAATGGGACATAAACTTTTCTCCTTTTGCAGCATTATTATCCCCACTAAGTCTCATAAGTTTAAATCAGACAAATGCATCCTACCGATCTATAGTATTTATCTGCACACGGATAAAGGTCATTAAAAGAGAGCTCATGTATTACTAAATCATCACTTCTCCCAAAGGCTGAACTCTCCTTTAAGATGTGTATATAAAGGCAAAGGGTCAGGAGGACTCGAGATGCTAGCATAGACTGTAACAAAAACAACTTACCAGAAAGACAGCTGAGAAGCACAAGCCCAAGAAGGGCAACGCTTCTTGTTGTCTTCATAGCGGAGATGGTTGTGTAGTCTGTTACTTGCAAATCTGTCGCTGTTGAGTTCAGTCGATGGTTCTCAGCCTTCTCTCTCCACACTGTTTATATACATCTCCCTGACCTTGTGAAGTCATCCCATAAAGTAATAATTTGCTCTGTAAACTAAGAAAATTGTATTGATTATTGAGTTGCGCTCTAAAGAACACTTGTTTGTTAGAGAGATGCCCAGAAGAATTAAACAAAAATGTGAGCTACACCCAGCTTGTTAACAAAGGCGCCCTGCTGTACAATGAGTGATTTGTACTTTCCAAACAAGAGCACTGTCTCAATAGTGGATGTTGTGAAATTACGTATGGAAGTTGGTAAAGCAAAAAAGGCCCATTCGTTGCAAGTGTTTGAACTTGTGCGCACCATATTACATAAACTAGCCGGTATTTGGGCTCCAGGAGAGTTGCGTGGTGCACCAGAGTGGGAGGACAGCAGCACAGGACACTCTTAAGCTTTTACAGAGGTAAAATGTGGGGTTTGGCAAGCATCGGTGTACTTTAAAGATGCTGAGGGCTCAATGAATCTTTCCACACTCCCTGCTGTAGTTTCCTGGTACACTGGATTTCTCACCAACAGGAAGGAAACAGTCATCACAACAGGAAAGCATTACCTAAAACTTCAAAAGTTTATAAAGACATTTCTCTGTAGGAGCAAGAGCTATTCATCTGTTGACAATGGGCACGAGTCTGATTAAGAAATTATGAAAATAAGCAGCCTTAAATCTGGACTGGGATAATGTTTCCTCTTAATGGCAAGTGAGTGGTGTTCCGTGCAGGTGACGTGGGCTTCTTAATACCAAAGACATTCAGGAAAAATTTGCAGCAGCTGCAAAGAGAAGGTGAGTCCTCAGACTCCCCTCTTCACCCCTCTATTATATGGTATTAAATTTAGAGCATCAGCTGAAAGTCTTGTTTTAATGAAGATAAGTGAAGATTAATGTGCTGGGCTCTGTTAAGTGGTTCAATTCTATCGCAAGTATATGGAAAAACAAATACGGAATATTGCATAAAATAATACATTTTTGATTTAAGGTAGTCACGGAAGGAACTGAGTGATGGAACATGTTTGTGCTTTAGAAGAAGCTTGATTCATACATGTGGCTTAAAGGCAGCCTGAGTTTTAAATAGAAAATCAGAATTGTTTTTCTTACTATCCTGGGAGATGTTCAAGTCTTGGCATGGGCAGATAAATCATAAAAATGTAGCTGAAAGTGTGAGGGAACTGTAGTCACAGAATAGAGCTTGCAGGATTTGGCCTGTTCATATCAATGAAATCATTTTCCTGAAAAATAAATGAGTAATGCTATTTGGATCTCATTCACAAATATCAGAAGTTGATGGGTTCCTTTGAAAGCTGTTTCTGTTGTATTCTTAACATCCTGAGTGACTTGACTTTCAGATTCCTTGAACTGATAGTGAGCATATTTGGAAGGGAAGCAGTAATCACAGAAGCATTAATATTGATTATTCTCCAGGGGCAAGAATGCCGAAGCCTGAAAACAAGGCTTCCTCAGACCTTGCACGAGCCGCTGGTGGAGATGGCACTTGCTGGCTCTGCGGTGGTTAGTGAGGCTACGGGAATGTCGTCTGTCTCCTCTCCGGCCCTTCTCCATATCCATCTCCAGATCTGAGATCCCCAGTTACCAGAAACCGTGCTGCTTCTCTGGTTTCCTCTCCTGCCAGGCTGAAATCACTCTGGTCACTCAGGAGCTGTTGTGAATGGCAGGGTATCTGCTAGGGAGCGGCATCATCCTCGTGTTTGGCCAACACCTGCCCTTTTATTAATTAGATCCGTTGGGGAGATCCCCCTCTGATCCACATGCTGCTTCTGAGGGTCAGGACAGCCAGCCAGGACTGCTCCAAAAGCAGCTCTTTTCCTCCAGTAACCCCTGCCCCTTCACCGGGCAAGAGGGAAAAAAAGAGAAGCAAGGGAAGGGTCTTGCTACAGGGTCTATGAGAAAGGATGGGAGATAATTGGCAGCAAAGGGCAGGGCAGCGAGAGCTGCTGGGCTAGGTGTGACGTGGGATTGCACAAGGAGCTCCATTAACAAGAAACAGTGGGAATGGGACAGAAGTAATTGCGGGGCAGCAGGAGGGTTGAAAACAGGCATTAGGAGCAGTCAAAAACAACTGCCTCCACGCATTCGGAAGAGTGAGCTTTGGGAAATGTCATACACATGCTGCAAATGGGAAGGGCAAAATGAACTCACCTGCCAAAACCCCTCTGTGATATTCAGGAGTCTCGTGAGGGTGGGCTCAGTAAAGTGACTTTGGCCACAGGATTATTTTAACCTTTCTACAGATATGAGAACCACAGAAAAGTTTAAATAAAACTCTTCCTGCTATTTCAAACTCTTGGAGGGCAAACTTGCAAGAAGGTTATGGCCACGTGAGTGGGAGGATAAACATTAGTAGTCATATGATGGATCCTCTTGTATTAAGGTAAATTTCCAATAACTCTGGAAATTCTACCCAGTTTCTAACTCAGCATTGTTTCTTCCCATAACAGTGATATTTTCCTGGAAATCTTTTCCTCTGGTCTTGAGATTCCTATCTCAAACAAGTCCATAATCTACCACGACCTAAAAATTCTTCATTTATTTTCCCTGCTTTAGTTTAAAACTTGTCACAGGCTTCATTTGGCTACAAAGAGCAATGATACTTTTTAATTTTTTTTGGAAAATAAAAAAGGTGGATATGTGCATGCAAGACCACGTGTTGTTATTCCAGCAGCGGTATCATTGTCCTTGCTCCCGTATCCTGCTGTCACACACCACACCGTAATCAAGAATAAAGTGGTACTGTGCTCCAGTCTAGGCTACCACAGAGACAAATGCAAAATGCATTTCTTTGCCGTTGACTGGCGATGTGGCACCCTGCAAGAGCTCACAAACCAGGTTGCTGTTTCCAGACTCCTGCACATGGGGGCAGAACTGGATCTTCTATGAGAACGTGAATTCAATTTACAGCAAGCAAAGCCCCTGCTCTGAGCCGCACTCATGTAATATTTCTCCTTGCAGTTCAGCTATCTGATTGCTGCCTGCATAGCTCCAATCTTTTATGCATAGATGATATCACAGGCAAGGGTGTCTGGAATAATTTGGATGTCTGGGAGCCACATACTAACAGCAAAAGCCTGAGGATCTGGCCCCGCACATCTCAGTCCCTCCCTGAGTCTCAGCTCTGCCTCACTGCAATAGCTCTGACACAGCCAGCCCCCAAAAACGACGCCTCCAAGTAATTTTCTTTTAAAACATCATTTTATTTTTCTCCGCATCAAGAAAGAACATAGTAACAAACCATTTATCCTGAATGAAGCCTCAGAGAGAAACTGCATTAAGAGAAAGGTCTAGACTGGCCTGAGGTATATTTTGGCCAGCAACAAGTAGAAAAATACACTAAAACAGAAGCATTGGTATAAAATAGAGCAGAACAAAATAACTACATGCAATGTGTTAATCAGGTTATGGGGTAATTGAACGGCATTTCCTAAATTCACAAACATCAGATAATGACATAAAGTGCCGAGGTACTGCTTAAAGAATTGTACCATAAAATACCTCGGCAGGCAGACAATGTTTCCTGCCTTGAATTTCCTGGAGGGAGAGTTAGATTAGTAATGGTGAGAGGATTTTGTGTTGTTGTGGCAGGATTTTATTGAGCAGCAACAAAAAAATGATTTCCAGTAAGGTGCCCATACAAGAGGACTGTCTTCCTCTCCATCCCGGGGAGCTGCCCCCAGGGCAGGGGGTCTGGGGTGCGCTGGGGTCCCGCTCTGCCCTCGGTTACTCCCGAGGAATACTGCGTAACTGCATCAGGAGGGAGGATTTGTCCCCATTCATTTCTACTCACAGTTTCCCCTCAATTGCCTGGTGATTTTCCTGTTTAGCGGACATGGCCCCTGGAGGATGCTCTCTGAGGACCACTGGGATCTTGAGCGCGATCGGGAGCTCTGCTTGTCTCCAAGGCATCATGGCTCCTGGGGACCATCCTCATCCTCTCTGCTGCTCCACAGGAAAGAAAATAAGTGCTGGAGCTGGTGTTCTCTTACCCCTGTCTCCCTCGCACAGTGGAGGGGGACAAGAAAGCATGAAGCCCCCGAGCCACACACCCCCAGCACCACCTCCCAGAGCCTCAATTTGTCTTGGTCCTCAGGAATTGCATCTGACACTGAAATGCCTTCCTGCACCCAGATCTCCCTCTCACGGGAGGGCCATTCCAGCCCCGGGAAGGGAGTTGGCACTAAATGGTTACAGAGAGTCATGTCTTTTGGAAATAAATTGTCTCCTTTCAGAGGGCTGCTCTCTCCAGTCTCTGGAAAGTGACACATTGTCACTTAAGATCATTAACTATTTGACTGTGAGACTGCTGCCTGTACAGCACGCCACACTGCCAACGCTTCGCTGTTAATGAATAATAAATTAACGCTATGACTCTGAGCCCTTCCTTTCATCGGCCGAGATTTCCAGAGGCTGAAGAATCTCAAAGGATCCTCTACAAGCGACAGTCGATGTAATTACCTACAAGCAGCAGCTAAGTGGTGGGCGAGGTGCAGAAACGGGCTGCGGTAACGATTACTAGCAGTCCTCCAAACATCAGGTCTGTTAGGACTGACTGCCCACTGGTTTTTCCGCAATACCCCGCACCGGTGAACGTTGCAAACACGAACGTGGGCAGCCAGATATCTGCCTGCCCAGAGAAAACACCCTGTCCTGTTGCTTTGGGAGGCAGAGCGGATTGCAAAAGGGCTTCTCTCACCTAAAGGTACGTTTCCAACCCTGCTTGCAAGAGGAAGAGATGCAGCTGGGAGCTGCCCTTCTTCACCACTTCTCTTGCGGGCGTAAGAACTTGGGGCTAACGCTGGAAACAGGCACAGGGATGAGCAGCTCCCGGTGCCAGCAAGACCCTCTGTGCCTCCATGGCTTTTGCAGAGCAGTCACAAAACACCCCCAGCTGCAACAGACTGCCTCTAATTCTGTGTATGTTCAGGCTTGCTTGGGGCCTCTTCCTGCTGCCCAGGTCTAGCATACAGTAACACAGGTGTGAGGCAGCAGGTATTCGACAGCAGCGGTAGGGAGGCAGACAGTTCCTCTCACCCAAGCAGAGAGTATCTACCCGAGATGCCCTTAGTGGAATAAATCGATTGGAGCATTGCACCGGGATGCATCTCCAGCCCTGCTTTTCTTTTGGAAAGCTGGATGAAGGCAGATGCCCTCAAGATCTACCCATTGCCTTTGCGGCTGGGGTTGATTTCTTTGTAGCTCAGAACAATGTATTCCCTCTCCCTGTAATTTGCCCATTAACACCCGCACCCCAGGGTTGTTGCAGTGATGTGATCATGCAACATCTTAGGTAAAAACAGAATCATAGAATCATAGAATAGCAGGTTGGAAGGGACCTCAAGGATCATCTGGTCCAATCTTTCTAGGCAAGAGCACAGTCTAGACGAGATGGCCCAGCACCCTGTCCAGCTGAGTCTTAAAAATGTCCAGTGTAGCGGAGAATGAGACACATTATTAAAACAAGACATAAATGCTGATGGCTTTTTTTTATTAAGCAGAGGTTTCAAGATTTATCAGGAGCTTTCAAGGTTCAGAACAAGGCTTTAGGGGAGTATCTGCCATGGGGAACATTGCCAGGGAGGAGTCCTTTTCTGAGCTGAAGCCTGGCGAGAAGTTAACACGGATTTACATATCTCAAGCGAAGAGTCCGACCGCTTCTCCTGCAGAGAAAGAAATCCATGCCTCAGAGACAGAACATCTGGGCTTTTACCGTTTGTCTGTCCCTCCGGTGAAGGATACATCACAGAGGAACTTAAACAAACCAGAAAACTTCTGAACACTATTCCAGCTATTTCCTTTTATTATTAACATTCAAAGACAAGATAAAAGACTTAATTTAAAGGAAGAACAAATAGTCTGGGAAATAAACTGTGTTTGCTGGAAGAAAGCTCTTCAGCAAATTACTTAAGAGGGAACTGAAGAACTCCACTACATGTTACCTCTGTATACCTGAAAGAAAGGAATTCCTGGCAAATTCTCCCAATAAAAACTAATCCTCGCCAGTAAGAGAACAGGTAAACACAAAATAAAAGAACTTTACTTCTCCAACCAGTCTCCAAGCCTGATTAGTTAGTTTAAGCTAAGTTAGTTCACCAGTTAGTTAGTGAAGAGATTTATTTTCATACATACAGGAATGCATTGCAGAATAAGCATTTATTGCCATATGTTACACCATCAGACCCGCAGTGTGGGACGTACTCCATCGTACAGGCATCGCTGAGTGCCCGGTAGTTACTGCAGTAATCCTGTAGATAGATGCAATCTATGTTCACAAAAAAGCTCTCAACAACAGATGTGTAAGAAAGGTGATATTAGGAGAACCCCCCCCACCCCTGAGCTCCCCCCAGTACTGGCCAGAAGCAGATGCTGAGAAAAAGCCCAGGGACAGGGCAGGAGTAGAGGGGTACATCGCTTCCAGCAATGTAGAGCCTGCGTAACCATCGTAAATGCTGCTGCAATAACTTTGACAATAACTTGGACACAAACTGAATACTGCACTACTTGTTGAAACTATCATCAGATGAAAATGGCAATTTCACCCAATAATATCTGTGGCAAATGTTGTTCAGACAGCTGGATGACTCAGGATTTTCAAACGCTCGATCACAATGTGATTAGCAAGGATTTATACAGAAACTGCTTTAAGGAAAGGAATGATGGAAAATAGAAAGATCTGTCCCTTACCCGCTGTGCATCAATATCTGGAAAAAAGAAAAAAAGAAGGAAATATGAACCAAAAGCAATTCATGGGTTCTGTTAGAGTTAAAATCTGTGACTGCGTGCCCTGAATATGCAACTTTCAATTCACTGTTAGCAAACTACTTCATAGATAAAAGGAATTTCAGGCAAAAATTTGTGCCATATTGTATGTTTACAATGTTGACTCTCTAGCATAATTTTTTTAATGAGGGTTACAGCCAAGATGGAAAAGGGTGCACAAAATGAGAGAAGAGGAAGGCATTTTCCATGGTTCAAAGGATGGAACAGGACATGTACCCAAAGCTAAGCAAGTTACTGAGGCAAACAGGGTCATAAAGCTGGCAAGCACACGGAGGCAGCGTCTTATATGCATTGCCACAATAATTCTTAAATAAGAGGAGTATTTAGTGAGATGTAACTTTTCTAAAGCTCCTACAACTGTTCAGCTCTCAAATTGCATCTCGGTTCAGGATGACTACAAGAAATGTTCGCTTTCATTCAGTAAAATAATTTGTGTTTCTGCAACATTTCAGAGGTTAAATACTGGATGTCTGAGTCTCTGGGTTGTACCACGTACATGTCACTTCTTTCATTATGCATAAACTAGCGCTGAGAGTAGAGCTGTTCCCACAGTTGTTCTTACCCACTCAGTTCTGTTGCTAAAATATTACCCCATAAGTGATAGTCTTTGATGTCAAGTCTTTTCAACACTATCTTTCTAGGAGTAAATAAGTCCTTGTAGAAGGAAGATCTTTCCAGTCTGAGGATGTTTTTGTGGTTTTAGAGACAGCCAGCGCTTACTCAAAGGCAGAGCAGGAGGCAGTAAAGCTACTCACCTGGGATGCAGCAAAGGGCTAGAGCAAAGAGCAGCAACACGCCTGCCGTCTTCATGGTGGCTGAAGCGTCTGCGTGCAGCAGAGCGTGTGTTCTGCTCAATAGACGTAGCCTTAATTCTGCCCTCAGGCAGTAACCGTGCTTATATGTACCGCTGTGCGTGTGTGTTTGTGCGCATTCATAGTTGACTTATTAACGCTTACTCTGAAGTAACATTCCTGGTCTTCTGTCAGGGTGGCAGTCTCGACAGAGATAAGCCAGTGTGCTGGTTTTGGCTGGGGCAGAGCTAGTTTTCTTCACAGTAGCTGGTATGGGGCTGTGTTTTGGATTTGTGCTGAGAACAGTGTTGATAACACAGGAATGGTTTTGTTACTGCTGAGCAGTGCTTACACAGAGTCAAGGACTTTTCTGCCTCTCGCCCCACCCCACCAGCGAGGAGGCTGGGGGGGCACAAGGAGCTGGGAGGGGACACGGCTGGGACAGCTGACCCCAACTGACCACAGGGCTATCCCACACCGTATGGCGTCATGCTCAGCATAGAAAGCTGGGGGAAGAAGAAGGAAGGGGGGGACGTTCAGAGCGATGGTGTTTGTCTTCCCAAGTCACCGTTAGGCGTGATGGAGCCCTGCTTTCCTGGGGATGGCTGAGCACCTGCCTGCCCATGGGAAGGGGTGAATGAATTCCTCAGTTTGCTTTGCTTGCATGCACTGTTTTTGCTTTACTTATTAAACTGTCATTATCTCAACCCATGAGTTTTCTCACTTTCACCCTTCCAATTCTCTCCCCCATCCCGCCAGTGGGAGCAAGTGGAGAGAGCAAACAGCTGGGTGGTGCTTAGTTGCCAGCTGGGGTTAAACCACAACAGCCAAGAAGAACGCTGCTTCATCAACAGGGGTCACAAGAAGTTTAAATATGTTAGATGCACCTTCTGTGTCATTATTTCAAATGAAATACATGGCAGGTTCCTTCTGAAGGACCATGGAAAATTCCTGCAGGTAAAAGAGCAACTGTACAAACCGAAGCAGCAACTGCTGCCTGATTTTCTGTGTGCACCTATCAGTGCATTACATGCAGTGCTTTTTCACAAGCAAAATGTTGAATGAACCACTACCAGAGTGGGAAGTCTCTACTTTTATTTTCATCCTAGTAAAGCATCATTAAGTTATAGTGAAACCAAGAAAGCACTGAACTGGGAAGGCAAGCAAGAGGGTGTCCCAGACACTGAAGGGAGTCCTTGGACTGGACAAGAGATGGAGCAACTTTTATGGGCATATGCAAAGAATTTACAATTGTTATTTCCCCTAAAAGGCATTAGTATTGTGGCTTAGATTTGCAGTAATGGACCGATAGTCTGATGATGACAGAATGATGTGAGACTCTAGCCTGGATCCTAGAAAAGTTGAACCCAATCTGGAAATTGCTACTTCATCCATCTGCCCATCTTAACATAAATCCTTTGTTTTACCACCAAAACATCACTTTTTTGAACAATTTCATTCCATCAAGAAAAACAAGCACCCCCCTCTCTTTGGCTCCCAGAAGAAATGCATATGGGAGATATTACTTTTTAGAAGGGATATGCCCAATTTATTTATGTTTCTCTTGTGTGGATCAAGAAACCACCAATTCAATACTCCAACAAAGGACAAAAGCAAAATAAATTTCACGGACAATACGCCAATGACAGGTCGCACTCTCAGAAAACGGGATACTTTGTCCTTGGGTGGTGAAATGCTGCTGAAATATTCCTTGGGCTGGCAAAGAGTATTATGTTATTAAAAACTAAGAGAGAAGAGAAGTAGGCAGGAGTAGGAACCATCGCTGGGAGGGCAGGCTGCCCTTGCAGAGTGCTACGCTGCAGGTGAAGACTGTGCTCAGGAGGCCGGGGATCAGCTCTTGGTGCAGACACCACCACAGTCCGAAGGGGTTTTGCTGATGATGCCTGCACAGGGAAAGTGCCCCAGAAATACCTTGGGAGAGATAGCTAGCGTCATCGCTTCAGAGCCGTGTTTCAGCTCTTTACAACGTCAAATGTCTGAAGGGGTCTGAACACTAAGGTAGGCTGACTATCATTTATGTGCAAAGTCACACAGCTCTGAGGTTTATGCATCTGTATTTAATTTTCTGCCTTTTATGAGAGGGAGGGGAGCAAGACGTTGTTCTTATTATATCCCAGAGCTATGAGCACATAACCTATTCAGCCTGGCATCATCATTCAACAAATCAAAAGAAAATGTTTCATGAGACAACACATGAGACAAGACAAAGAAATGTTGCTGATTTAGTTTATTGAGAAAGAAAATCAGGAGTGAGCTGAGTTCTCCAGAGGGCGAGATGAACTGAGGTGAGATCTTTGGCTGGGATTTGCCAGTGGGGATCCTGTGGTGAATTCTCTCAGCACTGATACTCAGCATTTTCCAAAATGGCTTAAAGTGAGAGTCCCATTGCTGTCCCTGAAAGTGAGGAGAGGAAAAAAATGGATTAGACACAGAGTCCTGCCTGCTATAATCTGTCCTTTTCCTTGGCTCCTAGAGAAGGCATCAGGCAGGATCCTGCCCCAGAGCCAAAGAACATGCAGACTCAGCATCCCCTTAGCTATTTGTTATTAAGAGATGAGTGAAATGATTTAACCCATTCTTAAGACTGAAAATATTTTGGGGAACGATAACGAAACTTCAAATTTAATTTTCTTTGCAACATGCAAGAAAAACTCCATTAAGTTTAATGGTCTTCAAACCATTCACACTAACAAACCAGACGTAGCTCTTTGTATGCTCTAATAAAAAAAAAAAAAAATGAATGGTTGGCATGATGGCTGGTATCCTCTCCTGCCCCAAATCCCTGATCAACACTGGTCAGCAAACAAGAAAGTGGCAACTGTGCAAACTTGCAGCTGTAGGAGGCAACTGATAACACAAATGTCATCCATGTTTGTACATACGCGACTGCATTGCAGAAGTTACACTTATTGCTGTATGTTTTGCTGTCAGAGCCACAGAGAGGCAGGTACTCAAGTGAGCAGACAGGTTTAGGGTAGTCACTGCAGTCAACCTGCAAAGAAAAAAAAAGGCTAATGTGAAAGATATAAAGGAGTCACGAGCAGAAGGTCTTGAACCCCTAGCTACAGCTGCAGTGCTAATGATAATGATCTAACTAAAAGTAATTAAATTCCTTGCACAATCTGATCTAAACTGAGGTGTCAGTTTTCTCCTATGCCAGAAGAATTTCATAATATAAAAATAGATCATAATTTCCTGTTTGAAGAGATGTATATCATAACCTGACCACAGCATTTCTAAGCAGCAGCAGTTCACTTGGTGAACGTGCCGTGCTCATGATCACATTGCACCATGTTCCCAACTTGGCCAGGAAATTAAATGGAAAAGCACTGGTGTCTGGAGAAGCGTAGGTGCTGATGCCTGTGTAAGGGTCCAGTATCTCCCCCATAGTCTTAAAACAGGAAGATCAGCACTTAGCTAGATACCATGAGGGTGGGATTTTGTTTCTTTGTGCAATGGTGCTACACTTGCTGAGAGGTATCGTAGTGCAAAAAATGCCTGTGGGTCCAGTAAGAGGCTGAGGAATTTCATGGAGGAGGAATCCATCAAGGCTTACCGACTACACAGAAATTGCACCTAGCTGAGGTCCATCACCTGAAAATAGCTGGAGGTTGGAAGAGTAGAAGTCCCATACATACTCACTCTACTCGTACTCTCTCCTACACAATTCTTACGACCCCTGCTAAGAGCAGGCTCTGCATCAAGCCATCATAGGCTTGATGGACCATTGGTCTGACCCAAAAATCCATTCTCTCTTCTTATTCTCAGTTCTGCCCTGATGGATTATTTCTGCTACTCCTCTTTTACTGATCCCTTCCTACGCAGTCACCTTCTTCCTTTTCTGATGTTAGCATGGATAACGTATCACATATAGAGAAAGCAAAATCTTCCCTGTGCTGAAGCACAGCAGCAGTTACACTCTTGTAGGATGCTGCTGGTCTGGGGGCTGCTGCGGACACTGGCAGTGCTTCCCCTGACATCAGCTGGGCTGAAATCCCACCCCTCATCACACAGTTCACTTACTGTAGCAATTTCCTTCTTACATTCACCATCATACTTCTTGCCAACACTGGTTCCAGGCTCTCTGGGAAGGGAAGACACCCGCGTTAGGGAGCTCTGTGAGCAACCTGCTCTGCTGAACCCCACGTCCCAGCAATGCTGATCAGCCTCAGGTACAACGTACGGGATACAGGAGACATCCAGCTTAGGCTGTGTCCACATGGGTCTAGATACCAGCTCAGGTGGTGCCACAGCCTGCTGGAGTGCTGTTTTATAGCATGAGGGACAAGGGAGGGTCCAGGGTGTTATGGTGAACTCGGAGTTAGGTTGTGCGACCATGTAGATGCACCTTAGGTTAGCTGCTGTCCTCTGCAAGGCAGCCCCTGCCACATAGACCCTTTTAACTTAGTTAAGAGAAGCATTCTGTCCTGTGTTAGATCCCCACCCAGCCCTCTACTTCTGTCTCTAGATCAAAGGCACAGTTTTCCTTCTAATCACAACGGAAAACAAGATCTAGTTATCAGGGAAAGAGGAGGGTCAAAGTCTAACCACCTTACAGAAAAAGCCTTAGTAGAAGTCCTGCTATTCAGAAGAGCAGCTGCCAGGAGCGCTAAGCACTCGTTGTCCCTCACAGGAGAGCTCCGCAGACGCAGTACTCACAGGTTACGGGCACACAGCAGGCACTCGTTGTCGTAGGTGACCCCATCGGTACCACAGATGGGGCTGAGGTCTTTGTTGCAGAGCAACACCACTTTGCCTTCCTCGTTTGTCGTGTTGGGATACCTACTGCAGTCCACCTGTTGAGGGAACACACAACAAAGCACTGGTGAAGGCTCGCTTATAGGAAGCAAGTAGATCTGGTGAGTGTGTTTGGCCACCTAGGATACCACCACAGCAGGAAAAATGCTTTTTTGTGTGTCACTGATGACAGTTCACTTGATGACCAATGCAAGATTCTGACATCTCATATGTCCTCTTATTTAGTGTTTGAATTATTTCTTGGGGGAGTCAATAAGCAGCTTTGTCCACTCAGAAGCGGGACAAGCCCCTTGTTTTGCCCTTCGTTTCACTTACAGGGACAACTTCCTTGCATTCTCCATCGTGGTCTTTGCTGACATTGGTTCCATATTCTCTGGAGAGGGAAAAACAAATGTTAGGAAGTTCAGCAAAGACGTCTTGCTACATCCTAGGTGCTGGAAATATGTAACTAATGCAAGGGAAAGCTGAATCTTTATTGCTCAGGCTCATATATATTTTTTGAGAAGGTAGTGCCATCCTCCCTGACCAGCTAGCACTGAGTGGCTGGCAGGGATGTAAAGACCCTGAGAGCTTTAGAACTATTTTGGGCAGTTCAGAGCACAGCATCTCTCCATCCTTTTGCTCTGCTTTCTTGTGATGAGACGTGCCCTAGGGGCTGTCATCTGGCTGATCCTTGAGCTGGAAAAGAAAAACCTGAATAAATTACAGCAGCAAAAGAGAGACACGGTGACTAAAGTGATGTCTAGGCAACGGAGTGCCACGCAGCAATACCCAAGCTCATTTTGAAGGAATTGACACAAGTGACACATTACAGGTCACTGTTTGTTGAAAAGTGGTGCTTCCAGGAGCCCTAAGCATTGCTGCCTGAGATCTCCTATGCAGTACGTACATGTTGTAGGCACAGAGCAGGCACTCGTTGCTGTAGGTGACTCCATCAGTACCGCAGATGGGGCTGAGGATCTTGGTGCAGGCCAACACCTCTTTGCCTTCCTCGCTTGTAGTGTTGGAATACACACTGCAGTCCACCTGCCAAAGGAACGTACAGCAACAGGGTGGGGAAGATATTTTACATTCACAGCTCTCATTTTGCAGGAGACAGTGACCAGACACAACCTGCAGTGGGTTTTTCACTACCAGAGCACAAACTTGTGCTGGTGGGTCAATCTGGTAACTGGTGAATCCTGCCTGCAGGGATCTCCACACACAGCAGGAGAGGAGGAGGAGGAGAGGGCTGTAGCCATGCAGCCCCCAGATGGGGTAAATCCATGGTGGTCTCTCACTTGGCATCATTTTGCAAAGGCTATCCATTGGTCCCTCATTCTTATATTCTTGTGGCCCCTCCAGTGCACTTCTGTTATTACTCTTTCATTCTCAACACACTATGGTTTTTTTCAGAGGAGCAAGACTAATGACGTGGTGTGCGGAAGCTGGAGTGTCTCATAGAATTTTATTCTTTCAGTACATTGCCTTCAGGTAGGTTCTGATACTACAGTCTACTGCTATCAGTTCAGAGCCAGTCATATATGACCAGCTTAAAGCTTAGACCAGTTTAAAGTTGGTGAAAAATTAATTCATCCAAAAATTTTGTATCATTACTACTACTACTAAATTATTAACATACAGCATAGATGTAGAGCTAGAAACAGTATAATGTTTTGCACTGTAGAATCTGATTACAATGACACTGATTTCACACTAAATGAAAACCAGCTAAGCATCTACAGGCCTGAGGTTTTTCCCATTCCTTTGGTTATGTCTTTACCAGGCCACATACCTGAGAGAAGTGACAGAAAGAAATCTTCCACTCACCTCAACCCCAAAGGCAGCATCTGGAAAACGAGAGAGGCAGAAAGTGTGAAACAAAGCCAATATGATAAGACTTCAGTTAAAGCTGGAAATCTGGATGTAAAATTCCTATACACAGGACCAAACTGAATGATTTCCAGGTTTTTTCCAGAGAAAAAAATTTTTTTCCCTATATTGATAATAGTCTGGCTTATTGCTGGGTGTGGTGAAACATGGTTTTGAATAGCTTTGTTCTTTTTTATTTTGAGATAGACTTCTTAATTGAAAGTAGAATAGCTTTTCCTTCCTTATCTTTTTACATATCCGCTTTTGACCCTAAAGAGCTGCTGTTACCTATCTGAAAAGAAACCTGAGTCAATACAGATACGTGCAAATGCAAATAGTCACCTACAGGATAAGCAAATACATACAGCATCTGTTGTCAGGAACATACATTTTAAAGAAGCTGAGTGTGAAAAAATAAATTGTCTTTGACTTTGTAATTTCATCAGATGTAAATACGCAGCGACAACATCAGACTGTGGCTTGTTTTCATCTCTTGTTTCCCCATTAGCAGCAAAAGCATTGCAGGAAAGTTGCCAGGCTCCTGCAAAGAACTTGCTTGTGCCATTACGTTTTCGTGACTGGTTACCGGAGGCCTGACCACCTCGTTACGGCCTTCTTTCAAGTATTTATCCATTTGCTGTAATTGTACAACAAGTGTAAGCAGTGTAACGGTGTTAAAACAACAGTGTAACAGCACTAGTTACCAGCACGGGACTCCACTTATTTGTATTTATGACAGACAACCAGCTACAACAGCGTCCATTCAAGACTGTCCTGAAATCTCCTCCTGCATCCTATGCAATGCCAATGTACCGAGGCAGCCTAGCTCTTTGTAGAAGAAGATTTTCTCTCTTTGAAGCCACCATCTTATCCCTTTAAAGACAGCCAGGACTCAGACACGAAGCCTCTGCGGCACCTTGAGCGTCACTCACCTGGGAAGCAGCAAAGCGCAATGGAGAGGAGCACAAAAACACCTGCCGTGGTCATGGTGGAAGTATTTCTTGAGTCTGCAGGCTGCCTGCTCCTGCTCTGCTCCTGAGATGGCCTCTCCAAGGCTGACTGCAAATATATACAAATGCAATGTCTAAACTGTTCAACTGTAACATAAAACAACCAGCAGAATCTGTCACCAGTACAATGAGGCTGGGAATATTTATTGAGGTCTTGACTTTCAGGTAATGGTCTGTATCTGCTAGGCAATTGATTTTGGCTGGACATCTGGTTAATAGCTTGAGACAAGTATCACATGTTCTCAGTGGTCAAAACCAAACAAACAGCCTTTGGGACAAAAGGAACCTCTTTAGGATTCTAGTAGAAATGTAAGGAGAGCAAAATACTGAGGGGAGGGAACAGCAGGTCCTTCATTCGTCTCTGCAGAGCAACATCTCCCATCAGGGAGCAGCTTAGGCAGAGCACGCAGGACCACCCTGTTTGCGGATCAGGCTAAGGCTCTCTGCTTTCCTTTCTGCTTTTGGGTGGGTTTTTTTCTGCATTCCCAGATATTCACCACTAGGTATGAACACGGGTCAGGTCTGGCTTTGCCATCAGCAGAACTGGTTGAGCTTTGTCAGGTGAGTCTGGCAGGACTGTGTCTAACCTGTGAAGCTAATGGTATTTAGCACTGGTTTGATAAAAGAAAGGGCTTCTTGACACTTTCACTGCCTGGGTATAGAAGAGCTCAGTAGAAGGAAGACTTGAAAGCAGGTTAAATTCTGACAAGTGCCACTAAAAATGTCACTTGAACCTTATCAGGAGGGAGCAGTTATTTACAGACCTAGGCACAGTTAAACACACAGACCGATTCAAAGCGTTCTGCCAAGCCATCTTAAGAACAAAAGACACTGAAGGTTTGGGAACCTATTTGCATAGCACCAGCTACGCTTGGAAGTACAGTAGGTCCTTTCCCCCTGCAGATATTTTAGAAAATGATACTTAAAACATAGAGCCTGTCCCAGTTTTCCTGTCTGTCTCGCACCTCCAGCCTTCGTGCCATCTCCAAATTGCTCCTTCCTAGGAGGAGGTCTGGACCTCTGCTCTTTCAGTAGGTGTAATTTTGTATGAGTGGGTTCTGCCTTTAACCTAAGTTTCTCACTGTGATCCCTTTCACAGGTCTGAAATGGCAAATATACCTGGGTTTTTTTGGTCATGGGAGCTAAGCATTGTGCTTAGGATAGACTTCAGCACCGTGGGAGCTGCAGAGCAAAAGACGCTTTACAGGTGCTCCCTCAAACAAACAAGGCACCACCCATTAATCAAATGAAATTCAGCTGAAATCATTGCAAGTTAGCCCAAGCAATTGTGTTGGTGTCTGATACATCGCAGTGGTCTAACGGGTATACTTTGATCCTTAAATGTGTAAATTGTAGAGTGCATCCTGGGCACTGGCATGTTATAAAGGCCGCAGCATGGCTGTGTGGAAATATAGCTTACATTTTTACCTAAAAGATATTAGTTTCTTCACAGGGAGAAGGATTAAAATAATTATACTGCTGGGTTTGTTTCCATAAGTTACAGGGAGCGTGCATGAATATTTTAGACAGATCTGGCACATCTTCAAGATGCATTGCCCTAATGTGCCTTACGGATGGCATCTCTGGAAGCCAAATACTTTTCTGTGAGCGGGTACAGGAGCACGCTGAGGCTGCTGTCACAGGCCGCGCTTGTTGCCTTCATCAGTTCACACGTACAGTCTCTGCACAGTTGGAGGGAGGGACATCTTTCTGGGTCAAATATGAACTTTGTCACTGCCTTCTCCAGCCAGCAGCAAGACCTCTGCGAATCAGCCTCACCGGCCTTCCCAGCCCCAGCCTGGCAGCTTTTGACATCTTGCCTCCTGCCTGGTGCCCACAAGCTGCTGCTCCAGGCTGCTCCCTGCTCCGGACGGTGCTGTCCTCCAGGCAGGACCCACCTCTCTCCAGATGGGTGGAGAGCACCTTCCTGCCAAAGGCTGCCGTGTGTTGCCCATATGCACCAGAGAAAAATTTTCCACTGCAACTGCAGTTCAGCACTAGGTCTGGCACTTACTGGCCCCGGGCAACCCAGATTTCCTCCGACCCCCACAACACCCATCTGATGTTCAGCAGATCCATTCCTTCACTCTCGTACCTACAGACGCTCTAGGGAGACTGAAGTCTGTGACAATTAAGTGCTGGCTGGGGAACACCCATCCCCCTTGAACCGCTCAGGTACCAGCTCCAGGCAAGCCACAAAAATGACACCCAGAAATCACCAGGTTTCAGACTCATGCACAGCCTCCAGCCAGCCAACGTCCACAGCCTCCCCACCCGGGCTTACAGCTCCAGATTGTCCTGCCTCTGATAACAGCGTGGAAAAATCCCACAGCTGGTTAAGCTCATGCTGTAGGACAGGTTGCTCGGTTCTTAGCTCCTCCTGGAAGAACAGTTAGAAAGAGGATTTGGTCTGCAATCCTGCCACTGATCTCATGCTGTAATCCACTTCACTACGGTCTTCTAATCCTCAAAGTCAGATGCAGCATATGGCTAATGGCCATTTGGCTAAAGGAAAATCCTCCTGTGTGCAGAAGCCAGCACGAGGGCAGAGATCTGCAAGTAAGCAAAGGCAGTGCCACATCTCGGGGTACCACGTTATGGTCCTCAGCACCAGAGGGTCTGCAGGCTGACACCAGGGCAGGATTTGGCCATTACACATCATCTTCTCTCACTTACCCAAGGAATTTCTTCTTTTACATTTCCCATTACAGTTTTTGCCAGTATCGATTTCATATTCTCTGGAAGAATCAAAACTGATATCGGGAAATTTTCTTAGCGGATATGCGACTTCTCAGTGTGAGTAATACACTGATAAATGAATGACAAATTATTTAATACACTCTTCCAAATATCCCTAGGTTTTGTCACACCATTTAATTAACAAATAACTGTTGTAAAAGTGGGAAATAACAATAATTAGTTGTAGCTGTTTCATGAAATTACCTCTAATCACTCCAAAATACCTGCTAAATACAATTCAGACTGCAGTTTCTGTCTTTGTCTCTCTTTTGGCCACAGTGTGGCCAATAAATATTTGTACTGAGCCACGCACCTGGAGAAACCGATACAGAACAAATGGAAGATCTGCCTCTCACCTGGTGCCCGAAGGCATTGTTTGAACTAAGCAAGAAAGAAAAAGTCACTGATGCGATTAAAACATATCGATATAAAAACATATCAATGTGCTTATGAACTTAGTAAATAGAGCTTGATTCAGGTAATGCCAGTGAATGTTTCCCTGGACTAATAAGACCACGCGCAGAACTTTGTACCCTGCAGGTGAAGGCTAACACGGTTTCACATTACTTATGCAATGAAGTAAATGTACTTGGCCCTGCTGCAAGGACAGATGTTGACACATGGGAACGAGTCCAGCAGAGGCCAGCAGGCCGGTCAGGGGCTGGAGCACAGAGCATTTGGGGTAAGCTGAGGGAGCTGGGCTTCTTCATCCTGGAGAAGAGATGGCTACGGGGTTTCACGTTGCTATCTGCAGCTCCCTGACAGAGCCAGAGTCTTCTCAGAGCTGCACAGCAAAAGGATTAAATTCTGACCGAATATGAGGAATTATTCTTTGCCATGAGGGTGATCAAGCAGTGGCACAGGAACCAGAGAGGTCACGCATGTCCTTCCTTAGTGATATTGAAAACCCAGCTCAACAAGGAAGGCCTTGAGCACCCTGAGCTGACTTTGACTTTGGCCTTGCTTTGAGCAGGGGTTGGGCTAGAGACCTCTAGAGAGCTCTTCCAACCTGAATTATTTCATGTATATGGTACTTACGTAATAATCTCTCCTATGGATAGTTTTTATTAATGAAGGAACATAATGCTTCTCCATGACCCAGGAGACCAGCCTCAGAGTTTTCCTACAACCTTTGCTAAAGGGCCACAGGTACAAAGAGCTCCCAGCACATTTTTACAGGGGATGACCAGTAACATGTACAGCAAAAGAGTAGATTGCAATCATTGTTAGAAAAAACCCTAAACTACTCAAATTTGAGAACATTATTAACTCTCAGTAATTTCAAAGCCTTTCCACTTCTGCAACAGCCCAGGCCCCCCTGCTGTCTTCCCCAGAAGAGCATCAGCATTCAAACCTACAGCAAAGTTATCTGCACTGCAGAAAATCAGCTGCCAAAATAGCAGCTGCTTCACTGCTGTGCTGCAGCCCGGCCCAGACGCAGGTCTCAGCAGCATCAGCTCTAAGGACATACCTTCACCGCTCGCCTCACCAGCTCGTGCTCTGCTCCAGCTCTGGGCAGTTTCTGGATGATGAGGACATCACGTCAGGGCTCCGTTGCACGGGGCGAGAGTTACTCACATGAAAGCAGGAAAATGCTAGAAAGAGCAGCAGAAAAAGGAGGCACTAAACAGCAGAACATTTGGCTGGACAAAGGCCCAGGCTATCGCTCTTTGAAGCGAACGTACTGCAGGGAAGGTGGTTTGGAGGCAATGCAGGAGATGTTATCCTGCAGCTGGTTAGAGGAAGAGGAAATCATTGGTTTAATCAGGTTTCCTGACACTTCAGTGATCTCAGCTGTGCATCACCGAGTGCTCGTTTCATCTTTGCCACAGCCCAAGCAGGAACAACGAGGAGGTGGCTGCGGGGACGTAGCAGCCGACCTGGGATTGACACCGTTCATGGCTGCCTGGCAGGAGACAGTCAATCTGGCAACTTCACTGCTAAAGCTGGGAAAGTCTCCTTCAGGAGCTGGGGTCAGGAGAAAAATCTTTGAAAGGTAGAAAAAAAAATCCAATAGATTTTTATCTGCAAGGAGGCATTATTTATAGCTCAATGCACAGTTAAAATAGAATGAATAAGCGTGTTCTGCCATGAAAGCAAATTGCTTTGAGGTTATATAAACCAGGGGAATAGTTGAACACATCTCCAAAGGAGAGCAGATGAGGCATTTTCAAGCTACCAGTCATCTAGCAGCACGCACGTCATCAGAACAGCGCACGGCAGGGGGATCATGGCTGTGTCCCTTGGATTTCAGACAGCTCCGCAAGCCACCAAAGAGTGTCATTGCCAAGAGAGGCTTGTAGGCAGAAGCAAGATATTTTAATTGACTAACTAGCAGGGCTGGGAAAAGTAATTCAGTATGGTTGGGATGAGCAATTGCTACGTGCTACCGAGCAGCAAAGAGGAATACGAAGGCCTCAAGGAAGATTGATCCTTGGACAGCTGCTTGTTTACAGAGCGATAAGCGTCCCAGATGCGACTCCAGTACAAAGGCTATGGCAAGGCTGGCTGGGGAGACAGGTTATGGTCTCCCATGAAGCACAGGGACCATCTCTTCACAGTGAGCTGCCAAGTCTCATTAATTTATCATAGGAACATGCCTTCAGTGCTCACTCCCTTCAGTTCTGTTTCGTAAGATTGACAGACATGTCTATAGACCACAAAGTGTTCTTGACAAGAGTGTAATTAACCTTCGATGTTTACATCTCCCTCCTCTCGGTAAGTAACACACCAAGTTTGTATATTTTGGGCTGTAAATGAGTGGTAGTTTCCTTTTATGCTCTTGATCAGAGGTCAGGATGACTGGAATTTTCTGAGCTCTATCTGGAGTAGTAGGTAACTGAGGAAGAATTTCCTTGAGTAAATGGCCAAAGCCTTGGACTCGGGGCTTTCAGACCAGCCCCACATCTGTGATTAAGATCTTTATCAGCCTGTGGCTCCACAGCCCTTTCGGCCAGGATCTCGGACCTGGTTTGTCCGAGTGTCTCAGGGTGAGCTGAGGCTGTGTCCTCCCTTGAGGGAGCTAGGGGTGCAGAAGTTTACACACAGAGAATGATGTGAACAAGAGAGAAAGCAGTTGTTCCTGAAGGTGCCAGTCCATCGCTGCCACAGGAACCTGGAGGCATCGCTCTGCCCATTAACTGCCCCAAGAAACGTCAATGTATCACATTCCCAAGCGAAGTTTCATTTCCATGTGAAACCACAGAATGAGGCAATGCAGAACAGGAGCAAGCAGAACATCAGACAAAAACATGTTCTTGGATCTCACCTTATCAGCCAAAAAACTAGCAAAGATTCATATGAGAAACAATGTTTGGAAAAGGCAAATGAAGGTGCTTGCTTTCATTTATGGGAAGAAAACCAGGAACTTCTGGGATTTGGGATGAATGATGGTTCGCTTTTTAAGAAAGATCTTATAAATGAAGAAGCAACAAGGGATTTTCTTTCTGAGCGATAGGGTGGAATAGGCTAAGAAGGAAAATCCACTGCTCTCCCTGGTGGGAAAGAGAGGGGAAATAGGGCAAGAGACTGGGTGCACCATGGCGCTGTAGTCTGAACACTTGGCTGGAAGAGGAGGAACTGGCTGGAAAGAGTTTCTATAGCTGAAGGACTATTAGCATCATGACCGTTGAACACTTCTTCCTTCATTATTAACAGCAAAAGAAAGGGGAACAACTTAATTTATTCTGCAGAGTTAAGCTTTAATGAGACCACTGGCTGATTCTTTGCAGCTGGACACGGCTGAAGCACTGTCAGCGCTGACAGAAAGCAGCACGCTGCTGAATTACAGGATTTTACTATTTCACAGACACTGAGGCAGACGGCAGGACTTCTACTATCTCTCAACTACTGCACTAGCAAAGTAATGCAGTTATTTACTTAATATGTTAGCACATGCATGACAACTGCTCTGTTGTACGTGATCATATGGCCCCTACGTCCCCTGGCTTGGGCACTGTGCCCCATTTGCAACCTGACAAAAATTCTCGTCTCAGGAGAGCTGAATGCACTGATACCTGCCAAGGTTTTGTGTGCCTCCTCTTCTGGTCTTGAAACAGGTTATGCTGCACTTTCCTGATGCTGTCTGTGAAGGCTGCTTGTGCATGCTTGCATAGCAAAGAAATATTTCTGCTACTTGTCTCATATTTTGCATCTTTTTGCCATCCTTCTCTTCATGCATTTGAATGCAGCCTGTGGAGAACAGCAATATTAGGAAGCTAGCGTTAAATCACTGCCAAATAAAATGTCAACAGAAGGCATATGCATCACTTACGTCCAATCGTACGCTGCCTGCTCATCATCCGGCTGACATTATTTGGGATGCTGCCACAGAGAGCAATGGGAGCTCAGGCTGCTTCTTGGTTTGCCTTCCTTCTTAGTCACTGGGATGACTGCTGTTCCCAAGTCCCTGGGTGTCCCACGTCCTCTGAAGAAGGGAGTCTGCCATTAGAGACTCGGGATGACCATTTTCCCAAATGGGGACGGATGCTGGGAAGGTAAATAAAACTCCCAGACGATGCAAGTGAAGGAGAGTTCATCTGAGTTAACCACAAACAATGAAGTGGTTTTACCATCTCTATTACAATCCTATCAGTCAACAAACCTATGCCATCTGAATATGCTGCATCATTTGGATTTCCACTCTAGCTATTTTCTTTTCTCTGCTAAATCTTCACGATTTCGCCCCAAGCACAAACAGCAAGTGGAGAGGGAGAAAAGGAGGATAAATTGGAAAAGCACAGCGAGAGGCCAGGGGCTAGGGGACTGTCACTCGGAAAGCATGTTCTTTCCATCCAACTGACACATTATAGGCAGAGATCCCACATTCAATGGTGCAAGCAAAACCATCTGTGCCACAGATCTGGTCCGGTGCTGGGCCAGGGGGCCCTGACCGGCCGTCCGCAGCGATGCCCCTGGGACGTGTGCTACAGCTAAGCCTTGAAGGGAACAGAGAAAAAAGTTTAAAGCAAGAAATTTCCAAACATTCCTCATTCTTCAGGGGGCTTGAATGAAATGAAGGTTTTGCTTCTATGAATGAAAAATAGGCAGGAAGCGATGCACTATATGAACGCGCTTTTTTTTTGCAAATTCATGGTATATTTAAATTTGTGGGGCTGCACCTCAGCTGGTGAAAATCTGGAAAACCCTCCTAGGCTGAGTGGAGATCTGCCAGCTGGAGACAGGCTCCCTTCCACTACTGCTCTCTGCTTTTTTATATCTACTCATTGATCAGCAGAGCACACAACTCAAGTCCAGAGCATGGCAAAGAACCAAATAAAATTGTATCAAACATTAAATTACAACAAGAGAATGAATATTTCTGAGTGTGAACATATTGATGGATGAAATGAGTGGATACCGGATTTGTATTCCTTCAAATATAGAGGTCTGAGGAAATTTTTTCAGTTCCCAAACTATTTCCTTTGCTAACAGCCAGTTAAATAGACCTATGCGCCTGATACAATAAGCTTGTATAATTATTTCTGGATATCTTTTTTTTGAGGAACACATAGTTATAAAGTGGTAAAAAAAATCATTTAATATTCTTCTGAAAAGAGAACAGTTTTAAAAAATCAGTGGGATGAGCTTTGTCGTTCTCAAACACCCCTCAAGAGAGTGACAGTACCGCGGCCCATCCACATGCCTCTCTAGCAAATGCAGCATACGAAAAAAAAAGCTAAACCAAGACAAATTATCAGCAGACGTAATTTGGAAAGGCACAGATTTTTTGGTAAAGTGTTTGAATGAAGTTTAGGTACAGACACTGTCAAGGAAAAGTTGGAGTTTTTTTTCAAGTCACAGATGGGTGAGTGCTGATACATACCATGCTGATAAATGGGGGCCAAAAAAAAAAAAAAATCTTTCAGCTCAATATGAAAAGGCTAAGTATTGTTTTCTAAATCCCACTCATCAATCAAGAACTAAACGATTCACTTCATTCTTCCTCCTCTTTGTGTTGTAAGAAAAATGACTGTAGACTCAGAAAACATTGATAAGGTTATAAAGATAAGTTAGACAAACAAGGAAGGAGAGAGGACATTTCTATTTTTAAAATATTGCCTCTGCGATATGTACCAGTGCACTTACAAGTAATGAATCCTGAGGCCAGACCATCATCGGTGTGAAACACGTAGGAGCTTGTCAGCCCTTGGCGCTGCTCAGGAGCTGGGTGCCCGCGCTCCAGAGCCGGAGGGCTGCAGAAGTGGCTGCAAGGCAGCGTGCGGAGCCAGACCAGCTGCATTTCAGCAGGAAATTTTAGATACCTGATGGTGCAGTCATAGCAGGCACTGGAAAATCTTTTTTTTTTTTTTTACTTCATTGCATCCTTGACTGAGGATATAGGGCTGCACCTGCAACTGTTTCTGTTCATAGCAAGAGTGCAAGTACGATAGTCCACTGAAGCAGGACTAAATCCAGGCTTACATCTGATCCTTTTAGTGCTTCTTTCCAAGTGAAAAAACAGGCTTTCATAGCATGACAGTTGAATGGTCTTTGAGAGTGACCTGACCACTTTGAAGCTGCTCAGGCTTTGCCGAAGATGAGTAACGAAGTCAACCTTGGGGCCCTGCAGCATTATGCACCTGAGAAGCGACGGAGCAGTAGGCTGAGCAGCACCAAAGCATCTGCCACCCTCACGCCGGAGACAGTTACTGGATATATTTACAGTCCAGCAAGCACTGAGCTCATGAGATGATCTCTCGGTGCTCCCCAGCACAGGAATTTCTATCCATCTGTCCAGCCATTCCTCTATCTATGGCCAAGCAGGCATCCAGCTCAGTCCACTATACCTTAAAACCACCTTTCAAGTCTTTTAGTCATACTTTAAACTTGGTATTGTTCTGCCTCTCTCCTAAGCCACAAAAATTCAATGCTTCCTCTTGAATGTACTCATCTTTGCCTGACCATTGCTTCCTCATCAACAAGAAGCAGAAAGAAATCGTCTAATTAACACACACTCAGTAACCAACCCTGGAACAGCTGAAAAACAGCTCCGAGGCACAGAAAACAGCTCTGTCCCTGAGAAGAAGGCTGCCCTACTTTTATAGAGTTATATTGCTTCATAAAACACCCCCTGAGCCTAGGGGATATTTAAACTCCTATGTCAGGCTTTTCCCATTTTCTGGCCCAGTTTTAGTGTTTTATTCCGTCATGTATTTTTACATGAAACCTACTGGTGAATAGCGCATGGAAACCTGCGTCTAATGACCACTTCGGCTTCTTCCCTGGATTGCTCTGACTTAATCTCAACTTTGTGCCTCCTTGCGTTCGTGTTTGCCTTTGGTGTCATCAGAGAATGAGCTCCACAGAGGAGGCTTTGGCACGGCTGTGCCCAGCTAATGCCATTCAGTTGGATCTTGACAGCTTTACTGCAAAGGCTTGCAAAAACCAGCAGCCAGAGCTAAGGCCAAGGGAAAGTCTGCCAAAGTCCACAAAAAAAATTATTCAGGTCTTATCCTTGAGGATAACCAGGTAACATTTAAACTAGAGCAGCATGTTCTACAAAAACACCTTAACAGTAAATGGCAAAAGGGTTATATAAACCGAAGGAATGTTTACATTAGGACACAGACCCAAGAAAAGTACAATAAGCCATTGTTAGTCACAAATCGTCTTAAAAAGTACATGCCAGCCACGGACTCTAATAGCACGGAGGTACAACGGCCTCATTCCCTGGTACAATACCCATAGTATCTCCAAGTCAGGAACGTTTGCCTTCAGCCTATTCATCTAGCCCAACAATTCAAGGGGTGACTTTCCAAACCAATCCAAATAATTGTGTTATTTTCTGGTAAACTACAATGGGACATTGAATCAGGGAGGTGCTAGCTGTAGTCCAGAAGAAAAATCCTTTAACCCTGAAATATTGGACTTGCAATAGCTTTGGTGACCTGGTGTGGAGCTGGCGGTAGCGGCTGTTGCCAACAGATGAAGGGCAGCCCCCAGGTCCCCCTACCTCCCTGCCATCCATATGGACACCAAAGTGATAGCAATTGTATCACCAGGTCCTAAGCTCTTTGGTCTCAAAAAAGTAGGCGAAACACGACTATCAGGCAGAACCGCTTTCCTGTGACTTGCTATATATTCGGCTAAAACCAGGCACAAGTGAACCTCTGCATCCTTTTCCTTCCCAAATGGCTTTAGAAGGCAGGCGGCTGCAGTGATGGCTGCACCGGGGCTGTCCCCCACCCCAGGGGTGATTTCTGCCCACCAGGCCGAGAGATATTCTGTTACATTAATAAATCAAGGTATTTCATCAGTGGACACTTCTGCTGCCTGTGACCCTGAAGGGAGCTTGACATTCCCCCTCCTGTAGATTATATCCTATAACAGCACACAGCACTGAGGTCAATTCAGTGGAGACAGGCTGGGATCACCTTTCCTGACAGCAGCTGCTGCCTCTTCCATGGGACAGGCTGCACAGGCAGTGGGAACCAGGACAGGGGCACCTCTCGGACAGGCAGCAAGTTTCCCTTTCTAGCCCACAGCAAGAAAATGCTCTTCTTGAGAGCAAACCACCACCCACATCCTAGACATTGCCCTGTGGAGGAGGTGGGCCATGCCCTTGAAGTGAATGTCTCCTTGCGCTGACTATAAAGATGGAGTCTACAATCAGGTCATGCAGAGATATTAATGGTTAGATGAGACTAATACTGGCAAGGAGACTCTGAGGAGCAAGGAAGTGCCTGGGAGCTCCAAGGGGAGACCAGGACCTCATCAGAGCAGGGGTGGCATTGACACATGGCAGGAAAAGATCTACCCACATCGTTTGGTAGAAGAGAACATCAATAGAAAAATACATATGCACCACTAGAAGTACTGTGTCGGGGAGGAGAAGGGATGAGACGTGGCATTAAGACAAAGAAACGTTGCCAAGTGAGTTTATTGAACAAGTGTTTCAGGAGCTAAGGAAACAAGACAAACTGAAGGAAAGTTGCTGGGGAAGATCAGCCCATGGGAAGTCACACGCAAGGGAGCTCGTCTTCCCGCGCTGGGCTCCAGCACAGGCTTAACATTCAGTCAGACTCAAGAGGTTGAGAGTCCTATTGCTAGTCCTGGTGAGAAAAGGAGAGAGAAGGATTAGACACAGAGCATATTCAAGTGCCGAAGCCCTGTTCCTCACTTCACTGGCCCAAGTGTTGGCTTAGTGTTGACTGGAGGTAAAGAACACTCTCAAAAGCCCAAATACTCCCTTTCATTATTATCATTAAAGATAAAAGGTTTCACACATCTGATACAATCCAGTTGGTTTGGTGAAGTACTTTTTCACACATCCTGATGAGCTTGTGGGACAGATTATGTGCTCGTGAAAATGAGTAAAATATCTTTGAAGTTAACAAACAGGAGGCCACCTACAGATCACAGAAATGGGCCCTTCACATTTTCCCTTAAAACGCAAAAAACCCATCTCCTTGCACAAGTCATGGTGCACCAGAAGTGTCCAGTATATGCCCATAAGCAGTTAGTCAAAAATGCATTATGAAAACAGCCCTGCATTCATAGTAGGTACAGGAATTGATCATAAAAGGAAGGGTTTTGCTCTTGTACGTACAGGTAGGCATTGCAGAAAAGACATCTATTGTCGTATGTTTTGCCATCGGAGCCGCAGTGGGGCAAATATTCCATGGTGCAGATAGGAGAGACTTCTTGGAAGCCCTTGCAATACTCCTGCAGACGGAAGATAGACGTGAGTCTCTGCCTGAGAGCCAGCTGTGGTCCCCCCAGCATGAGGAATGACACCCCACTGAGAAAGGAAACTGTCTGTAACATCATAAGAACCAACTCAAAGTTTCCTCCTGGTGGCAGACGTGATCCCATACTATTTCTGCTCACTGCCACGTCTTTTCCTGCACAGTTATAGAGCAATGGGATGAATGTTGGCTGTTTTATGACCAGTGTGAAATTCCCAAGGGATCTCCTCAGGTCTGCACACCACCACTCCCCCAGTTTGTAACCCACAGCAGAGGACAGTCCCCCATGAGTGTAACAGACACCGGACCTCGCTCTTTGTTCCCATCCTTTCCCACTCACATTGGTATTATACTCGTCACAGGGTCCGTTCTTTCTTTTGCCAACATTGGACCGATGCTCCCTGGAGGAAGACAACCACCGTTAGCTGCAACCTTCCCCATTACAATTGCAGTGCAGGAACATAATCTCACTCCCACACAGTGCACAGGAGATTTTCAGATGAATTAGCTTAGCATTGCCCGCATAGCACTAGCAAGAACATGCCCTTATGGACCAGGCACGTGTCTTTTGGAACAACGCTCTCCCCAGTTGATGCATCCCCCTTTGCAGGGCTCTGGGGTCAAACACCCATGTCAAACATCAACCAGGAAAACGGGGGCAGACAGACAGCACCCATCAGGCACAGGGTTTCAGAGAGCGCCCTGGCACATTACTTGGCACTCAAAGACAGATCCAACCACCATCAACGAGAATTCCCCCAGAGGGAGAAGGACGAGTACTTACAGGTTGTGGGCACACAGTGAACACTCGCTGGCATAAGTGACACCATCAGTACCGCAGACGGGATCGTAGATCATCGTGCAGGCCATCAGGTGTCTGCCATCCTTCAGCGTGGAAGTTGGGTACTCGCTGCAGTTGAGCTGGGGAACAAAGACGGCAAAAGCTCCGGCACAGGCTCTGCTCTGTGCAAGGGAGCCCAGACACAACCCCCCCCTGCTTCTTCCTCTGCTTTTTAGCATCTGCCATAGGACAAATTACGGTTATATATTAACTCATTCTTCATGGAAAACTAGCAATTTCCTTTTATAGCTTTATGCTGGAGAAGAGTGAATCAAGGCTTGAAGGTAGACATCACTCATTCAGCTTTGTATTTATCATGATGCCTCTATACCTTGCCAAACCTACCGGGATATTACAAAACACAGCTCAAAAATAATCTGCAAATCAAAACGGCATGATTTATGCACTTCCTGCGAGAGAGCTGACTGTGACCAGGGAGTTTTTCACAGCCCACAAGAATGGAAGGGAGATGTGCTGACAGGCCTTTTGTTGCAACAGGACGGCTCCCAGTGTTGAAATCTGCCAGCAGGACTGACAGCAGTTGAAGCTGATTTACACCGGTTGAAGAACTGGTCTTGCGTTTTAGCACTCCCAGTTTCTCCAGCGTGAGCTCTTCCTCTCTGATTTATGTATCTCACCCGGTTTGAGCACAGAGGGTACTCGGGAAACAACGGAATGACATTTCATAGTTTGTTTGTACAGAAATGAAATATCTGACTCGGGATGTTGACTCTAACACATGCTAATGAGATGGCTTTGTTCTTCTATTCCCCAGTGAGTGTAAGTAGTTTAGAGCTGGCCAAATATAGTTAATCTAGTATTTTTACAACATTCATTGTTGGTATACATTAGATTACCTTGCATTTACAAAAAAACCAGAGGGGTTTGAATCCCCTGGTACATCAGGTATCACAGCATTCAAAACACAGGCAATTTTCTAATCTTTGCAGAACATACTTGTGTAAAATGCAAGCATCCAGAAGGCACCAGATACCCTGGGTCCTCTGCATCCCCTTCCCGTATTGCCAAAACAGACTGCTAACTTCCTGCAGCTGCTATAATAGACTGCTGTGGGAAAGGAATTTCTTCTTGTAAAGCCTTAAATCATTTATGCTACCTGTCTCATAACTCATTCCTCACCTGTCCTCTTCCTTTTTCTGACTGCGTGCAGGAAGCGCATAATGTTCCTGCTGCTGGGAGAGGGTGATATTCACCCGCCAAAGGAAGGGCAGCTCAGGCTGCGATCCCTGCTGGAGGCTACGCCATCAAAACCAACCAGCATTTATTCAAGTTATGCAATCAGCTCCAGCTCTTTTTTTTTTTTTCTTAGGTTTCACTTACTTTGGGAACTTCCTCTCTGCACCTTCCATCATGCTTCTTGGCAACACTGGTTCCAAATTCACTGGAAGAGAAAGCAGAGTTAAAAATGCTCAACAAGTAGCTCTGCTGAGCTCTCAGGGGGTGACCGCCGGGGCTTACATGTTATGGGCACACAGCGCACAGTCGTTGCTGTAGGTGGTACCGTCTGTCCCGCAGATCTCCTGCAGGATGAAGGGGCAGGCCGTGATGGCTTCGCCGGTTTTGGTGTTGCTCAAGTATCTGTTGCAGTCAACCTGGGGAGATAAAACAACAATGCTGGGTCAGCTGCTGGGCGGTGGAAGAGCACCTCATCTGCAGCCGGTCCACTCTGACTCTCCAGATTTTAAAGGCTTCTGCCAGAGGAAAAATCAGGGGTTTTTTAAGCTTAGTCTTCCATTAGAAATTAATCAAGTAATTGTAGTTGGGTTTGGTATTGTCTGCTAACAGAGGGAAGAAAGGAACAGCTGACCAAAAAGATTATTTTCCTGGAGTGGTACATATGCAAGTTTTAACACAAGCATTGAACCCAAGGAATCTGATTTAAAGCGTTTGACATTAAGTCCAGCTTGACATAGTTAGCTAAATCAAAGATTCTGTTTCAGCTTTTTCAAAACAGCAGCAAGAACTGTTTCACCAGCTCCTGTTGCAAAAATACTCACTATATATAAAAATCTAACAGCTTAAATATTTGAGGATAAATAGACAAACATCTATTGGAAGTCAGTCTACACCAGCTAAGCATCACTGACACTTCACTGTCATTTTGCATAGTTTCCCCAATGCAGTGTCGCTTATTACCCATATTTCCCACATGGTCCAAGAGCAAATTAAAGCAAAGACCGCATTTCAACAATGTATCTTTACCATAGAAAATATATTGCAGTCCCTCAGGATGCATGAAATTATTTTTGGTGCCTTAGAGCTGCTTTGCATAAGCAGAATAAATGCGTTGAGATATTATCAGCACATATTGTTACTGTGCAGGATAATAAAGCTATTTCTGTATGCACACATGAGAGCAGATTTTTCCTGGCTGACCAGAGCACAAGGATTTTTTAACCTGCCTGTCTAGTGCAATGGAAATCCTAGCTCTGAATGAAGGCACGGACATCTAGCACAGCCTCCTGTCTTCCTTTCTTACTGTGCTAAAATGGGTTGCACCATTCTTGGGCTGCCTCTGATGATTTCTGTTCGGAAATCTACAGTACTGGGACATTTTGTTTCTGAAGTCCCAGCCTGTTCCTATTCTCTCTTGCCCTCATGTACAGCACATTGGCAGCAGCTGCTATGAGCAGCTAGGGAGAACTGCAGCACCAGCACAAGCCCCGTGCATCACCCCTCCGTGCATCCAGGAGCACGGCGGGTGCACTGGGTCTTCCCAGTGCCAGGGTCTTCCTGGAGGCTGGAGAGAGAGAGACAAGATGCCGCTTATTTTCTAGCTAGTTACACTTACAGGAGTGCTTTCCTCCTTGCATCTTCCGTCATGGCTTTTCTTAACGTGAGTCCCATGTTCTCTGAAAAGGAGAGATTGGCATCAGCACGCTTACGGGCTAAGCCCTGTGACACCCAGGTGCCACAGAAGGCAAACCAAACTCATAGCCAATATATATATGCTAAAAGAGGCATCTGACTGCCTAATGAACCAGCTTCTCCCAGTCATTAGCAAGTGTAATCCTAAGCAGTAACAGACCTATCAGGCCTCCTCACTGTGTGCTATGCAGCAGCCCCATCCACTCTTTCTTCTGCCCAAATACCACAGCCCTCAGTGTGCTCAGATTGAGAGATGGCTCACCCACAGCTCCCCCGAGGAGCACAAACAGAGCATCAGGAAACAAAAATCAAGGTGACAGGGGCTTCAGGAGGTTGAAAGAAAAACAGAAAGAGACATATAGATATGTGGGTATCAAAACAAAAGCCATCTGGAGCACTAACTATGACTAGTCACTCCAAAAGAGGGTCCTATATACAGTACTTACAGGTTGTAGGCACAGATGCCACATGCGTTGTCATAAGTAAATCCGTCTGTGCCGCAGACTGGGAGCAGGATCCTTGGACAGCGTATCCTGGCCTTCCCGTCCCTACCAATTCTTGATGGGTATTCATTGCAATCGAGCTACAAAAAGCAGGCATGTCAAACCTGGGGAAGTCCTTGTTCTCCAAGAAAAAACCCAGCATAACCTCCCACCATGTCTCTTATGCTGGGATGCTGAGGCAACACTAGTGCTATGCCTCAGTTCCCGCAAAACCAGGCCGAGTCATTTCTGCGTGAATCCTCTCATGCACAGAGGGAACTGCACAGCACCGCACGGTTTGTGAGATGCCAAATCACTAGGGTAAGTAGCTCAGTCAATCCCAAAGGCAAGATATGCCAGAAAAGAGAAAATAGTCCCCTTTTCATCTGCAGTATAGATATAAACAAAACACCAAAATAGCGAAGGAAGTTGGACTTTGCTGACAACGCGTTTGAAAAGCATCCTCAAAGGAACATCTAAGCCCAAACTGACCGACTTCCACATTTATGTGTTGCCATGTCCTAGACACCAGCTCTGGGACTTCTCAGATCAGAACTTCAGGTGTGCTCCATATACCAGAATATACCCCCACCCCAAAGATTGGTGTAGGTATGAATTTGTAATGAAAACCCTGTGTCTAGCTCCCATGCAGCCCATCTGCCGGGGCTGCGTGGGCAAGGAGGGCCCAGAGGACACCTTCCTCAGGACAGATGGGATTTGTAGGCTTCCTCAAGACAAGGGGCTGACAAGACTTAATAGGCATGTGGAGAAAGCCAGGCTTCAGGCCAGCTCACTTTCAGGGTAGATGTAGCCTCAGGGAACCTTTCAGCTGATACAGCTAAGAGGAGCAATATACTTTATATTGAATACTTACCTCGGAAGTCTCCTCTCTGCATCTTCCATTGTGCTTTTTGCTAACATGGGTCCTGAATTCTCTGGAAGAGGGAAACAACAAAGTTGAGGAACTAAATGCTTAACCTCTTGGTCGCAGTCCCGTGCAAAATGAAGCAAAACATGGCGTCAGACTCTATAAGAGTGTCTCAGAATAGCTACCTTACTTTACTCATTAACAAGCTCATCACATCTTCTCGTAACATGCAAGTTAAAGCAATATTCTGAATTATTCCTTCCTCTGCTCAGTCACTGCCCAGCCCACAGACTAATCCAAGGAGCTGCCATCTGACTCTCCAAGGCTTTCCCTCATAGGCACAAAGAAGGTATCAGAAGGAAACACAAGATAAATCCAAAACCAATCCAGTTTCTAAGAGACTTGAAGAAATAGGCATAAGCAGAAATGCAGAAGGATGGTTCTCAGGACTGCAAAGCATTGCTGGCTATTTAGAAGGAGAGCTCGATGTATGGCACTTACCCATTGTGGGCACAGATTCCACATTCATTATCATATGTAACGCCATCTGTGCCGCAAACTGGATTCAGGATCCTTGGACAGGATACTAATACTTTGCCATCCTTACTGGCTGTTGTTGGGTACTTACTGCAGTCAATCTGTCAAAATAAGGAAAATAGCCCTTGCTATGCGAGAAAAGTAGATGTAAAACTTTTTCATTCTGTATCGCAGCCTCCATTGTTTCTGCAGCAGGACAAAGCCCTGATGCACTGAAGCTAAATCTTCAATCAGAAATGAGCTTTCTGAATATTATCCTAGTTCTCTAGGAGTCAAGAAAAAGGACTATCTTGGAGAAGAGATCCTTCAGGCAGAAGAACGTGTACAAAATTTGGGGCTCATTCTCACCAAAAAAAACAGTCTTGAATTTAGTGGGAAACATTTTTCACAGCTGGAAATCTGACTAATACTGTTTTGGTTTGTATTGGTTTTCTCCCCACTTCTCCAGCTCTGTGATTACTTATTACTTCAGCTTCCCTGTAGTTAAGCACAAGGTTTGAAGGATAGAGAAAAAATGGTTATCTACCAGCTGGAGAATGGACTTTCTACATCCCAGAATTTTGGTGCTGAAATATAGAAGCTTCTCTTCCTGAGGCACCAGACTGTTGGCCTCATGCAAATATACAGTAAATGATACTCTATAAATATGTATGCTTAGTGCTCTTATGAGTCTCACTATGTCTGTGAGAGCAACCAGCATGGGAGTTTTGAACCCCTGCTGCAAAGGGTGGAAAAGCTTGCAATCTCCAGAGACAAAACTGCCAACCTGCACAGCATTTTGGCGAGAGAAATCTTGGGCCTCCCCTTCCCCTGGGCACAAAAGCCAGCTTAGAACGTAGGGAAATGGGTTCTGCAGCGCTGATTGACTGCAGCTTCTCATTTCATATCCATCTCCTTTCTCCCTCCTGGGGTGGCACACGTGGGGTGACCTTTGGAGCAGGCAGGATGCAAAATCCACCCTCACTGGGCAGAAAAGCGAAGCATGGATTGGGATCCTCATAAGCTTTGTCATATGGTCCCCTTGCAGTTTCCTAGGGAAAGCTGTGGGGATCTCAGAATTCTACAAACAGCCCTAAGAGACAGATTTTTGACTTCTATTGCACTTACAGTGGCAATCTTGTTCTTGCACTCTCCGTCATACATTTTAGTAATATTGGTGTGATGTTCTCTGAAAGAAAGAAATGCTTTGGTTAGGAAGCCTTGCGAATAAACTTTTGCTATTACACTCTAGGCACCGGGACAAGAAAGCAAGGTCCCACCCGCTTTGTGGGACACCAACCGCTTGACTACTCTGAATGCACCGTGTTTCCATATCACATGGTGATATGGTTCTGCTCTGGGTTGTCCTCTGGTTCTTTTGTGATTCCCCTCACGAGCACTGAGAGAAAATGGGGAAGAAAACTCAGGCTGGCTGAAGAATTACAAGCAGCCAGCTCTAAAGAGAGCAGAGACACCTGCCTTAAGACTAGTGTTTTACAGACGTGCTTCTGAGAGCCTTAACTATCACTAATTACCCAGAAGGATGTTATATACGCAAGACTTACGCATTATAGGCACAGATCCCACATTCGTTGTCATAAGTGAAGCTATCTGAGCCGCAGACTGGTTTCAGTATCCTTGGGCATGCTACCAGGACGTGATCACCTATTACAGTTCTTCGGTACCTATTGCAATTGATCTGCAAAAATAGCAGGAATAGAGGAAAAAAAAAAACACATTTTTTTATATAAAGATATAACACTCCTACATAGTCTGCTTACTATCCCTCAGCCTTTGGGGACAAATCCAGCATCAAACTAATTCCACCACCAAAAGTGGAAGCCAGAGTCAGTTCTGCGGGAATTCTCTCCTGCTGAAAAAAAACCGGCATAGCAAGGATGACTGCGATTTGGCTTTTGTGCGGTCCGTCATAAGACCCTGCTGGAGCTCTCCAGGTGGTGAGTCTCAGCCTTCAGCCAACACGACATTTTCATTTTATTCCCAATTACAGAGGCTAGAAGTCTAAATTAGAAAAGCGCAGAGACATGGTTCCAGATAGCCCATAAAAACCATCTCAGCTTTGGTTATCATCAGATTTTAATTCCCTTTGGGCTGTGCAGACCAGCTGTGCGTGTTCCGTTTTCCTCTTGTGTGGTGTTTGAACTGTCCCCCCCTTTTGCAGGCAGCTGAAGTCTTCCATGGACTTTGTCTTACCATAATAGGTTTTGGCTCGCATTCTCCATTATGTGCCTTCTCCACATTGGCCCTGTGTTTCCTAGAAGAAAGCAGACCTGTGTCAGGGATCGCAGAGAGCAGCATCGCCTCGAGGCTGGCGGTGCCGGCACCCAGCTGCCAGCTCACATGCTCCTCTGCCCAGTCCATCTTT
Organism: Theristicus caerulescens; assembly: GCA_020745775.1. Taxonomy (NCBI): domain Eukaryota; kingdom Metazoa; phylum Chordata; class Aves; order Pelecaniformes; family Threskiornithidae; genus Theristicus; species Theristicus caerulescens. The sequence goes on along the minus strand of CM036568.1, from coordinate 3,068,637 downwards.
GGGGGATGAAGCTGCCACCCTTACCTTGACCCCCTCGCCCTGCGGCTTCTGCTAGGTTTCCAGCAATACTCACAGGTTGTAAAAGCAGATCCCACACTCATTGCTGTACGTGGTGCCGTCGGTGCCACAGACTGGCTTCAAGTTCCTCGGGCAAGCTACCCAGACCGTCCCATCCTTGCCGACGCCGCTGGAATATTGGCTGCAATCAACCTGCAAAAGCAGCACAGAATCAGCCCCGGTGCTGGAAAGAAACCCCCGTGTAGCCTCCCACCAGCAGCCACGGTGCCTGCAGCTCCTGCCGGGAGGTAAAGTAGAGGTATTATTTTAAATCTGCTCAGACAGTCAGGAGGAGTGAATCTTCTCTACAGAAGTTTCTGATTATGCTTTTCTGCCGCGGTCCGGGGGAGGCCCGGCACGGAGGAAGGATTGCTGTGGGTGAGGGGGTGCCTAATGAAGGCAGCTGGTAATTGGGAGCCTGGCCGTACACCAGAGCCCCTCAGCTCAAAATCTGATCGTTTCAAATCGTGCTGCAGTCTCTGGTGAGTTACAGGAGTCTCGTAACTGCGTGGGAAGAACCTGCAGACAAATCCATTGCACAGACCCTGCTGTTTTCCTGTGATATAGGTATAGAAAACCTCTGCAAGGAAGACAGTTCTGCGGGTCTTACTGCATAGAAAAAATTATCAGAATCAGTCTTTGATGCTTTCAAGCACATCATCTTAAGACAGTATTCCTCATGAAGAGGTAACCTACTGCCTTTGGCTTGGAGTAACTAAATTATGTCTAAGAGTTAATACAATAGGATTGTATAATTACTTCTTGCTTTCTTCATTTTATTTAGTGAACTGAAAATACCATAAAAAATGGAGGACCTTATACTTCCTCGTGAAATTGGCAATATCATTCAATCATGCACTGGCAAATATTATTTGAACAGCCATGCTTTCATTAGATTTAATCCGCTTGCTCATCAGGTAATTACATACTCTTTCTACTTTACCAGAAACCTGGAATAGAACAGAATAAATAGATCTGTAGCTCACCTCAACTCCAAAGGCAATACCTGAAAGAAAAAAAGGGAGACAGAAAAGAAAAAAATAAATCGAATTATTGATATACAGAGAAGACATATGTAAATCTTTTCATGAAACTGTTACATTCAGTGACTGTTGTTGACTAGTTTATTGGGTTTAGGAAAATACGGAGTTTCACGTTATGCCAGTAAATGGTCATAGGATGTATTAAAATAAATAAATAAGGTTTCATTGCACTTTTGGGGGAGATAAAACAGGGGAGAGCACATACATTAATCCATCCCTAAGATGTTACAGGGAAGCGATAGAGGTACTTTAATACAGTACTCTTGGATTTTAACCTCTTCTAAGAGACTTTATATTCAACTTTCAAAAGTTCGGACACACGCGTTTAAGATGACTGTCGACCACTGCCACTGTCTACCTCCAAACACATCCTTCTCAGTTACCAGGAACAGCACAGCAAGCTTACAGAGCAATCCTAGAGGTTAAAGTTAGTATTTCTATGGCTCACATGGATAATGATGCCATTTCTAACAGTTTTACTTTGCCTTCGTACACAGTACTCCCATGTGCAAGCTCCCGCTCTGAGCTAGGACTGCTCCTTCAGCAATTTGCTCCTACAAACCAAGAAGATGAAAGCAGTTGCCTGTATGAGGTTTGCTGAAACCTTACTCTTGAAGTCTAATTTTTCCTACGCTCTCTTAGGAAGAATATTTCTTCATGGAAGAAGGCTCTCCTCCACATTACAAGACTCAAATGCTTTTACTGAAATGAAAATTCAGCTAGATTGATCTCTGCAATATGCCAGGAAATACTCACCCAAGCAGCAGCAAAGGGCTAGAGCCGCCTTCACAAAAACCCCCGTTATCTTCATGGCAGACAGAGGTACCTCTCCAGTGCAGCCTGATAGCTCTGTGCGGGAGAGGAAGACTGCAGGTAGGAGCAGGAATATATAGCACACCACGATATCAAGTGGTCCCACCTTGTTAGGTAACGCACCAAGCCTGTCATCAACATCCAAAGCCAAAAATATATTTACTTAGTTCTAGATTTCTAGCTAATAATTGACGCAGGCACGTATGCCAGGAAGGGGCCTTTTGCGTGGCTCGAGGGGAGTGTGGAAAGTGCCAGGACCTCTCTCCTCCCAGATGGATCTGCCCCAGCCCTGGGCTGCCCCTCGCACGGCAGCGGCACGTTGCAGGCTCACATCTACCCTGCGACTGGCTAAATGCAATTAGATCTTTCTCCTCCTCTATAGTTTTCACCTGCGCTGCCAGCTGATAGCCAAAATCCTGGTTATTCAACCTCAGAGCCTGATTTCATACTCTTCACTGCTGTATTTCATCCCAGTTTGAGCCCAGGCAATTTCAGCCCAGAAGGTCACCCTGTGCTCTGCGGGAGAAATCCTGCTCTTCTCCTGTTTTAAAAAACTCAGCAGTGCTCTGCTCCACGTGCCAACCTTTTCTGTACTACAGCAAGGAGCAAAAATATTAAGTTTAGTCCTAAAAATCCATCTTTTTGGCTGTTCACTGTTAACTCCCATGGTACCCTCTTGCTCATCTGCTACCACCTCCCCCATGGCCAGTTCCTGACCTACCTCGCCAAGCCTAAGTGACACCATCCCCAGGGCAGCAGGCCAAATGCTTTTGATGTCTACGTAGACTAGATGTACTGTATTTCCTTTATCTAGGAAGTCAGCCAACTTTACAAAGATTGATATTAGCCCACGCGTAGTTTCCTTCCTGAAAATTCACTGTGTACATTATCCCTTTACACTTTATATCTTTAGTTTTATTCAAATTTCTCCCAAAGATTTGCCCACTATTAAGGTAACAGAACTTGGATTGGTCCTGAACACTTTTTTTGTCCTTTATTTGAGGAGATTTTTGGCAATTCTTTGGATTGGTCTCAATCCCAGTCTTCTCAATTGGGATCCTAAATTCTCCAAGTTTCTCACTAACTTTTAATCGTTCAAATTCTGTACTTGGTAATCAAAATCCTTACTTGCAGATCTATTTTTGACATAATTTAAACAGAGCGAGCTCGTGTTGAATCATCCCAGTTTTATTTTCTAAGAGAAGGACATCTCCAACATCTTTCTCACTTGAAAAGCAAAACCACAATAACACGATTTTGGGGATTACCTAACGGAAAATTCTATTTGCTTTCATATCCAGGAGCTCTGCTAATATTACTGGTTTGCAGTGTGCATCTGCAAAGCTAAAGTCTCCCCAAATGCCAGCGTTTCCAGCTACGTTAATCTCTAGTGACATTAGAGAGATACCTATTTATATATCTTGTTGTCTTTTCTCCCCCTGATATTCAGCCCCAATGTCTCCTGCCCTGTCTCTTATCTCAGTTCCACCAAGTGTCAAGGACTCCAGACCTTTGGACCAACGCAGGCCTCAGCTATAAGCACCTCTGTTCATGCTGATTACAATATCCATCTCTCAGGGCTTATTCCAGCCAAGACTGTCATCAATTAATGCTTCCTTGGCAGAGGAAAATGTATCTTGACAACTTAATTGCCAGACTCTGTAAAAGCTGTCATGGTCAAGCAAATTCCTGCCAATGTCCACAGAGATGACACCTGAACCTTATGAGAAAGGAGATATTATTTGCAAACCAAATCTGCTGTTAAAATAGATTGACTCAGCATGTTCTGTCAAGATCAAAGCAATTCTCTTCCAACCAAGTTATTAAATTTGAGGAATAGTTTGCAATAGGAGACAGATTAAAGGGACAGAACAGCAAATACCTGTCAAGGATCTAGAGAAGGAATGGGGTTCTAGGAAACATCACCACAGCAATAGCAAGTGTCTGCTGTCCCCTGCCTCGGCCGAGGCACATAGTGCTCGGCTTCGGGCTCCTGCCTTGTGCATAAAGATGATCTATGCTGCGACCCTACAAGCGAGCTGCCCGCTTCACAAGGAGCGATTCAGCAGGGCTTTGTCCACCAGCCGTTTGTCGGGCAGGACGGAGCCTTTCAGGACCTGCTGCACCTTCTGGTGCACCTTCTGGTGCAGCACGTCCCACCCCGGCTGGACAGGGAGCTGCAGGAGATGGAAACCTTTGGTTGTCCCCGTGTGTTTACATCCTTGTGTTTGTGCAACTCCCACTCGTAGTCAAACAGGTAGATGTCAACACAGCGTATTTGCCCTTCGCTGGGCATGTCAGGAGAGGGTGGCTGTGCAAAGCCCGCCTGGCTGAGCAGCCCCGGACATGGGTGCTCTGCTCCTTTCTTCTGCTGCCTCTCCCAGCTACCTCTAGTCACAGCTGTGAATCATCTGTCACCAATTCCGCAGAATTTCACCAACACTGGCCAAGAAAGGAAGCGACCCCTTTGAGACCAGAAGGTAATGAAGCCAACTCATCTGTTTTTCCAGAAATACAAGTAGAAATTGTCTATGCTTCCCATCCACAAAGCAAGTGTGCGGTTGTTATTACACCTAACGCTAAACTGTTTCTTTTGGGACCTTTGATGTCAAAGCGAATCATGAATTCCCATCTGGATTTGTAATTTGCAAATAGTTGCATTTACATTTTACTATTTTCAGTGAACAACTTGAGTGGAGTTGCTCATACCTTTCTGCAGGGGAAAGCATTGAAAGTTCTTGTGTTGCAGTCCCCGTGGGAGGGCTGGGCAGCAGGAGGGCTCCTGCAGCAGACTGGAGCAGGGAGATCCCAAGTAAATGGCCCAGGCAAGAGCTCCTTGTAGTAGCCCTCACACGAAAGAAGAGATGTGCTAACAGATGCCAAACAGGAGTCCTAAAGAGAGAAAAAAGAAAAGCCCGTTCACCAGTCTCCAGGATAAAGGCAGATGGGCCATGGAGCAGAAGTTGCGATAATCAAGGCAAATTACAGAACCGTTTAGGTTGAAAAAGACCTTTAAGATCATTGAGTCCAACCATTAACCCAGCACTGCCAAGGCCACCACTAACCCATGGCCCTCAGCACCACATCTCCCCGGCTTTTAAATCCCCCCAGGGATGGGGACTCAGCCCCTGCCCTGGGCAGCCTGTGCCAGGCCCTGACAGCCCTTTGGGGAAGGAGTTTTTCCCAATCCCCAACCTAACCCTGCCCTGGCGCAGCTTGAGGCCGTTCCCTCTCGTCCCATCGCTTGTTCCTGGGGAGAAGAGACCGACCCCCCCTGGCTCCAGCCTCCTTTCAGGCAGTTGCAGAGAGCGATGAGGGCTCCCCTCAGCCTCCTCTTCTCCAGGCTGAGCACCCCCAGCTCCCCCAGCCGCCCCTCCCCACCCTTGTGCTCCAGCTCCTTCCCCAGCCTCGCTGCCCTGCTCTGCCCACGCTCCAGCCCCTCCATCTCCTTCTGGGGGTGAGGGGCCCAGCGCTGAGCACAGGATTCGAGGGGTGGCCTCACCAGTGCCCAGCACAGGGGGACAATCCCTGCCCTGCTCCTGCTGGCCACACCGTTCCTGATACAAGCCAGGATGCCGTTGGCCCTCTTGGCCACCTGGGCACACTGCTGGCTCATGTTCAGTGGCTGTCGACCAACACCCCCAGGTCCTTTTCCACCGGGCAGCTCTCCAGCCGCTTCTCCCCAAGCCTGTAGCATTGCATGGGGCTGTTGTGACCCAAGTGCAGGACCTGGCACTGAGCTGTGTTAGATCTCGTACAGTTGGCCTTGGCCCATCGACCCAGCCTGGCCAGGTCCCTCTGCAGAGCCTCCCTGCCCTCCAGCAGATCGACGCTCCCACCCAACTTGGTGTCATCTGCAAACTGACTGAGGGTGCACTCGATCACCTCATCCAGATCATTGATAAAGATATTGAACAGAACCAGCCCCAGTACTAAGCCCTGGGGAGCAGCACTGGTGACCAGCCACCAACTGGATTTAACTCCCTTTGCAACAACTCTTTGGGCCTGGCCACCCAGACAGGTTTTTACCCAGCAAAGAGTATGCCTAAGCTATGAGCAGCCAGTTTCTCCAGCAGAATGTTGTGGGAAGCTGTGTCAAAGGCTTTACTAAACTCTAGGTAGACAACATCCACAGCCTCTCCCTCATCCACTAAGTGGGTCACCTTCCCCAGCACCGAGGTCAGGCTGACAGCCCTGTAGTTCCCCAGATCCTCCTTCCAACCCTTCCTGTAGATGGGCATCACATTTGCTAACCTCCGGTCAACTGGGACCTCCCCAGTTAGCCAGGACTGCTGATAGATGATGGAAAGTGGCTTGGTGAGCACCTCCGCCAGCTCCCTCAGTGCTCTTGGGTGGATCCCATCCGGCCCCATAGACTTGTGTGTGTCTACGTGGTGTAGCAGGTCACTGACCATTTCCCCTTGGATTATGGGGGCTTCATTCTGCTACCTGTCCCTGTCTTCCAGCTCAGGAGTCTGGGTACCCAGAGGACAACTGGTCTGACTATTAATGCCTTCTTTGCCTCAGTCTTTAAGTACCTCAGCCTTTTCCTCATCCTTTGTCACTATATTTCCCCCCACATCCAATAAAAGATGGAGATTCGCCTTAGCCCTCCTTTTGTTGCTAACAGATTTATAGAAACATTTTTATTGTCTTTTACAGCAGTAGGCAGTTTAAGTTCTAGTTGGGCTTTAGCCCTTCTAATTTTCTCCCTGTGTAACCTCACAACATTTTTGTAGTCCTCCCGAGTTGCCTGCCCCTTCTTCCAAAGGTCATAAACTCTCCTTTTTTTCCTGAGTTCCAGCCAAAGCTCGAGAGCTTTGTTCAGCACATGGGGAGGGCCTGCTCCTGCACCTTTAAGATTTCCTTCTTGAAGAACGTCCAGCCTTCCTGGACTCCTTTGCCCTTCAGGACTGCCTCGCAAGGGACTCTGTCAACCAAGCCCATAAAGAGGCCAAAGGTTCTGCTGACCCTCCTCCTTATTTCTCCGTAAACTGAAAACTATCATTTTGTGATCAGAATAATAATCAAATTATCAACTAATTGATTGAATAATGCTGAAACGCACAGGTACCCGTACACAGCAGTTGCTTGGTGGGATTGAGCATCACAGGGACGTAGGGAGAGCCAGAAAAGAGAGCTCTGCAACAGACCCAGAGGAGCTTCACTGCACAAACAGCATCAGGCTTTCCACATCATAACTCGCTCAGTTCTTGAAGAAGCAAATGCCCCTAAACGGCAGCATTTCTGTCACTGTCTACTGTGGCAGACTACAAGAGGTCCCCCTGGCCCCATGGCTCTCCCTCCATGGTGGCTGCAAGAGCAGCTGGGAAGTGGTGGGCAGAGCTATCAGGCTCCAGAAGGACACATTGCAGAGGATTGAGAAACACCACTATAAGTTCAAGGTCTGCTGAGTCATCTGCCAGAGTCAACAGTCCTCACTATACACCAAGAGCAACATTTGCACGTCCTGAAGAATTGCATAAGTACCTGACACCTTTTATGGGGGGGAAAAAAAAAAAAAGCAAGAGACTCGAGGTCCCTGCAGAGAGTAGTTTAGCTCAAAACCCAACCGTGTTGAGGCCTGGAGACGAAAGCTACTGATTCATAACGCCAGTTCTGCAAAACCTCAGAAACTGCTGTGAACCACATGGGGTCTGTAGATCTTTGCAAGACACACCCTTAATAAAGTGTAATTTACAGCAAACTGAGGACTCCCCAGAGTGCTGGTACCTTTCCAGGTTTGTAGAGGACTTTTTTAGCCTCGTTACCATATTAGAAGGCAACACAAAAGGTAACCAAGAGCAAACATCAAAAAAGGGTAATAGATTCCCAATCCCTCTTGAGCCCTTGCCTCCTTCTCCCCAAGAACCTCATAGAAATCACACACGGCATCACTCACGGATCCCACCGGAGCTCCACCACACAGCACAGGACAGACATCATCGGCGAGCCCTTGGAGCAACCTGCAAAAGGGGGTTGGAAGCAAGAAAGGACTAACCGGGCAGGCTGCTGAGAGCAGAAAGGAGTCAGCATTGCTACCTCTGGCAGGGCTGTTAACGACAGCACAGGCGGTTTTAGCAAGTCACTGTCCTGTGCCTTCTTGACAGATGGGTTTGGAATCTGATTAACGATCTCTTAGCGCCAGCTGTGATTTTTGCGGATGATAATTTCTGCTGGCAGCAGGAGAAATTCTGAAGGTGCTACTACAGCACCATCTTCATCAGTTCATTGCTTTTGGAGCACAGTTAATGCCGGTTTTATAGGTGATTATTTCAAAACCTAAATACTTGAAATCACTACAAATCATAATAGCTTTCAAGTACACTGATTTTCATTTGCAATAGCTTATTTTAAGCCACAAGTTGTGCACTGCTTTTATCAAATCATGTAGATGTTCCTGCACATGATTTTAGCCGGAATCAGTGAGCAGACATCATCAGAGAACATTTTTACTGTCTGATATTCATCATTATCAGGCTGCATAAATAACATTCAGAAATTACTTGTTTCATCACAGCTTAAAGGCAAATTTTGCACCCCACAAAACAGCTAACCAGGACCAAACGGCTGCATGACTGCATGTAGCGAGGGGATTTCCCATATAGAAACAGGCAGTAGTAATTTATTTCTAAATTATAGCATTTGCTCACATTAAAAATCAGCATACAAAATATTAACTACTTATGTCAGTCTGCTGATAACAAAATCAGGTTTTATTATTATCAGCAGAAATACAATGCGTAAGCATTTTGAGAGTTTAAAATCAATTCTCATTAACTGCAGTAGAAAAAAAGGATTTGATAACTTAATTGAAAAAAAAAAACCCTATGTCTGGTGGAAGTGAAATTAATTGGTATTAGGTAAAATCCTGCCAAAACCTGAAAGTCACTCCAGCTTTATCTACAATAAAAAGTGTTTACAGATCAGGTCACAGCTAAAATGGACTCAAATGGACACTGTGTGAGTTCACTCAAGGTCTTCTTGAAATGTCCTGCAGTAAAGTTTATACAAATAAGGACCATATTTGCTTTAAGTAACAGCTATAAAAGAAAGTACAGGAAGTACATGCAAACTGCCAGCAGATTTCTGTTAACCCACCGTCACGGTCTTCTGCTTTGCAAATCCTACCCCACTTTCTGATGCATTGCCCCAGCCAGCCAGGGGAGCCTTCAGCTCAAAGACCTGGCTTCGTCTTAAAACGGTCTCAAACTATAAATGAATTAGAACTGTCTGTAAATCAGTTACATCTCAAAACAACAATACTTTTCCTTAAATAGCTTAAGCTATTCAACACCATGGAACTTCTCACTTCATCTTCACCATAGCACCAGGACCCCTCCCCTGCAGGAGGTGGCTCCTCAGATGGGCACTGGCTGAGCCTTTGGGGCTTCCTTTGGGGAAGGAAGTTCAGACCAAGGCAGAAGAGTGACCCAAAAGCACACGGTGATGGTCCATGGGCCACCACAACGGCTGAGCTTTCCGCTGGGCCAGCACTGCCTCAAGGGTGTCATCAGTGCTTCTGCCCTCCCAGAGCAAGAAATGCTGCTGCCCAAATTCACACCTCCAGATCCCAGAGACCTTCCCAGCTGTGCCTCCAGCTCCAGCGGGGCAGGGCTCAGCACACCATCTAACATGACCAGTCAAGGTGCATCTGCTTCCCACAGCTGCTCAAAGTGGTCTGGATTTCCCAGTGCCTCAGATGACGAGGCTGGAAGAGGACACTTACTGCAACAGTTAAACTGCCAGCCCAACACATGGGGTGCTTCAAAACCAATTTTCCTCTGTGGGTTTCCAAATGCAAACCAATCAAATCTCAAAACAACCCTCTGAGGTAGGTAAGTGTCTTTTAATGTCAGTTTTACAGGCAAGAGAAAAGGGCTGAAAGGGTAGTGAAGCGATTGACCCAAGACCCCACAACAAGTCAGAGAACCTGAGCCCTGGTGCCTCCTCACAGAACCCCAGACCACGCTCTTCCTCCTCGGGTCCAACATCTTCGCCAGGTATTTACAGCAGCTGGTGCACCCCAGGGGCCTCTGTGCTTGCTTACTGCCTAAGGGACACGCAGTGTAAAGCTGGAGTGGGGACCCCCGTGTCCCTCCCGCAAGGCTTAGTGAACAAAAGTGACATGAAGCTGCTGAGTTATCTTTATTGTAGAAGCACACTAAGACACAGTGAAGCGGCAGAGACCGCAATGGTATGCGTGGGGCAGACCTGGGAAGACACCGCTGGGTCCCCACAGCCCTTCACCCTCCACCTGAGCAAGGACAGGCCCCGTTCACTGCAGAAGGGGATGAAGGCAGCTTGGCAGTCCTGCGACTCGGCAGCTCCCCTGATGCTCGACATCAACTCTTCCTTTACTTGCCCTAGGGAGACAGGGGGAGACAGTTTATTACTATAGTCCCAGAAGGCAAAGGGACCTGAAAGGACCACATCAGGAATGGAAACCTCAAAGCTGTGATGTCCCCATGCTCTGCAGGGGCTCTGAGCCACCCCTGTCTCCCCACAATGGGGGACAGCAGCACGCTGCTCTCTGCATCTCCCTGCTCTGCAGGGACAGCTTGGCTGAAAAAACCAGAGCCAGGGGAAACAGGAACGGGCAGAGCCCACCACTTCGGGCAGGAGAAAGTTTGCACATTCCCACGGGCTCAGCCCCACCATCCCCTGGCTGCAGCAAGAGGCAAAGGCACGCTGCAGAGCCCTTCGTCGCAGCCCTGCAGCCTGCCCAGGCACGGCTGGACACTCCAACCCTTGTGAGCCACAACAGCCAGAGCGCAGGCTGACCGAGAGGGGGTAAATCACTGCCCCTCTCTCTGTACCTTTGGTCACAGCTGATCCCTGGTGTTTGCTGCCAGTCCGAACTCCATTACTTCTGGAAAGAAAGAGCAAAACATAAGTCCATCACCAAGCATGCCCACTGCTGTGGGACACTTGCAGAGCACTAGTATCCCGTGTGACAGCCCCTCCGGCCAGCTCAGCGGCCACACGAAACAACTGCAGCGGAGCCTGGCACCAGGGCAGGCAGGTTGGGTCCCTGCCAGCCTAGGAAAACAAGACTAATCTCTGCCTGAAGCTAGGTGCTTTCCACATCTCAGTAGTTCCTTAACTGGGAAAGATCCTGCTTTTTCTTTTTCCTCCTTTCTGCCAAAATAAAGAGCATTGTAAGAAAAATGGAACTTGCCGATTGCAAACCTGAGAGTTATCAGTTTGTTAGGAAACCATTTTTTAAAAAAATGCGGAACTGGATATCCCCTTTTTTTCCTGACCTATTGACAAGCGTGGGCAGGCTGGTGGCTATCGCATGGGCGATTTGTGGGAAAGCCTTTGAACAAGTAAAGGAACCGCGAGATATGCAGCATTGAAAGTGAAATGGAAAGACCCACAATTAATTCACCCATATGACATGGCACTGCAGGACCTCGGGGCCAGGTAGCTTACCGAAAAAGATATCCAAACCCAGGACTCAGACCTACATTCAACCGCAGTAAAGCGGCACGGGATCAAAGGAATTTGGTTACGGCACAGTCCTCCCGGGGAAGGTGGCGAGCCTGGACACCGGCCAGCCCGAGGCCCCAGGGACACGCTCTCTCTGCAGCAAGGTTTTCCACCACAGCAGTGCACAGATACACCTTAGTGTCAGATCTCTCTCAAACCACACTGCTCCCATCCCTTCCTACAAGCATCCCTCGCTGATGGCAATCTGGTCCCCGGGCAGGGAGAGCTGCCAGAAACACCTGGAAATCCAGGAGGAGCTTTGCAGGCAGGAGTGGATGCAGACAATGAGCTACAAAGGAATGAGCCTGCTTGGACACACATTTTGTCAGGCAAACCAGCACCCTCCCTCCATGAATAATTTCAAAATACAATTCAATACTACTTTTTTTGGGTAACAGTTTCTTCTCCTCCTCCAAAGCTTAAAGAGAGGCCTTTGCATTTTCATTCTGCACATTGCAACTGTCTAAAACCATTTCTGATGCCAAAAGCACTGCTGGAGCTGATTTCCTCTGGGTTTTAGTAGCATATATTGAGTGCCTGGATCTTCAGTAGAAAAAAGAATTCATTATACCGCAAGTGACTATGAATTTCAGTGCTGAAAATAATATTGCTCTATACATTGTTCATAAGCTTCCTTCCAACTGAGAAATAGGAACCAGAGTCTTTGATGGACTCTAAAGTTTTTCCAAGGAAATGGGCTTCCATAAATTTCCAATCTGATTCTTCAGGTGACGTAATATACATAAATAAAGAATAAATGTTTGGCTTTTTTTGCCCCAGGGAAAAAGCTTATCAGTTTCCCTTGTAATTGCATCCAACTCTCCTTGGAATAGTTAACACAGCTACAAGCTGACTTTCGGTAAATGGCGTATTCCTCTAACTGCAAAGGCTTGAGAACTGTAACAGCTTGGTAAAACACAAAATAGTAAGGAATTCCAGACCAGGCACAGTTCTGTGGGAATCCTCTCTATTTTTCAGTTGCCATGGTATACCCAATCTCATCTGTCTTGGGCAGCGTGAGCACAGTCACCAACAGGCTTGCGTAGCGCCTGGTCTCCCTGCGCTCCCAGAATACACGAGCCAAGAGTGGCTCCGTCACACTAAAGATTGAGACACAAAGGCTTCCAGCGTGATCACAGGCAAAATTGTTTCTCTCTGCACTACAATTTCTTCAACTTTAAACAAAATTAAGAGCACACTGCTGCTTTACAGAGGAGGGGAAGAGGAGCTCAGATGTTTACTTCATAACATTTTGGGGATCTGCTGGCACCCTGGCACTGAGCAGAGGAAGGCATGGCATGACACTATGGCACAATGGCTATCCCACAGGAAAGCTCTTCCTTGCCTACAAACACATCGATACCAAATTCATATTCAGAAGCCAAAGCTCCCATCCAAAACTTTACAGAATTTCTCCATTTGGCTGGTTCAATATTTTGATTCTCTCCAGGTTCGGAGAGTGGGAACAAATCTCAGGATTTCCCTAGGGATGAGTATTCAGTTTCTCAAGAGTTCGTTCCAATACAGAAGACAGTCCTCCCTGAGCGTGCGGGATGCCCTGTAACACCCAAGAGACACGAACGCAGACCCTGGCTGCAAATCAAAGTGCTGGAGACCACCAAGCTGCCACTGGTGGAAAGACAAAGCACAACTGAGAAATATTTAACTCATCTGCTGTATGGGATCACGCAAGATGTCAAGACCTTTCCCAAAAGTATGCCACCTAGGGAATAATTTTCATTTCCCACTCATCTCTCTGGATGTTATTTGGGAAAGGAGCTCTTTATGGTTGACGCAGTTCTAGTCTTTCTGGCCTCAAAGTCCCCAGAGAAAGGCCAGATGTTTTCCCAGACATGTCACTCTCCTAACCCTACAGCCTAGGTAAAACATGGAGACCATGCCCACATCATATTAAATCCAAGTCTGGACCTGTATTTAAACATCTGGACCACAAGCACCCCACTCCTGGGGCTCTAATGACCCCACCACAGACGCAGGGACCAGGCTGGGTCCCCAGCATGCACTTGGAGTGAGAAGTGGGATGCCACACACAGCCAAGAGGTACTTTGGGTGGCTGTTTTCTCCATCTCTCAGCAACATCCCACCCCAGGGGGAAAAAAAAAAAAAACCAAACAATAGAGATCAGGGGCTCCAATACCCCTCTTCCCTCCCAGCCTGCAATTGAGCCCTCCCAACCTGCAGGACTCCCCAAGCTGACCCTAACAGTACCAGAGCATGCTGCACCACATGGCTGAAGAGCAGCCACAGAGCATGGCTTTAACTCTTTAGTCCAGTTAACTTGTTTGTTCAATTAACCTGCCAGTTACCCTGCCTGCAGGGTCAAGGTGTTGACCCCCAGCTACTGCTGAAGAGCACAGCAGGGCAGCTGGTCACTGATGGCCAACTACTTCTCATTTTCCACTCTCCATTGTGGCTGCCTGGATCAGGCCCCCACAAGCTGAGAAGGTGCCAACAGGGGAGTTTCACAAGGGGAAAAGAAAAGATTGATGTTTCCCCAGCCCAGCCGTGGCATGACGCTTACCACTTCAGGGGCAGGCTGTCGGCATTCACCTCGATAGTGTACCGTGATGTAGTTTGAAGCTCTCCTGCAAAGGGAGGACAAGACATTGCTTATTATTCACTTGCAATGCCACAGCTCTCCATCGGCATGACAGTCCTCTGTGGACTCCTTAACACTTTGATGCTACTTCCAATATGATGGCATTTATTACTCCCCAAACAACGTTATGGTTGGGCAGAAAGGGAATAGGGGCCTCGGGAAACTTGTGTATCTTAATTAGCTGTCATCAGATTAATCTCAGGCATTTTGATCTATGTTTGCTTAACAGCAAGGCACCAAGGACACACTTGATAGTGAGTCATGATATCAAAACAAACACGGTGCTGCAAAAGACACTCGGGAATGGTGGATGGCCCTGTATTACTGAAATCTCTCCGCCTACTCACATGGCAGCTGAACACAAGTCACATTCATTTTTGTATGTTTTCCCATCAGTGCCACAGACTGGTTGTGAGGATTTGCTGCAGAAAATCCTTCCACCCTTTACCCCGTGCAGAATTCGATCACAGTCCAGCTGAAGAGAGAAAGAAATCACATTTGGTGCTGGTTCACTTGCAAGACCCTCTTTTACACAACTTAAAAGCTCTTACAAACCAAGCCTTGCCATGGGGCCTCTCTGTCCTGCAGCATGTCCACCACCCCTCCAGCAAGGCCAGGCTTGTAAAGACATGGTGTCCCTTGTTGGCCAGCCAGCCAAGCTTTTGGGGACTCTGAGAGCCCTCTGCCCCACTACCAGGTGCAGACCCACTCATCTGATCCACCTCTGATGCACCTTGGTCTGGGGCAGGTTTATTTCTCTCACCAGGGATCCAGAAGAAGATGAAAACTTCTGCTACCTGTCCCTAGTCCACCTTATCAGGGCTTTGATGCAGTTTCGTCTCCAAGAACAAAGATGAAAGCCTTTGGCCAAAATTAAGGCCAAACCTCTACAGCAGGCTCCCGCTGCCCGAGGGCGGTGCGACACGCAGCACAGCCTCTGACACCGCTGAGCTCAGACACAAGCATATACGAGCAGCTATGACTAATTAAGGGTGCCCTCTTGCTTCCTCTCAAGCGTGACAACGGGAACATTTAGACACGGCTTTCCTTACAAGCCACACGTGGCACAACCAGGACAGACTCACAGCAGAAGGAGTGGCCTTTGGGGACCCCGAAAAGCCTCTTGCACTTAGGTCTCCACCCTACAAGCACGCTGGGGCAGATGTTTGCAGAGTCATAGCAAATTTCAGACAGCAGAGGTCAGAGATACCCCAGCCTTTTCCCTGGCACACACACAGCCCCTTCCTCAGCCTGGCCGCCCACCTCTTTTCCAGGTGTTTAAAAAAGACCAAGATGAAGGAGCAATAATGGGTTCCCATCTGCTTCTCCGGGTGCTATAAGACATGTTGCAAGGAGGAGAGCTGCAGCTGGGACAGAGAGGACATTCCGCCTCCTGTCCCACCTGGAGATGCACCATTTAGCACAAACTGATGGTTTATCAACAGCACCCCGGGCCGGGAAGCACCGCAGGGAAGGCAGGTTTCATGCCGGGTGGCATGGGGGGTTTGGTGACATTGGGGTGCTGCGATAGCACCTGCTGGTTAGACATCACTTGCTAATTTCATTAATGTGCTGCTTCCTCTCTCTCTGGGTAATTACCAGTGACATGAAGGCAGACAACGCTGACCTTTGCAATTCACTGCTAGACGCCTTCCTACGCACCAGATGTTGCTGCCTGCAGTAGGACCCGCGTGCCCGCGTTACTGCCCAGGGCAGGCGGCCACCCCACCGGCAGCCCCACTTATCACAGGTCCCAGCAGCCAGTGCCACCACTCCTTTGGCTCTGGGGAACTGGAGCTGCCTGTGACAAAACCCACAAGTGGCCCTGGAAAGAGGAGCAGAGCAGATTTGCTCTCTGAATCACCTCTGTCAGTCAGGGTCATCAGCATCCACTCCTCTTCTGGTGCTGCCAGGAAATACCACTAAGCTCTGAAGCAGGCTGGAGTTATTATGCCTAATGCTTCCTCTGGAATGCATCAGAATTGCTGTATCTGAACCACCCACCGGGATTTTTTTTTTTTACTCTAATATCCCTTTTCTAAAAGTGGTCAGTGACAGAGGCTTCCGAGAGAGTTAAGGCAGTTTCTAGTAAGGTCGCTCCAGCCGCACAGAAACACATTGCCTATCCCTTCCAAAATGTTATTTAAATTACTGTATGCAAATGATGGAGGGATTAAAACATCAGGTCATTTTTTTTAACCATCCTAGCTCTTGTCAACACCCTGTGACAGCAAGATCCACAGTTTAGTCACCCTTTTTATGGTAACTTCCTTTCTCTTATTAGTTTCATATTTTCCACTTTTAGCTTTGTTGAAACTATTGCATTTTCTTTTTGTGGAGACAAGGGAGAGCAGACACCTTCCTCTTCCTCCCACCTTATTCCATACACAGGCATCATCTATCGCTCAGTATTTCCCCCTTTCGCACTCCCTCCCACTGCCAACCTTGTCCTCATCCCTTGGTTGCTAACCTTGGTTAGGGGGGAGGACAGGAGCTGCTTTAGCTTTGCTTCTTCTCTGGTGGCATCTCTCTCCATCCCAACCCTTGGTTCCATCACCCTGCTCCAGCCATGGCCTTTGACTCAGCACCTTCTCAACATGTTGGGGGTGGCACTACTCACCCCACTTTGGCTACATGGGGGCAGGCATCCAGCCTGAGCTCAAGGCCAGCGCCCTCATAGCTGATGTACTTCCATAAGGAGCCAACCTCAGAAGCAAAACTGGCTCAGGAGGGTCCCGTATGGGTACATCCAGCCCTGCTCCTCTTCCCTCTGCTTCAGTGCCAGGGAACACAGGGGCTAGCATCGAGGTACAGATGCTTTCATTCATTCAAACCCCCCAAGGGCATGGGGCCAAGGGAGAAGCTTTAGGGTCACAGCAGGAACGGGAGCAGCTGTGGGAAAGGAGCCAGCAGGGGCTCAGCACCCCACAGGACAGGTCCCCATTTCGGCCCATGCAGCTGCCATCCGAGACGCAGGAGGTGGGTTTACCAGCTGGTAGTTGTCGGTCTCTCTGCTCTGCACCTTGTATCCAGGTGCCGGGTTGCGGTTCCTACCACTCTGAGCCACGTTTCCTTGCGGGCTGGCAGGGAGAGAGAGCAGAGAGGCAGCTCATCACACCTCCCCTCCAGAACGGGGGGAGCGCGGTGCGAACCCACCCTCCCCACAGACCCCCACAGCCCGTGGGGATCTGCTTGCACTATGGCAGCACCCACCCACCAGGAGAGGAGAGGGTGAGAAGCCCCCCAAGCAGGGAGGCAGCCAACAGCAGGACAAACCTTGCCCTGTGCACAGCCCAAGTGCATTACCCACCCCAGGGCTCTGCAACCCTGTCGCCCGCTGGCATTGCTTGGTGGGTGAGGAGATGAAGGGGCTACACCAGCCAAAAGCAAGAAGTGTCAGAGCTCCCCAAAGGCTCTGAAAAAGCAGCAAGTGAGTCCTGCTCAGTCCAGCAGCTATAAAACACACAGGAGTGCCCGACCACTGCCCAGAAAGCATGTGGTGCGCCAGGCACTGCCTCTGAGCCAGCGGGTGAGGATGAGCCAGGGCCAGGCAGCAGACGTGTGCCCTGCCAGGAGACCAGGTTTGCTGGGCAAAGGTGTCCTGAGAGGGATTTCGAACACAGCAATCACTGGTGCTTCACGCACAGGAAAGTCAAGGAGAAAAAGGAGCAAGCGTTGCATGAGAAACATGCCCTGCTCTACACATCTCTTCCCCATCACCAGCTTAGCCAGCAGGGAGAAGCGCTGTACCGAGCACCAAAAGCTGCGGTGTTCAATTCTCCATCCCAGACAGTGCCACATGCGTGCTACTGAACCATTCCTGCTCCAGTTAACCTCCTAACCACCCCTAGGAAAAAACATGTTGGTAGAAGGGGGCAGAAACTGGTGCCAGGGCTTGCGGGGTGGTCGGGGGGACAGGCTGCCATCCCAGGTGCTGCTGTACTCACCCCCTGTTCGACGAGTAGGGACGTCTCTCGTTCACACCCTGCTGTGACCCTGAACCACCGCAGTTCTTCTGCAAAAGGGGCAGGATCACGTTCAACAACCAAGCACGGAAACAACTTTTATACAACCAGAGAAGCAAAGCTAAAGCAGCTCCTGTCCTCCCCCCTCCTCCTCCCAGACCCAGGGAGGTGCAGGGCTGTTCCTGGAGAAGCAGGTTTGATGCTTGCTCCATACAGGCTTTAATACCCACCAAATGTTATCATCTGAGGGCTGACAGGATTGTGGGGAGTCTGAACCTGCCCTTTATCTCACATAGAGCATCACATCATCAGGAAAGCAAGAGGGGCTGTTCTGCCAGGTCCAAACGTGCCCACTTTGTATGCTTACACACAGGTCCATCACAAGTGAGCAAGGCTTTGCAATACAACCTGCTTCTCCCCTATCGTTAGCTGGCTCCAGCATCCCGAGCACCATGGTCACCCCAGGCTGACCACAGATAGTCCCTGGCCATCAGGATCCCGCAGACTCTCACCAGCCCCTTTCTCTGAGCTCAGGGCAGGCTCCAAGCTCCATCTCACCTGGTTTGTACTCTTCGGAGTGGGCGGCTTGTTGCGCTGGGCGGTTCCACCAGACTGACCTCCTCTTTGGGCTTCCTTTTTGCTAGAAGAAGGGAAGAGGAGGAAAAGGAGTGCTATGGCAGTGCAAGTACCACAGGGACCCAGGCTGCCCTGCAAGCCAGCATCATGCCATGAGGCACCACCTCCCCATCCACAGTCCCTGGTCCTGGTGGTCCTGTTCCTAATTCCCACCCCTAAGCCTCTCCCTTCTCCTCACCATTCCCACTGTACGCTACATCCTGGATCCAGGTGGCTGCTTTCATATCAGGGCTGCTTCTGCATATGCTCTATGGGAGTAGAGAGAGAGCATCTGGAAGGCAAAGTACACGCGTGGGAAACTCCTCAGGAGCTGCCTGCACCTGACAGCCCCCTGGGAAAGGGGTTGCTCTCTGTCAACCTTGCTTCTCCTCTACTCCATACTGCTTCTCACCTGCCCCTGGGCCCCTCATGCTGAAAGGGAGGTGGGAAGAGGGGCAATGGCCAGAGCCCTACTGCCAGAGCATCTCTTGGAGGGCCACTGGGATTCAGGACTCTCTCCTAGGCATCACCCAGATGCAGCTCCACAGGCAGAAGCTGCGGTTTAGCAGTGGGAGGTTTCCCTCTTTGCTGTTGTTGCTCAGAGGAAGCCGTACTTACAGCTTCTCAGCGCACATGAGACATTTGTTGATGTGCTGCTTGCCAGAGGAATCCCGAACAGGGTCATTCTCCCTCGTGCAGGACAGTCGTCCACCAGCTTCAAACTGGGAGCGATACTCACTGCAGTCATCCTGCAGAAGGAGGGCAGCGGTTAGGGCACCCTGTCCTCCTCGCCTTATTGATCCGATTCTTAGAAACTTGGGGGTTCCTGTCAGGAAAGCATCGAACCATCACAAACGCATCACAGGAGAGCCTGGGCGTGGGCAAGATTCTCTTGGGGTGTGCAGTACCAGCCACTTAGTGTATAAACAGAGGAGTGAGTCAGAAAAATTATGGGTCCCTCTGCCTGCACAGCACGTGTTGGGAGTTTTCTAGTATGGCCTGACTAATTATTATTCTCCTTGTTAGGCTATCCAAAGCATGCCAGTGACGTGAGCGATACAGTAATGAAGTCCCTCCCACTTCTCCCAACATCCTTAATGCACAGCTACAGCCTTTTCCCAGATCACAGCACAGATAATTGCATTTACAAGGCGAGTAGTACCCCCAAAACCAACCATGCTTTGGGAGGTGTCAATCAAGAAGCAGCAGTTAAAAACATAAAAGCACAATGCAAACATACTTAATAGTCCATAAGCAGTGGAAGGTTGTTTGGAGAGTGGATGATTAATTTGTTCCCTGTTCAAAATCGCTGTACAGAAACCATGTTAATTTTCCCGTTATGCAACATGGATGTAAACATTCAATCTCCCTAATTTCAACTATTTCAGACACCACAACAGCTGATTCCAAACAGCAAGTACAGAGGATAAGTAATTGGATCCCAGTTACTCTATTTTTTACAAATTGGTTTTAACACATGCAATTCTCTGCCCATTTTGTGCATAGAAGAGTTTTGGCTAGCTTGCATTTAGGTCCTTAGCAGGTCACTGACCTCATCCTTTGCTTTGCTCAGAGTTTCCAGCACCTCGTCCCATCTGCCAGGGCAGGATTGCCCCAGCACTGTGTCCTGCATCCCACCTGGGGCACCTCAGCTGTGCCACTGGACTAACGCTGGCAAAACACTCAGTACAAACCCCCACACTTCCCTAGAGCCAAACTAGCCATGGGTAGGAGAGAGATGATCCGGCACAGGACGAGCCCGAACCTGCTGTGGCCAGCAGCCACATTGCATTGCTCCCATCAGAAATAAACGTCCCACCCCACTTCAGAGGGGCTGCCCGAGAGCCTCACTGCTTCTCCCCATCACCAGCGTGTGCTCACACCCCTGCGCAGTTCAGGCGATGCTTTCCCTCCCCAACAAGCCCAGGAAAGCTCTCCCAGTCCCTCTGTGCCTCGTTCCCTGGGACCAGCCCAGCTCAGCACCCCAATCCTCCGCCTCTGAGACAGATCTGCCTTCCCCTAATAGCCTCTCTCAAACCGTCTCCCTCTGAACTAGCGTTTCTGGAGCTCTGTTAACTTCCCGACCTCTGCTGCAAAAACCTCGCTGAGTACATCTAAGACTTGCGTTTGCCTTTTCATGGCCTGTCGCATCCCTGACCCACTAATAAACGCAGGGCTTTCTTATCCTTTGTCACTTCTAACCGACAAGCAGGAATTCTTGTTAATCACTGACTGTCTGATCTCGCACTGTTATTACATTTTATCTTGTTTCTATTACTCCAGGCCTCAGCGCTATCCAATTAGTCCTGAGTGATCTGCTGATCCTCCTCTGCTGATACTGCCTCCCAGTTTTGCCTTCAGCAAATTTCACTCATGCTTCCATTTTTTTTGTGCCAAAGTCATTAGGAAAAGCACTGAAACAGGATTATCCCCAAGACTGGAGCTTAAGGGGACCGCACCAGTCTCTGCCACGGCACAAATCAAAAGCTAAGCATTGGAAAGGGACTTTCCCCCCTTACGGAACTGCTTTGGCCAGGAAAGTACGAGTGCACAGGGGCACAGTGATTGCGGGGTGGCAGGGCAAAGGTGGCGAATGGCAGCACTGTGAGAACAAAGTTTCCAACGAGAAAAGCTAAAACAGAGCCACAGGCCCATGGAGATACAGTGCAAGGCTGACCTCTCCTCCCAGAATATAATGATCTCAAACTTTCCAGAGCTTTTCACCCAGATTTCTCATTTTAAGCTAATTAGCACCCTCAGCAGCACTGGCTTCTCACCCCAAGCCACATTTCAGGACAGCACAGCACAGTTGGTTTCTTATTCTGATGGGATTTGCCTGTCCCTAGATCCACAGGTCAGTGGGATAGACCATAACATTTAGGCAGGTTGTTCACTTGGGGAATTCAAGAGCATGAACAAGAAATAAGGAGGGAAAGGAAAGTGGATCTCAAAATTAAATCAGTAGAGACAGAGCAACTGAATAGAATAATGTTGCCTTTTCTCTATCTTGGGTGAAAATCCAATAAAGTTTTATATTGACCTGCCTAATACTTTAATCTCACCTTATCTTTTCCTTGTCTGTTCTTAGATAACTTCCACTCATTCTCCCTTTTGCTGTAAGAGAAGCAAGATGAGAAAGTGAATACCACGGTGCTCCGGGGAGCGAGAGGTTTTCCCTAGCACCGGCTGCAGGAGGGGCGAGTGATCCCATCCACTGCCGCCAGCCGCCACGTCGCTCCAGCAGCTGCTTTCCCAATCTAAC